>JAMPIV010009600.1:0-547245 GCA_024509875.1 Oreohelix idahoensis
AAAATGATTGTCTGTGGCCAATCACTGCCTAGGTTTATTTCAAATTCAAATTTCCTACCCTAAAGTCATTTCAGTCATGCTTCAGTCAAGTTATGGATGTATTATCTGTTAGTCTGTCCGTCTCTACTTTGTTTTTTATTTTTCAAAACGTACTTGATTTTTGAACCCAACCTTTCTCTCCCCTCCCTCCAAAATTTTTTCGTCGTTAAAAGTTATATTTAGACACAGCACCCACCAATGTCCCTTCGCTTCCCTACTAAGTAGATTTGAACACCTGCGTCTCAAGGTCGTGTTTTTTTGTGCAAATAGCGACACTTTTTATTCCATACAGTCTGTCGCTGATGTGAACAACACTGTCTTTTGTCATTATCTTCAATATTATCTATCCGTCTGTAAAATTAAGAACATATTAGTTCACTGCTCAGAATGGGCCATCCGGCCAGCTAATTTTTATATTCCCAACATTAATATTACGAAAAAGTTACTTTTTAATTTTTGTAATATTCCAAACATCTGCGTTCTGCCGCTGAATTCAAATCAAAGGCTTGGTATCGCAAAAGCGACCAATAAATGACTGTGGCGTAACATATCCAAGGTCCCTTCTGTCGAGTTCCTTACTTTATGTCAACTTGGGAAACGTGACTTTTCTCCGTTTTCCCCCCCCAATTGCGTCTCCTTAGCCTTTCTAGTCTCACGCAATCTTTCCAGTCATATTTTTTTCCTTTTTGATCCGCCGTTCCCCTCCTGTCTAGCAAGTCAATTTTTATGGAGGGTGATGACCCGCGGTCTAGGCGATCATGTACTATCAGCAGCCTACGCATTATGTTTTTATCCTTACATGTTATCTTTGGAGGTATTGTACCGTTGTATCTCTGTCAATTTCACTACACATCTCCCCACTTGAAAACATGCCTATGGCAAGTTCCAAAACCAGCGATACACATAGGTAAAATTACTCCTCACGTCTGCCACTACTCTAATTTTGATCACAGGGGTGCCGACTGAGGAAATCTGCACCGACATTCAATTTGCCTGGGATATATTGGATACTGAAACTGATAAGGTTTGAAGCAATAAAGACCACCTCAGCAATCTTGCGTTTTTCATGCTTAGCCTGAGATAAGAAATACGAGAGGCTGATGTCCGTCTCCACCACAAAAGTCCTACCATACAGATAGATTTGAAACTACTTCTTTATTGCCCAGATTAATGCTAAACATTCTTTTTTTCGCTTGTGGAGTATCCTTGTTCCGCCTTATTCAATTTGCGGCTTGCATAAGCGACTGGTTTCAGTTCCCCATCAGGTGAAGATGATCTTTTCAACAAAGCCCCTCCGAGTCCTACATTACTTGCATCGGTTCTTAAGACAAAGTCCTGTGTCAAATCAGGCAGTTTGAGAATAGGCTTGCTAGTGAGTTTTTTCCTTTAACTCTTGGAACGCTAGTTCACATTGTGCAGTCCAAATAATTTTATCTGGAAGTCCCTTGCGAGTCAGATCAGTCAGAGGAGCACAAATAGCGTTAAAATTCTTGATGTATTTCTGATAAAATCCGCATAACGACACAAATGATCGCACGTCCTTTTTTGTTTTGCGGCCTAGGTGCTCTCTGCAGTTTTTCCAAGTTCTTAGGATCAGGGGTCATATTACCCTGATATACAGTGTGCCCCAAGAATTCCAACTCTTTGCATCCAATACAACATTTTGTTGGCCTAGCAGTTAAGTTCGCCTCCCGAAGTCTATCAAACAACATCTCCAGAGCTTCAATGTGTTCTTCAAATGTCTCTGTGGCGACGAGAATATCATCCATGAAATTTGTGATACATGGATTATTCAGGGGATCCAACAATTTGCGCATCATCCTTGAAAACACACTCGGAGTATTTTTCAGTCCGAATGGTAGCATATTGAATTCATAATGTCCATCCGAAGTTCTAAAAGTCAAATAAGCTCTCTCTTCAGGCTTCTCTGGGATCTGGTACTAGCCTTTACTTACATCCACCTTTGAAAAGTATTTTGCCTTGTTCAGTCTGGCAAATAACTGTTTTGTGTCTGGTAATGGATCCACTTGTCCTTCTGTGACAGCATTCAGTTTCCTGTAATCTATGCACAGTCTGTGTTCCCCAGACGTTTTTCTCAACAAAACGACACTAGAACTAAAAGATGATTCACTGTGCGAAATAATCCCCTCCTTCAACAAATACTCTATTTCTTCCTTCAATGCCTTCTCCTTCGCGAACGGAATAGAATAGGCTCTCATACAGATTGGGTTTGAGTCTACCAGTTTCATGTCATACTGTAGCAAATTTGTATGGCCTGGTTTATCTGTTAATACATCTGTATGTTCCTCCAGAACCTGTTGAACTCTCTCCCTCTGGTTTTTAGTCAGGTGCTTACTGACTTTTACCTGTGCTGCGGTTTC
Source organism: Oreohelix idahoensis (assembly GCA_024509875.1). Taxonomy (NCBI): domain Eukaryota; kingdom Metazoa; phylum Mollusca; class Gastropoda; order Stylommatophora; family Oreohelicidae; genus Oreohelix; species Oreohelix idahoensis. The sequence goes on from JAMPIV010009600.1 coordinate 2,421, forward strand.
ACAAGGATGTAATGGGTATTCATGTGAGGTGAGTGGTTCTTTTTGCATCTGGGTTGCAATAGCCAAGGTCAATAAGGGGGTGCTTTCCTGGAGTGGTCTGTCCAGATACTTCTTTAACAGGTTTACATGATAAACTTTCTCCTTCCCCTTTTTGTCAATTTTATAGTTTGTTCTAGACACCTTCTCTAGAACCGTATATGGACCTTGCCAACCAATTTGTAATTTATTCTGGCTTCCGGGTAGTAGAAGCAGCACCTTCTCTCCGACTGCCAGTTCCCTGTCCTTTGCCTTCCTATTAAAATATGCTGCATGTTTCTTCCTGGCTTGCTTCAAATTATCATTTGCCAGTTTCCATCCAGCTTTCAAACGAGTGGTCAGTTCGTTCACGTATTGTTTACCTCTCTACCTGGTCCGTTCCCATGTGGATGGTACGACTACAATGATAAGGGGGGGGGGGGGGGGGGGGAAATTTAGCTTAAAAACTAAAATACCGGGGGGTAGTTTCCCTGGGGGGTGTTTTGTATTTGGGGAGAAAGGGGGAAAAAGAGGGCCCGGGTTGGGGGGTGGTGGGATCCCGGTGGATGGGGGGGTGGTGTTGTTTTTTTTTCCCTCCCGTGGTAGGTGGGTGTGTTGGGGAGGAGAAGGGGTTTTTTTTTCCCTTAAACTATAGTGGGGATGGTGGGTTGGTGAGTTGTCTGTTTAGGGGGGTGTGGGGGGGGGGGGGTGGTGGGTTTTTTTTATTTTATTGTGGGGGTGCGCGCTTGGGGGGGGGGGGGGGGGTTATAGGGGGGGATGGGGGGGAATTGTTGGGTGGGTGGTGATGTAATTTGGGGGGGGTTTGGATGTTATATGGGTGTGAGTGGTTGGGATAAATGTGGTAGAGATCCCCCATTAGGAAGTTTGGTATATAGGGGTGGTGGTTGGGATAAGATTAAAATAACAAATATAGTGGTGGGAGAGTTTTGTACATTAAAATATAACTGGAAGTGAGAGTGTTGTTGGGGGTGTTATAAAATTAGTGTGGTATAAAAAGTTTTTTGGTTGTATTGGTGGGTGTGTGTGTTATAACAGAGAGTGTTTAATGGGGGTAAGTTTTGGGGGGTGTTAAAATGGTATTGGGGAAAATTGGTTGTTAGGGTTAGGAGGGGGATAGTAGGGGTTGAAATGTGTTGTTTAATTCTATTTTTGGGGGTAAGAGGTGTTAGGGGTATTGTGTAAACCGATATAGTCAAATTGATTTTTGGAGAAATTAAAATGAAAGTTGGGGTAAAAAAAAAATTTATCAAATGTCATACCATTATGATATTTAAATTACAAGTAAAAACATATGGTCATCATATTGATTAATATTATGGGTGTGTAGGTATAGATATATGGGGAAAATGATGGTCATAGTTTATTAATGGGTTTAATTGGATGGATAAATTGATTAATGATCAAAAATATAGAATTTTGATGAATTTAGGTAATTGTGAAGGAGGGGGACAATAATGGGTGTGAAATGGTGGATGGAAGATTGGGGGTTGTGTAGTGGTGAGGTGGTGGGAGGTAGGAGATTAGGAGGGTTGGAGTGTAAGGAATGTTATATGTTGGAGGTATTAGGATTTGATGGGGAGAGAAAATTGAGGGTAAAGGTTGGGGATGGTTGTTGGGTGTTTTTTGAAGGGGGTATAGGGGAATTGGGAGTGTCATGTTTGGGGTGTTTTGAAGTATAACTCCCTTTGGATATGGGTTATAAATTGGGGGGTTTGATAGGTGGTTATTTGTTTTTAAGATATTGGGGGGAAATGTTGGATTAGTAATTGGGTTGACACAAAATTTTAGTTAGGACCTGGGGTTAGTAAAATGGGTGATATGGTTGTTGTGATGGGATGTTGGGTTAAGGTGTGTAGGGGAGAATGTATGTGTGAGGAGGGTGATGGGGGGTTCCCTTAAAAGGTGTTGGGTGGGTTGTTTTCACCGTGTACAGTAACGGTTGTAGTTGTAGTTGTGTTAATATTTTTAGGATAGAAATGAGAAGTAATAGGATTGGAGTGGTAGGTTTAATTGAATTAGTTGATTAAGACCGTTTGTGGGGAAAGGGGGTTAACATTTATTGGGTATGGGAGGAAAGATGTCCTGAATGAGGCAGGAAAGATGTAGTTTGGTGAATAGGACACAAAAAAACGTGATTTATTAATTTCATGGAAACAGGGATGGTAGATAGAAAGATAGGGGTAATGTGTTAATGAGTGATTATCATTTAATTAAGTTTGTTTATTTTTATGTTTATTAAAAAGTTATTAAGGTTATAAAAGATTTTATATATTGAGTGGACAAACATGTATTTAACTTATATTCGTGTTTAATTTCAACATTAAGGGTGGAAATAGTAAGATTGAGATTGAATGGGTAGATATGTTGGATTATGTTGTATAAATAATAAAAAAATACACGTGTGTAATTATGGAAACTAGGTATATGGTAGATGCTTTATTGTTAGAAGGGGTTTGTGGGGGGGTGTGAAATGTTAATGGTAACAGTGGGAAATGTTGTTTTGTTGAGGGGAAGGAAATGATGTTATACAAATAAATCATACCCAAAGGTGTAAATTAGTGTGGTTGGAATAGTATTGTAGGTGAGTATTAGTAAAATATGGGATATAAAATTGGGTATTGGGAAAATAAATCAATTGGATGTATACATTGATAAATCAACGGGGGTGATGGTATCCCAATTCTCTTATTTTTTACAAAAAAACCACGGGGTTTTTCATCTCTTTTTTATATTTTCTTATTTGTTTATTTGTGTACGGTGTGTATTTTTTTCGTAGTGCGGTAAATAGACCATTAGAGAATTGAACAAATATTAAACAAAGTGTATAATCTAAATTATGCATTCATCAGAGGTGGTATGGGGGTAGGTGAGGTATGTGGGGGTACCAAAACTCCATTCACACACAATTAAATCACTCAACCACAAAATACCCACAACCTTTAATTTTTTTTTTTAACACGTTGGGGTGTATACGTGTAGGTATTTTTTTTTTATTAAAAATAAAAACACAACATAAACCTCAACCCAAACAATAATATCCAAACGGGTTGGTTTATATTAACTCACACACATTTATATCGTATATTTTAAATACAATGGTGAGGAAAATTGGGGGGTGTTCCGTGTCACCAACAACCACAAACACAAACACCATAACATCTTCCACATTCTGGGGTGGTGAGGGGGTAATGTGTTCACTCAACTTTTAATTAATATTATTGGGCTTTATAACTAAAAATTATATAAAAAATTAAAAAATTTGTCTAAAAAAGCTTCGGTCCCATTTTTTTTTCCCGGTTATATTATTTTTTTTATTGTCTATCCCGGTATGCGTGTTATAAAAATAAATATAAATATAGAATTAAAAAAAAAGGTAATTAAAAAATAATAATGAAGTTAAATTATATTAATCGTGTAGTAGTAAAAAAAATGGTAATCAATTACATATTCCCGGGTATTTTAATAAATGTTAAAAAAAAAATATTTTGTTTTATTTGTTTAAAAAAATCAAAATGTTGGGGGACTTTATAACCAAATATAAAAAATTGTTTAAAAAAAAAATTCCCTGTTTTCTTTGTTTTATTTATAATTTAAATCTATTATTTTAAAATTATCATTTTGAGGGGTCATATATTTGGAAATAAGTTTTGTGATTTTGAGGGTGGGTGGTTACAAAAAATATAATAATACAACTTTTTTGGGAACCAAAAAAATCATTAAAAATAAACATAAAACAAATATAATTAAAACAAATTAATAAATAAAACTGCAAATAACCCACAAATAACTAAAAAAATGTATTAAATGGAATTGTTGGTCTCTGTTATTTTCTACATATATAAATAAATTAATTATCCCGGGTTATTACAAAATGGGGGGGATTTAAATTAAAATTTTATTCCCTTAATTTAAAATCCGTATGTAAAAAAAAAAACAAGTCTCCAAATTTTTTTTCGGATGGGTGTTAAAATAACTATTCTTTTTTTTTTTAGGGGCCGTTTGGGGTGGGAAAAAGTGTTTAATTTTTTTTTATTGAGGATAGAGTTTTTAAAATTTTTTTTAACTAAAATAAAAATTAATGGGTGGGGGGTTTTACTTTATAGGGCAAGTGTGCGTGAGCCATTTCTATGGTGGTGTTTTTTTTTTATGTGTACGTTTTCCCGTACGCAAACAATGCGGCGTTTCAGGAAATAGATCCCACAGTTTCCTGTTTATCGTGTGTAAAAGCCGATATCCACTGCAACCCTCTCAAAAGGTTTTCCCACTATGGGCATTTCCCCTAGAGTTGCAGGAGCAGTCCAGTGCTTTGGAGCTACCCTTTGACATTCTGGGCAGGATTTGACATATCTTTTTATATCCTCCACAAGCTATACGCTGTCCTGTGGCGCTGATCCCCATGTGACCACTGAAGGGAATCGCATGCCCGATTTTCCATCACTTTATCTCTATATGAAGTGGGAAGAACCAGCTGGTTGTGACCATTTGTTCCAGTTCCGGCCTTCCTGTATAAGAGTTTGTTCTTCATGAAATATTCCCCCTTGCTCGGAGGTGTGTGGCATTTGGGCAATTTTTTAAAACAGGGCTTGAGTGTCCTATCCTCAGCCTGCGCCTTCCTCATCTCCTCTGGATGAGCATTTATAGGTTCACCTTCTTCCTCCTTCTTCTGTGACCTGGTCTGCACTGTCGCCATGATCACAGGTTTCTCGGGATTCCCCAAGAAGACGTATCTACACCCCAATATCAGAGGGTAGATTGGTTCATCTATCACTGCTGCTCTGATTTCTCCCTCCACATAGCGAGTTTTCACCTTTATCCTTGCGATGGGAAGTGTCATGAGTGGTATGTCCTTAGTCGCCCCTTGTATTTCCACTGTTTCTGTGGTATACTGACTTGGGTCCACTAGGCTAGACTTCACAACTGAATCATAATCCAAACCTGTATCATAAAGGCACCTTATGGTGACCCCATTACAAATAACATCCTCACAAACTGGGGGGTGATAAGGTTCCTGTTGTCCATTAGGATTAACCTTTAATCTTCGCGTCCCCGACTTCATTGCAGCAATGTTTGAAGGTTTCCTTCTACAAAATTCGGTGTTATGGTTATCCTTCTTGCACCATTTACACCATCTTTTTCCTTGGTTCAACGGTTTTCTTTCATTGAACTTTTGGTCATTGAACTGTGAGTTTCTGTCGCGATAGTCATTTCTTGGCCGCTCAAAGTTTGTCCTACCTTTATTTCCCTGCTCTCTATTATCAAATTTATTAAATTGCTGTGGAGCTTTAAAATTGTCTATGTGCTTCTTTTTAGCACCACTTACCTCTGCCTGAGCTGCCTGATACCTCTCAGCAACATTTAAAATTTCCCCCAACTTCTCTGCACCTTGTTCCATGAGAAATTTTCTCATGTCTGGAGCCATGGACTCTCTCAATTGCTCAATCATGATCATTTCTTTAAGATCTTGGGTCTTCCCCAGAGCCGTCCATTTCTCCAAATAGGTTTCTAGTCTAGCAGAGAATTGGTGGTATGTCTCCCCAGACAACAGTTTGGCATTTCTAAATTTCTTACGATAAAATTCACCATTCTTCTCGTACCTTAATAACAAAGCCTGCTTTAACATGTCATAATTGTCTTGGTCTTCCCTGTTCATTTTGGCAAATACTTCATAAGAAGTACCTCTCAATCCCTGTGATAGCTTTAAACTCCACCTCTCTCTCTCTAACCCATATGTAGTAGCTAATAACTCAAAACGTCCTAGGTACCCCTCTATGTCATCGTCTTTTTCAACAAAATGGTCTAAATGAAACCCCATAGCTGAGTTTGAGGCTCCCAGACTGGGCGTAGCATCTGAGGCAAAAGGGCTGGCACCATTTTCAGGAGCCGGGCCTTGTAATTCCAGCTCCCTTAGTCGTAATTCGTGCTCCCTTTGCAACCTTCTATCTTCTGCCTCCCTTTCGGCAGTCAACCTTTTTTCTTCTGCCTCCCTTTGTCTTCTGCCTTTTTTCTTCTGCCTCCCTTTGCTGTCGTTTTTCTTCTGCCTCAATCTGCAGCCTCTTAATTTCTCTATCAGCCTCAATTTGTAACCTCTTCTCTTCAGCTACCTTTCTATCTTCCCTTTCAATATATTTATCACATTCAGCCGTTACATATTGAATTAAAATCTGACCATCCATTCCCATCTCCTTTGCGGTCAGCACAGCAGCTGATCGGAATTTTGCTAGCTCCGCCATACTTTTCAGACAATATAATAATATACAAGCTAAATCTCTAACCAGTAAATACACTAAGTACTTCTTATGACTATAGTCTAACTAATTCTAACTAACCAGTTAACTAATTAATTATCACTGGCTGTGAAGATTCACCAACTTTTATCTGCAGGGACACTTTTAATTTTAAAGGGAATTTCACAATTTTTTTTCCCCTAATTTTATTTCTCCAACCAGGAGATCCTAATATTACTGTTGGGCTAATTATCCCTGGACAAGACCCCAATGTATGTAGTGGGTTTGATGGTATTGTATGATGGTGATATTACTAAATGTAATGTATGAGGCCAGCTGTGAAGGCTCCTGAGATAAAATGTAGTTGTGAATTGTCAGAAGGCCTTTCTTGCTACCACTACGACCTCACCCTCAATTTTTTTTTCTTAATGAATGTAGCTATGTAAAATGTCTAGGGTAATGATATGTAATGTGGTGTGATAGTTATAGATACACCCACAGATATTTAAGCAGACTAATAATATTTAACAAATATTATAATACACTGAACTAACTCAAGAGTGTAAAATTTTTGATAGAATTATATTACATTTATTTGTTCTGGATCAAGTTTTATGTTGACCAGAACTTTTTTTTTTTTTTTTTTTTTAAAAAGGATTTAAAAATTATGAAAGAAATGCATGGAATGTTACATAATAAATGCAAGAGTGTACATATATAAGCACTAGACTAGTTAGTTTTATTAAAATGTTCTAGTAGTCATCTACTTGGGAGGATAGTTAATGCTTGTGCTGTTGGGGTGGCCTCATCACACCTGTCTATATTGACTACACAGTGTCCAGTAAATTACAGGAATTTTATGGGGTATTAGTAACTAAAAGGCGTTGGTGAACTTCCAGCAGACCAGAGGCTCACTCAACTTGCATATGTAGCTCTGGTGCTGAAATCTGGTGGTCCCACCTCTCCGTGCTGGCGGGCAATAATAGTGGTCTCTGTCACAACGTACTGCACAGATACACTCGAGTAAAATCACCAACTGAATGGACACCGCCTTGTTGACAACTGAAACTCACAGCTCTGCAATCAAAGTATTGGCTATGTGTCAAAATTCTATTCTCTACCCACGTCTGGACACAACACGGACACAACAACCACATCATACAGACAGGTCAGATCTCTCTGACCAAACAGCACATTTACCATGGTGGTTTTACATCAGATAGGTCCTCCCAGACTATAGATTCTGAAAAATATTTATTAGTTTCCTTCCCTAAAAGTGGATAGGTAATATGTTTCATTATTCTCAACACTTGATCTGTCTTTCCTAACCCTTGCTGGAGTTTATGTATATTGTTGGTCCCTAGACCCTGACTTGGGCGGGGGGTCTAGAGCAAATCCCTACTTGTTTGTAAGGCTAGATTATGATATGGCAGTATCAAATCACTCGAACATTAAACAATATTCAAAATATACAAAGAAATAATTTCAATCTTACCAGATTATGAATAAAGAACACAGAAATGCTAGCAAAACTCAGCTGAGCTGCTGGCTATAGTATGGCGTCCCTGAACTTATTTCACTTTCTTTCATTTGGAAATCACCACACTTTAAAATACTGTGTCTATCATCGAACAACTATTGAGGAATGGCCCCACTTGCGCGTCTGAGCGCCGATAAAATGATTGTCTGTGGCCAATCACTGCCTAGGTTTATTTCAAATTCAAATTTCCTACCCTAAAGTCATTTCAGTCATGCTTCAGTCAAGTATGGATGTTTATCTGTTAGTCTGTCCGTCCTTACTTGTTTTTTTTTTTCAAAACGTACTTGATTTTTGAACCAACCTTTCTCTCCCCTCCAAAATTTTGTCGTTAAAAGTTATATTTAGACACAGCTCCCACCAATGTCCCTTCGCTTCCCTACTAAGTAGATTTGAACACCTGCGTCTCAAGGTCGTGTTTTTTTGTGTGCAAATAGCGACACTTTTTATTCAATACAGTCTGTCGCTGATGTGAACAACACTGTCTTTTGTCATTATCTTCAATATTATCTATCCGTCTGTAAAATTAAGAACATATTAGTTCACTGCTCAGAATGGGCCATCCGGCCAGCTAATTTTTATATTCCTAACATTAATATTACGAAAAAGTTACTTTTTAATTTTTGTAATATTCCAAACATCTGCGTTCTGCCGCTGAATTCAAATCAAAGGCTTGGTATCGCAAAAGCGACCAATAAATGACTGTGGCGTAACATATCCAAGGTCCCTTCTGTCGAGTTCCTTACTTTATGTCAACTTGGGAAACGTGACTTTTCTCCGTTTCCCCCCCAATTGCGTCTCCTTAGCCTTTCTAGTCTCACGCAATCTTTCCAGTCATATTTTTTCCTTTTTTATCCGCCGTTCCCCTCCTGTCTAGCAAGTCAATTTTTATGGAGGGTGATGACCCGCGGTCTGGGCGATCATGTACTATCAGCAGCCTACGCATTATGTTTTTATCCTTACATGTTATCTTTGGAGGTATTTTACCGTTGTATCTCTGTCAATTTCACTACAAGGATGTGGAAGCCGCGTGGAAGGTGGCGCCTTTTTGTGCAGAAGACAAGTTAGACATGATCTGGAACAACGTGACACAATGGGTATCTAGAGAATTACGGATACATGGCGGAGCCAAGGCCAGCCCTGAGCAGTTACTCAAGATAATAGAAAGAGCCTACAGCGAGCAACAACCAATCAGTGAGATGACGAGGAATTTCCCTTGGGAATATGCTGTTTATGGTGAAAGTAAAAAGCCTGAGGCACGGGTCCAGATAGCAAGTGCAGAAGTTAAGAAGGAGGAGGAGGCACTCAGAGCAGAATTATCCTTCCTAAAGTCCCAGATAGCACAGATGTCAGAGGCCAGTTCGCCAGCACAAGAGGAGGTGCAGAGAAAAAAAACACCAAGCCAACCGCGGAAGCAGCCAAAGCACAACGAGGAGGTGTGTGCCAACGCAAGACGAGGAGGTGTGTCCGCGGGAACAGCCAACGCAAGACGAGGAGGTGTGTCCGCGGGAACAGCCAACGCAAGACGAGGAGGTGTGCCCGCAGGAACCGCAACTAGCCCTTCTTGTATGTGAGAGTCAGGCTGTCGTCAAGGGAAGCTGTGAGCTGACAGCACCAATAAAAGCAGTGGCACCGACAAGGCGAAAAGGGATGTGCAAGTGGTATAGTGTCCACAGGGGATGGGGGTTCATCACGCCAGATGATGGAGGTATTGATGTATTCGTACATCAGACCAAGATCTACAGAAAGGGATTCCGGAGTCTGGCGAAGAATGAACGAGTAGAATTTGACAGCAAACCATCGGTCCAGGGCATGGAAGCAGTCATTGTATGCGGCATTGACGGTCAAGAGTGTAAGGGCAGCAGAAAGCGTCCCATGGCACAGAGGAAGCCCAGAAAGATAAGATGCTACAATTGTGGAGACCTGTCAGACCACATGGCAGCCAAGTGCCCTCAAGGCCCGCTTCCGAAGAGATGTTTTGGATGCAAATCCCCAGAACATTTGATAGCCGCCTGTCCCTCAACGAGCTCTTTCCCGAGACGTGCTACCACAACCAGGTTTCCTTCCGGGTGCAAGCCAAGAGATGACCGTGACAACTGTCACCCTAAGGGCGCCGAGAAGATTGGTAGTCGGTTAGGGGAGGAAACTCGTCTTAAGCAGAGAGGAGGGAGTGCAAGTCAAGGTTCAGAGGAGGAGACACATCAAAAGCAGATAGTGGGGAATGTTGGCCACCGTCCACGCAAAACGAGTGTCAAGCACGTCAGGAGCAATCCCCCTACAGATTCGACAGCTACAAGCGCTGACAGGCAGATGTCACGGGCAGACAGCGACGCGGCACCGGTGAGCGAGTCTTCAAGACCACAGCAACTGCCAGCCCGACAACGTACAACTGGGGACATAACGACCAAGAGGGTCCCCAGCCGAGTTGTACCGAATACAGAATCTGAGCCCAAAACATCGCCGCTGAGAAATAATCAAACGCAGCACCAACGATCTAAGAGATTTCGACAGAAGTGTCGGAGGTAGTGATGATGTCGGGACGACAACAAAATCAGGAGGGAGATATGTGATGGGGCCGAAAAGGAGACGCCCGCCCCCTACCTGTTTCTAGGCAGATTATTTTCGATGTGCGCGAAGCATTCTGGGATGTGAAAAGTTTTCATGAAGATATATTAGTTTTGGCCATAATAATGCCAAGAAATTAATTGTGGTGTATAGTTGTGAGTCATATTTGATATCGTGTGTTATATTAAATAGCTGTAGGTTTTATTTGTGTTTTCGCTATTCCTAAAGCGATAATCGCGTGTGATATTTAAGTAGCCAAGATTAATACGCCTAGCGCGCAGTAAAGTGAGTGATTAGCCTAGTGCCTATAAAAAGAAATAGCGATCGGCAAAAGGCCGATTTGAAGATTCAGCCCACACGAGAGAGCAAACGACGAAGCGCCCTGTGTACCTACACAGAAGAACACAAAGACATGACACATTAGCATCGGGCACTGTTGGGTGTTTAGTTTTGTTTTGTAGTTTTGTTTTGTTTAGTTTAGTTTTGTTTTGTTATGTTCGCTAGTTTATTTGTTTAATGTTTGCTTTGTCACTGAATGGGTTATAAAAATAAATATAGCCCCTGCCTCTAGAATCAAGAGTTTTATTGTTGTTCGGGTCGGTGCGAGTGTGACAAGAGAGTGATCACACATCACAATATAATCATCATCTTCATCTCGCCCACCCTATCACAGTTAGATAATCTATTGAAGGCGCAAGCTGCCAAAGAGCTTTACTGGAAATTTGTGGTCAATATGCTTAGCTGCTGTACGCTTTCTTTGAATTTCTGTCTGAATTTCTTTAATTTCAATGCCTGGAACATCAGATCTTAGATCAAGAAAGCACCTTCTTTTCCACAGTTGGATAATTGTGCTTGGTGATATTTTCTTTGCGATTCGGTTTGCTAGCATGATATCTTTGTTAGTTTTTTCTTTTGCCTGGGCAACACAATTATTTCGCTTGAGCTGCCTCTTCCTAGCCTATTTATTCTCTTGCACATGGTCCTTCGACATGGGGAGTCCTTCGAGTCTTTTCACCTTGTTGTCAGATTCTGTTGTCTGACTGTACTCCATTGACTGTAGCCCTGTAATGTTTTCCATATGGTTGATGTCGTGAAACATTCTAAATCCACATATATAAATTAAAAGGTAAATGTAAAGCCTAACACCTAAAGTCAATAAAAGGAAAGAGAAATGGTTAAAGACCCGTGCTTTCCAATAGCGTACGCCTGTGTTAATAGAACGTCATGCTAGTTGAACAATAAAAACCCCTTTTTTATGCTTCGTCTGCATATTCTCACGCTTTCACGTTGATAGTAAAGCCTACTGCATCAATACACGCGTTTCAACAAAACAATAAAACGTGTACTGTATTTCTTAGAAAACCTTGAGATAGGCACACTGCGTAATGACCTAGATTAATACTAGCATTAATTTCATTTTATACACTGCGTGATGAAAGGACAGATGGACTTAGGATAGAGAGAGTGAGGGCTGAACCGAGGAACGCATGCAACACTAACACGCGTCTCGCGATATAAAATTAATGCCACCCCCAAGCGAAAAGCACGAAGCACTAACTTTTTTTCAAATAGACAGTGATTAAAAAAAAACACTACAACTACGAGGGTTAGGTTTAAAAACCTGTTTAATGCTTATTAGTAAACATGACATTATACTGTTTTATGTCTGAAAGCCTGACAGTACCCAGACACCACATCGTATCGAAGTGAACGGGAGGTTGGAGAAAATGCATATTTTGAACGCAGCCCCTTGGCTCCATTAAATTTATATATTTGGGTTCCTTAGGACTTGATGACACAGAATATGTTAAGTGTTACGCAAATAGTCTAGGAATTATCAAATTATAGCCAAAAGAAAATAGTGAGGATGTCGGACAGCACCAAATCAGAATTGCACAGTGACATGTTTTGAAACCACCATTTTACAGGAAATAGGCCACCATGTTACATCCTATTTGATTGGCGGGAATGATATGTAAGGCTAAACATGATTAGTCGGACTGCAAATACTAATTTTGGTTGTTAGGGGAAACGTATGAAGGGTAAAATTTTTTCAAAAGCTGGGTAAACATGGCCCTGTTGGCTAGACCCGTTAATATAGTCAATTAGGAGCTTCTGTTCAGTGCCACATTTTAAAATAAACTTACTAAGAAACAGTGCGTTGAGATCCAGATCATTTTTCTAAACAAAAGCCTGGGACAGAGGCAGATAGGAATTTGTGCCATAATTCATCGCCAGTCAACGTATTTGTTTATTATTTCCATGAATTGTGGGAAGATTGACATATTTGATATCTTTTTGATGAAAATTGAATGTGAATTGATAATTTATGGCTGTATATGTGTGTGGTTCAGTAGCAAACATGAGGCAAAGCCTAGATATTGCTCCAACCTGAACAAAACTGGTCGGAGAGAAGTATATCTGCATGGGATCGCCAAATAGTACACTGACACCTATCTTATTGACTAGAAGGAAATAATGCTGGAATTGCAGAGGCGTAGTAACCATTAGGGAGAAGAATACTGGTGTAAATTGTTTCAGATGATGCTAGCAGTTGGCCTACCACTCTAAACTCAGTGTTTGTTATGTATTGTGTTCAGTGTGGAAATAGATTATAAATTAGTTCTGAAGTAGGAGGTACAACCTTCTTGTTTCAGGGACCGTGGTCATAACTTATTGAAGCAGCACCTGGTCTGAGTTGTGCTGAATCCAGAGGCTGATAGCATACCCCTTGGTTCAGATAGCGACCAGTGAGAGGTCTGAAGAACACAGTGAAGCAATCGAGTAGAGGAGACTGTTTCCTGCCGCCATCACAGCAGATAAGATTCTGTGGTCAGAGCAGCTCAATCCTATGTGCCCCCTCTAAAATTGACAGTATAAGAATTAAAGAGGGACAATAAATTGTTTCAATTGATAGGAACTGTGAACTTTTCCCAATACGATTTCCACCATAAGTAAACACTTGAAGTCATGATGACAAACAACAACCTAGCTTGAAAAGCCAGTATTACTTCATAGTAATACTTCACAAATTACACACACAGAATAATAATAATAAAATATGTCAATACAAAGATCATATATATAAACTGTGTACATACAACTTGTAATTACATTTGATTGTGATTCCTGGTTCACTGTGTAGTTGAATCAGGATATCTATTATTGAAAGGAATTAATACATATATTTTTAAACTTAAACACTTGACTCATTTAAGATAGTCTTATAGAGTGTTTAATGTGTGTGAGTGTCATAGTGTTGTAAAGTGTTGTGGAATAAATTAAATTGTTTATCTGTCTGTTGTTGTGACTTACACTTCATCATTATCATAACCCTAGACATTTAACGTAGTCATCACAATAATCCAGAATAATTCTGACTGAGGTATAAATGTGGTAGCAAGTAAGGTCATCTGTAATACACCACACTTATTAGATACAGATACCTTCACAGCTGATCTCAGTCAGTACACTAAGTCCCCTATAAATATTTATAACATCCCACTTTACCACAGTTGATTTTCGTATGATACGCGCTGCTTGGTTTTGAAGTTTGTTTACTGTATCAAAGTGTGACCAGGCTGTGATGCCATATTCCATAACAGGCCTGACTCTGCCTGTGTACAGTTGTTTTAGGATGTTTTCATCAGCACCCCATGTTGTACCAGCTAATTTTTTCATGATGGCCATGCGCTGTTCTGACCTAATTTGTGTTTTTTGTTATCTGTGTTTTCCATGTCAAACGGCGGTCCAGTGTGATACCTAAGTATGTCGGTGTTATTTCTTCTCGCACTGCTTGCCCATTAAGTTGAAATTTTGTTTACTGTGGTTTGTTTGACAAGGCAAATATAGTGTGTGTTTTTTTTTTCATTGATTTTGAGTAGTCACCTTCTCGACCAACTTTTTAGGGCTAACAGTGAATGCTGCATTCGCACCCTTGCTTCGGTGATGTATTTTTCTTAAGTCCACATGGCCAGGTCATCAGCAAAGAGTGAATTGTGTACTTTCCCATTGATGTTTTCAGTGATGTCGTTTATATATATATGTATACATAAGGAAGAGTGTGAGGGAGAGGACCCTACTCTGTGGGACACCTTGCTCAATTGTTGTCTTTTTGCTAGTCTGTCCATGCTCCTGCACTCTTGCTGTTCTGTTTGTTATATAGTGACTGAGCCAGTTGCCCATTTCCCCACAGGCTCCATATTTAAGTATTTTAACTCTGAACTCATCTTTCCAGACTTTATCAAATGTTTTCTCCATTTCTACACAAACTGCTAATGTATGTTTTCCGTCATGGAAAGCATCTTCGATTTTCTGTGCAATGTAGGTGACTTGATCCTCTGTGGACCTGTGTTGCCTGAAGCCTGCTTGTTATTGTAGAAGCATTTGTTTTTCTTCGAGGTGCCAACTTAATCTGGTGCTGATCATTCGCTCCATACGCTTTCTCTTACAGCTTAGGAGACTGATAGGTCTACAACTGTTTGAGTCCATTCGGTCTTTATCCCTTCTGAGTATCGGGATAAGTGTTGAAGAGCTGCGCACGATCATTGAAGACTTCGGGTTTTCCCAATAGAGGGTTCCTTCAATTATTGTTGCGCAGTCTTTATGAAAGAAGTAAAAGGTGTTGTTAAGGATGACGTCAGAGTGAAAGTGTGACGTCGGCTAGAATGTGGACGTTGGTCCAGCCGGCAGAAGGACAAGGTGTCCTTTTTAATTGTGTGCAGATTTCATATTATTCAGGAAATGTTTATTTCCGAGGCAGGTTAGCCGTGGGGATCAAAGTTGAAGCACACACAGTTTAGTTGCAGTTAAATTAGGAAAGGCCAACAACGAAAATATAGTCAGAATGAGTGGCAAAGGCAATGACTTAAGATGCTGGACGTGTAAGGTCAGAGACTGAAGCCTGACTTGAATAGTTTACAGTTCGCCCTGTTATAAATTATTGTGTAGAAGAAACCTTTGGATCGCCCTGGCCGGGTTTGTTCATTGAATCCATGTTATGTAAATTTGTACGTCAGTCCATCCTGTAGGAAGTCTCAAACATCAACTGTCAGGGTTTCACAACAATGGGATTTGTCTGGTGTCAGAAGTGGGATTAAGCACTGCTTCTTTCCAGGCCTGTGACACAATTCCACGCTTCCAGCTATAGTTCATAATCTTGAGGAGAGTTTGCTTAGCAATAAACCCCAGCCCTTTAAGCATGCCATTTGTTGCCCCATCTTTCCCAGGTGATCTTCTTTGTTTAAGGGATTCAATGGCTTCCTCAAGCTCACCCATTGTGAGGTTTGCTGCCATGTGCTGTTCTGGTTAAGTTGTTACATTTTTGTACAATTATATCTCTTTGATAATATCTTGTTTTCTATCAGGTGGAACAAATATCTGGCTTTCCTGTGAGAATTTTTGGGTGAAGACATCTGCTGCTTCATTCTTTGTGAGAATTTTTGGGTGAAGACACTTGCTGCTTCATTCTTTGTGAGAATTTTTGGGTGAAGACATTTGCTGCTTCATTCTTTGTGAGAATTTTTGGGTGAAGACATTTGCTGCTTCATTCTTTGTGAGTATTTTATCATTTTTCTGAAGTGCTATTCTGTTATTCTTGCATTTTTCATTATTTAAGGCGTTGGCGAGCTTCCATAATTTGGTGCCATCTTTGTCAATGTTAAGGGCTTCTGTTGTTTTAACCCAGCTGTATTTTGCTGAACGGTTTAATTTTTTCCTGTACTTTGCAACAATGGCTTTGTAGACGATGTTTGCAACTGTTTTGTCTTTTTCTGCTATGTTTCTGGCTTGTGTTACTTGTTCTTCTAGTTCTTCTGTCCAGTATGGTTTATCATCTTTTCTCGCCCCGCGTGATATTGATTCTAAGGCAGCTTTCAGAAGTGCTTTGTTAAATTCATCAGCCTTTTTCTCCCATTCTTTTGCTTTGGGTGTCTATTTGTCCACAGAATGGTCTGTAAATCTGTACAATTCATAGGTATCAAACACTTGTGCGCCACATGAAATTTGGTTAGTACTGTGTATGCAAGTTGTTGCAGAGCCGGGCGGAATGTTATATATACCGGGTAGACATAGCAAGTGCCAGTGGTGTGACATTCGTTACATACCTGAAATTATTTTTTTTTAAACAACAAAAAACGAGCAAGTAACCCGCCAAACATGACCCTTTGTGTAAGGGGCGGGATAATTCTTATGTGCTATTTCTGTTGCATATCCTTTCGACGGCAATAATTATCCTTTGATCATTTCATTCCTTCCATTCCATTTCAACTATACTGAGTACTGTTACGTGCTACTGAGTTAGATCACACTGTAATTTCCCAGTGGCGTATCCTGGTAATGCGAGCTAGGCGTGCTGCTACTTAAAATGAATATGTACGCCTACTATTTAACTTCTTCCCCTCTTAATTTAAAAACCAACTATATTCAATTACGCAACGATAGTTATTAGGGGTATATGTCAATTATCTCCGAAATACTAATTAACTTACAACTTGAAACTCACTGTCACTGTAATAATCTGAATTCCCGGCAACTAACAAAAATTAATCACAAAAAACACTGGACGGACACAACCGATTTTTACAACTCGAGAGCTGCAAGACCACCGCACGTATGTTTGCATTGTATTGACGTATCTGGCCATGACCCGATTCACACAAACCAGTCTTTAGACGTGAATCCGAAAGGTCCAGCACGCATTGTGACGGAATTACCCGAGAAACTTCGGGCGATTTCTACAACCAATAAAAACTGCACTATAAAACGCGTCTGTGAAACTGAAACTTGATATACTCGTAGATTCTATGTGGGAAAATCCGTTATCCTGATGCGTGCGGTCCGAAAGCAGAACATTAGAAGAGAAATATTTTATAGAATAATAAATTAAATTTTTATTTTCCTTCGCGCATAGGTGTGCGCAGCACGCACAGCACACATAGAGAATACGCCACTGTAATTTCCGCAATTGATGTGTACTGCAGCATTTTGGTTTGGTTTAAAGGACTATCTTCATTGCACATGGACAACTCCATCAGTGCTCCGATCTCTTCTCTAAGATCACACAAGGAGGATCTCAGCACAGTGCACGAACTCCGTAGCACTGGTGAGAATCCCATGTGTGTATATAGGAATCACACATTCTATAAATAAGTTTGGGGTGGGTAGGTTTTTTCCAGTTTTGTAAAATGTTACCAGGGCAGCGGCCTTGTGGCCTACTCTTTACGATTTCCAACTGCCATGGAATTTTTAACGTGTGTAACTTACGCACGGGACCTCCAATTTTTTTTTGGCCCTTATCCGAGAAGGCTAAGCATCCAATCTCACTACACAGGAGACCAGGGGCATTAGGACCACTGGTTCTGAAAAAAAAAAAATTTCCGTAAATTATATTCCCTCTACTGGGAATCGAACTCGGTACCTTTATAATCGAGGTGGACGCCACACCTCTTAGCCACTCCGAACCCATAAATATCACTGCTGCATTTGCAATATATAATGTACTTTAGTTTTTTAAATCTTATTGTTGGTATTTTTTTTTCTTTCTTCATGTTAAATTAATTACAGTTGGGCGTCCAATGTGATATTTTGTGTTATATTTTTAGTAATTTATTTATTTTATTTGTTCACAAAGGAATAACATTGACATATAGAAAACGACCAGTTTCATGTTTGTCGTAGAATGTGGTACACTATTTGATGTCGCACCTATCTCCTTGTTTGTCGTAGAACGTGGTACACTATTTGATGTCGCAATATCTTTTTTGTTGTAGAATGTGGTACACTATTTGATGTCGTAATATCTTCTTCTTCTTCATGTGAGTCTCCAGTTCTCTTTTCCATGCGTTCTTTGATCTTCATCTATTTTTTTAACCCTGGGAGGTGTAGAACAGGGATTGTCTGGTAATGCTACCAACAGGTTTTCTCAATGTGTGGCCTATTCATCCACAGCGTCTTCTGATTCTTTGTTCCACTGGCACTTGTCTAGTTCATAGCATGGAAGGCTTTGGTACCAGCATGTGGTCTGGTTTGCAGATATTCTTTCAATTTCTTTCTGTTATTAAATTTGGGATTTGGTGCTCAGAACTAAGGAACAAAATGGCGTCCATCGTCGGCTAATTTCGCTATCTGCAGTACCGGTATACGCTGTGTATTGTTTACTGAAAGGGACTAATTCGTGTCATATCACAACTTGTTCCAATCCGAAACTCGCATATGCAGGCTTACTTGCCGTTATGATTAGTCTACCTACGTACCTATCTGCATGTCTACCCATTCATATACTTACCGTCATAATCACCTTAATGCCTGCATCCCAAACCTATATGTCTAGCTGTTTACCTATCATAGTTAACCCCCTACCTATCCATCCATCCATCCATCCATCCATCCATCCATCCATCCATCCATCCATCCATCCATCCATCCATCCATCCATCCATCCATCCATCCATCCATCCATCCACCCATACATCCATCCATCCATCCATCCATCCAACCATCGCTTCAGTTAATTACATAATCGATTTTATGTTTACTTTCAATAAACTACTTCCCGACCTGCTTACTTAACATTCCTAACTGCCTAATATGGATGTCCGTCCGTCCATCCGTCCGTCCGTCCATCCATCCATCCACCAACTACTTACATAATCGCTTTTATGTTTGCCCACCTGCTTACCTAATAGGGCTGTCCATCCATCCATCCCCCTACCAACGTATACTATTGCTTATATGCTTACCTTCTTAAACTATCTGAATATCTGCCTACTTACTTTTCCTACCAGCCTACCTACCTACCACGTCTCGCTGTTTACCCATTCGTCCATCTATCTGTCTGCGGGTTGTCTATCTTTATCTCCGTCTACTTCTTACCTTTTATATCTTTAATTTTCACCGCCGGTTTGTCTCTCCTCTGTCTGTCTGTTTAATTGTCTGTCTGTTTAATTGTCTGTCTGTCCTAATCTGTCTACCCATCAGTCTGTTTTCTGCTTGTCTTTTCTCGTTGCGTCTGTCTTCCTTTCTGCTAGATCCTCTATCTGTTTATTCACTGCAGCGAAAACAAAATGCATCCTGCGCCACTCAGTAATCTGTGTTCAAACAAAACTGGTATAAACGTGCAGACACGATCTATATCAGCGGTCTTCAACCCTTTGAGTGCCTACGGCCTCCAAATTATTCAGTATTTGTACGCCCGCGAAAAATGCCCATAGCTCACTTATAAAAATTGTTATTTCGTAATAATCATGAAGATGGCAGATGTGAAACAGAAGTCAAGAAGAGAATAGGAATGGTCAACAACATGAGACAAATACTGACATCTAAACTATTAACTTAAAATTAAAACTGAGAATCATCAAATGTTAAATATAGTCTTCATTACTATATGGTGCAGAAACACGGGCAATGAACGCGCAGTTGAAATAAAGAATTTTGGCCTTTGAGATGTTGATATATAGAAAAATGGGGCGCATCTCGTAGAAAGAGAATAAAACAAATACAGAAGTCCTATAAATATACTGTTCAAAAAAAGAAACGCAACATTATTGCAGTGGTAATGGACACCAAATTTCAAACTTGTACCAAAATTTTATTTTACGGAATTAATGTTTCAATCTTGGCATGAAGAAACTTTCAGACTTTAACAATGAAATGATGTTCATTAAATTTGGTTTGGACTTTTATACTTTGCGACTGAGGCCTCTGTTTCAGTAAGGTGTATGTCCTCCTCTGGCCTCTATCAGAGAACGACATGTCCTTGACATGGATCCGATTAGCCGTTGGATCTGTTGTTGTGGGATGGCTGCCCACTCTTCCCGCAGTGCAAGAGAACTGTCGGAGATTGGCTGGAGCCACGTCTCACTGGTGGAGTCGTCTGTCGAGTTCATCCCATAAGTGTTCTATTGGGTTCAAGTCTGATGACATGGCTGGCCACGGAATGGTCTGCACGTTGTTGTCAGCGAGGAACTGGGTGGTGAGTTGTGTCACATGAGGTCGAGCGATATCCTGCTGAAAAATCGACCCTCGTGCAGCCAGAAGTGGAAGGACGTGAGGACGAAGAATTTCAGCGACGTATCGTTGGGCATTCAGGCGTCCTTCAATTTGCACCAGGTCACTTCTTCCCATGAAGTTGATCGCCCCCCACATCAGTACACCTCCACCACCATGTGGAGGAGCCTCATCAACGCTGTTCTGGGCGTACGCTCATGGACTCTGCAGTAAACTCTTCTCCGTCTATCGTGTCGCTGGAGCACAAAACATGATTCATCACTAAACCAAACCCGTCTCCAGTCATTCCCAACGGTCCATTGACGATGCTGGTTCGCCCACTGCAGTCGGTTCTGGCGATGCCGGTCCGTAAGAACAGGACCTCTGTAGGGTCTTCTAGCCCAAAGACCAGAGTCGTGCAGCCGGTTCCTGACAGTTTGATCTGAAATCCGACGAGCTGCTGACATTGACTGGACTGTGGAGGACGCAGATGCAAGTCGATTCCTGAGGTGACGCAGCCGTATGAAGCGGTCTTCGGCAGGAGTTGTGACTCTGGGTCTTCCACTGAGCCAGTTTCTTGAAATCGCCTCCAACGGCGACTAATGGTGCTTCTAACCACATTAAATTGTCTGGCCACTACACTTTGTGACTGACCAGTCTGTAAACGTCCAATGATGATGAATCGTTGTTCTGTAGTGAGATGAGCCATACTTGCGCATTGAATTTTCAACTGAATTTATTCGAGGAGCGTCAATCTTTTATAGGCATTCAATAATATGGTCAGAGAGTTTTGTGTTCAGTAAGTTTCACGGGTTTCGCATGAACCTGTCACGAGTTCTTGTCAAAAATGTTGTTTTGACCTTGACCTCTTTCATGACTTCACGAATCATGAGGTGAGTACAATTCAGGTAACCACGAGAAGTTAATGACCAGGTGGACACAGTCGATAGGTTGACTGATGTCCAATCAGCGAATATCTTTTATAAAAGTAACACCAAAAATGTTGCGTTTCTTTTTTTGAACAGTATATATGAATGAAAAGGGAGCCGCGCTGGTGTAATGGTTACAACGTTGTACTGGCGACCAGGTTTTCAAGATTCAAGCCCGGGCGTCGGCGCTTGAAAGAGTGTCAACGACCGGGATTTTGACTGAATAATCTGAACGGCTCCTGAGATAAACCCTCTGTGGATGGGAAAGAGCGAAGCTCCTGACCGGGTTGGAAGGAAAGTCCTCAGGTTCCCCAGCCTTGCAATGACATGTCATTGGGCCGAAGGGCTGAAAGCCCAAGTGCCGCTGGTTTTAAGAAAAAAAAAAAAAAAAAAAAATAATATGAATGAAAAAAAGAATTAATGAAGGAGATCAAACTTAAATAGCTTAAAAATGTGGACATTTAAACGACATAGAACCTTGCTAAAGACCATAATAGAAGGCAGAGTAGAAAGGAAACGTACAAGAGGCAGACAGCGCTATAAGTGGGAAGATAACTTCAAGAGATGGACAGGAAAGAGTCTATCAGAGTGCACCATCAAGACAAGAGACATAATACGTTGGAGATCCACTGCTGGCGACCTTTGTTGTGTAGATGACAGGTGATGATGGTGAAATTAATAATTTTTTACAATTTTTAAATATATCAATTTAGATTTCCTAAATATGAAACACATTTTAAACAAAATGTTTATAATTATTCACACAAACTTATTATTCACAAAAATATGAAATTTTTCCTACATAGAGTTTTCTTAATGAAACGTTTATAATCAACAATGAAACAATCCCATAAGCTTTCCGAGAAAAAGCGGAAACGCCGGGCGTCGCACCGTTAAATTGAACTCAATAAAAGGACATGCATGCCGTTAAATTTTTTTTATTTTTGGTGCACTGACCATAAGTCATGATAAGTTTGACCACAACGACCCAATGCATTTTAAATGGATGGAAAAGACAGAAAGGACCACAGGAGAATTACTGCCGTCATCAGGACAAGCGGCAGATAACGCGCACCATAATTCTTTTAAGTTATGGTTTAGCAGCTTTTCTGCGTGAATTCAAATAATTGACTTCTTACTTTTTTGCTTTTCTTTTTTAATGTGACATTTATCCATGAACAGTCCGTGTCTTTTTATTTATTTTTTTATTTTAAATAATTTGCTGATGAGACATTTCCCGTTCAACCTCTGATGGGTTGTAATTAGGATATCTATTGTTTTCACTTCCAAATAATATGAATAATTGTCGATACGCGAAAGTGGCATCACATCTCCTGAAAATCACTGTAAATAGGGCAAATCAAATTTGCCAATTTTGCATGCATGATAAACATGAAAAAAAAAAAAAAAAAACAACTAAAGAAACAAACAAAAACCAACCAGAAATAACACATAACAAAACCATGCAAGAAGATGGCAAACAAAAAACACCAAATCAAAATAATAAACAGCGGGAAGGGGGGGGGGGGGGGGTGTAAAAGTGTGATGTGTTTAGTTAGATATTCCATTGACTTTCAATTGCCACAAGTCACATGTATTGTTAAAACATCACCAGACCTTCACCTTCCCAATTACTGTATATTAACTTTTGTTCTTGTTAAATACTGTTTGACAATATTGTGATGAAATCAGTTGTGTACTTTTCATAACTTTCGTTGTCTCCGGCAGTATCAATTCATTTCTTCATTTTCCTCAATGATCGTCCTATTATTTGGCATATTTTGTGCACTTACATTTTTTGCTCTGACCACTCCCTAAACTTGTTTACGTTTCACGATGTGAATCATATTATGACAAGGCTAATTAGACATGTCAGCGGATAATACTTTTATCACTTAAGTCATCTAACCTCCTTTGATAGAGATGGTCATTGTTGACACACAGGTGGTCTCGCCCGATCGACAGAAAGAAATCAGTCTGGGAGATGTACGCATAAACACAGATGATATGTGTAATCGCTTCCGCTGGACCATCTCTGTATCAATATTACAGATAACCTGTCATAAGAATCAATATGGGCGGAAGGTACTAGTCAGGCAATAAGTTCACCGATGTGTTTGTGAGTTTGTACAAATACAATCGGAAGTATTACTGCCATATTTGAAAGAGGTCACGAGTTTAAATTTTAAAATTAGATATTTTAAAACACGAGGGGGATAGTAAGGATTTAACACCCCGACGCACATAGTTCTAAAGAGCTTACCATTGGTTTAATTTGAGAGCCAGGATAGACTTTGACTTTCATTGGCAAGTTGGTCTAAAAATACAAAGACTGGAAACTTAAGGAATCAGAGCACCCGTCACAAGAGGAATACTAAAATTTCCCAGACCAAGTGTTCGAAGCATCTAATCAAAGTTGCTGTGTCCATTCTACTGTGTCAGTAGATTGTATATCCCATTGGGTTCGTGGTTCGAAGCTACAAGACAGTTCTTAGCACCAGACCAGTCTGAAGTAAGAATCTTCGCGACTATCTTTGTGATTCAAGAGCTGTGTTCCACACCAACTACCTACAGTTGACACGTTGTGAAGACACCTACCTTGACATTAGGAGTGAAGTTCATCTAGACGCTTCTAGAGAAGATTCATCATCACACAAAAATTGACAACGACCCAGTGCAGTGCTCAGCAAGCTAAGTCTTTTGTAACAGGGACGCAAAGGACACTAATAACCATCAATCCCCATTTAAGTCTCAGTGAAGACAAATTTTAAAATATTCTAAAATCATCTTCATCCATATTTATTTAAATTTGTTAAACACTAATTGATTATTAAATTCTTTATGTTATTTTACAAATTCATAGTTAATTCAGTTCTGATATACAAGAGAGCGCATGTATGATCGAAAGAATCCTTATAATTACATCCCCCTCAAATATACGATATATACTATATATCGTGTATATAGTTGATATATATATATTATACGATATATATATATAATAATTATATAATATATATATATATATAATATATATATATATATATATTAGTACATTATATATCCATATATATACATATTATACATATATACATATATAATATATATATATAATTATAAATATATGATAATATATATAAATATATATATATATATATATATATATATATATATATATATATATATATATATATATCCGTTATATATAGATATATATATATTATATTATATATATATATATTCTATTATATATATATAAATATACTATATAATATATATATTTATATATAATATAAATAAATATATATATATATATATATATTATATATATATCTATATATTATAATATATATATATTTATATATATATATATATATATATATATATATTATATAGGGTTAATATAATATATATATAAATATATTCCTTATCAATTATTAGATAGATAATATTATATATAGCCACTGAGCCAAAATTAACTATAAAAGGAATTTCGCTGAATTAACTCAGCTGTGGGCTCGAACAAGCCAAACCATTGCTTAAAACTTCACGAAAGGTGCCTGATCAGATATAAGTTAATAGTGCTCTGCCCTATGCAGCATTGTTCTTGACATCTGAATTATCTTCTGAACACTCCCTTGACATAGAAGCGTCATTATCCTTCTATCTACAACTCTGCCAAGAGTAATCTTGTGCGAAGGTAAACACCTTTGACGACCTATTTTAGACACTCAGTTTTGACCACTGGTGGACCACTACTTCAGAGCAAAGGGAAGGCAAATCCCGTGACAAATATTATGCAGTTCTCTACGTCCGTCTATTCTCAACACCTCTTCTATATTTATAGGTAAATTTGATGCCTGCAAATAATCTTATATTGGAATATCATTTGTTCATACCTCTTACATTTTAACAAGAAATGTTCTATATTATTGTCTTGAAGACATCCTGCACAGTAAAAAAAGGTAAAGGTCACATGTATTGTAAAAACATCACCAGACCTTCAGATACTCCAGTAGGAGAGTGAAGTGTTAAAGACTTCACCATGCTAGATCCAGCATCGAGAGGTGGGGTGATCAGTTCCGTTCCTCGCTGCCTTTTCCTTCTTTAACTCTGGTCAGGTACCCATTTACATTTGGGAAGACGGGAGCGTGTCGGTACCGCGATTCAAACCTGGCACCTTTGCCGCTAAAGACCAGTGCTCTAACCACTCTGCCTATCTTCTCAGTTCGGTTCTTCTATTCTGAAATAGCATTTTCTCAGCTGTAGTCTGACAAGTTTCTTATTACTGGAAATTTTCACATTCCCTAGATATCTGGCATTTTCTTGTTGGAGACTTGAACATCTTTTTGCATGTCTTCCTATCAGATGTTTATCCCACTCTGCTTTCCATTTATCTGTTATTATTTCTTTAATTAAGCTCTTAATCTCTGATTTACTTATCCCTACATTTATTACGAGGGGCGTTCAGAAATTCTTCTGTGGTCATTTCATTGCTTTCTACTCCATGTCAGCTCCCTTGTATCTTTGTAGTCAAACTTATCTTGACTTCTGTTCAATTCACCATGACAAAACTGAAAGGCCTGCGTACTCTTTTAATGTGTGTTTAATTTAGTTTAGACGATGCAGTGCGCGCCATTTTCGTATTTTCCCGAAAATGCATCATGAAAAGATTGCAAGGCATGCTCATTCTTGTAGACTATGCTACACATCTTAATAAGTGGACCCAGCCACATATTCGGACATGTCTGTACGCTATAAAGCGTGGACACAATCTCTCTTACGTCATCCCTCGATACGGTCCTTAGTCAAAGCTAACGACTTTAGTTTATGAGTTTTGGTGAGGCTCAGCATGGTGCGCAGCAATCCCTCTAAATATAACTTTTATCAAGATTGCTTCGCCCCATGATGTGCTCTCAACATTATGTCATGGTCTTTACGGTAAACATTTGTATCAGCTGAAGGGCTGTGGAACTAGTGGTCACATGTTTGAATCCCTGTCACTATATACTGTTTTAATGTCATATTTTTTACTATTAAACTCTGTTTCAATTTTATCAGATAAAACTCGACTTTAACCTTTTCTCTAAAATGGCCACTATTTCTTTCATTTTTATAGCCATCAATTACTCTTCAGCGCCTTAAGGAGAACAGAGTTTCAGCAAACGTATGCTGTCTTCCTGTCACGTGCTATAAGCTCCAGGTATTTTCATGTCTTTCTCATCATTTTTATTTCTTTTTCCAGTTCTCTTCTCCATTGTCTTTTTCGATGTACCTGTGATTCTCTTGCCATGGGGATTCCAGGACAAGGCCTGTCTGGTAATGTTATCAGTAAGGTTCCTCAGTGTGTCGCCTATCTATTAGCCAAGGTCTTCATCTCATCTCTTGTTTCACTGGCACTTGTCTGGTTCGCGTCATCAGTTCTAGGACATTTTTGTCTTCTTCTTCTTCTTTCTTCTCCTCCTCCTCGTCGTCTTTTTCTTCCTCCTCCTCCTCGTCATCTTGTTCTTCTTCTTCGTCGTCGTCCTCCTCCTCGTCTTCTTCTTCTTCCTCCTCCTCGTCTTCTTCTTCTTCTTCCTCCTCCTCCTCGTCTTCTTCTTCTTTTTTTCTTCTTCCTCCTCCTCCTCCTCGTCTTCTTCTTCTTCTTTTTTTCTTCTTCTTCCTCCTCCTCCTCCTCGTTTTCTTCTTCCTCCTCCTCCTCATCGTCGTCTTCTTCTTCTTGTACCATACCGCAAGGCGTAGGCAATCATACATCTCCACAACTTTCTGTCGCCAGTACTTTTATCAGTTCCGTTGTTGATTTCTTTCTAAGCCTTACTTACTTATCCGTTCCTCTTCTACCCTGGGGTGTAGAGGTTTGCCGGATAGAGCGCCATACTATCATATCGCCTCTATTCCTCCTGGACTGGCTCCAATCTACATCTCGATCCTTCAGAGATTGTTTAATGCTGTCCTCCCAGCAAACTCTCTGTCGCCCTGGAGTCTTGGACCTTAGTTTCACATATTTTTAGTAGCAGCCGATCTTCTCCCATTCTGCAGACACGGTCAAACCATCGTAGTCGGGACTGTACCTTCTATGCCATGAATTCAACATACCATGTGTCTTCTCTCACATTGTTTATAGTCATCGCCTTTTTAATTGACGCTCCCTATGGAGCAGCAAGCCACCACTGTAGCTGGTCTCCAAGCAAGAACTCTGAACTCTGAATCAAGCATTCACATGCTCTTGCAGCTGTAATTTCTCTGGCTAATTTGTTAGGTTCATGGGTCCTTGCTGTAAAGCGAGAAGCGCAAATACATAACAAAGCTTAATAACGTGTTTACACTATCATATATTAAGTTAGCTATATAACTAGACATAACAATCATAGAATAAAGAATATACAGTTTAGACAACTCATGGCTTACTGTAAAATATCTAATCCTTAGCTTCCAGTGATTGGTAAATGTAAACAAGAAACAGTTAATATTTATTGTAGGAAAGATGAAGGTGATAGAACCGTTTCATCATCATCTAACAATCTTAGTCTTTTTGATGGTGGAGACATGGATGGAGCTTTTGCTGGGGGTTTCTGCTGATGAAGTTAAGGGAATGCTAGCTGATGATTTGGAAGTTTTATCATTTCTAACTTTGCATTTGAAGTAAGAGGGTCACGACTCCTCTATTTCTGACTAGTAGACTTAGATGCCATTATAATTTAAGTACAAATTCACTTATGTATATAATATATCGAGTTTAAAACGTTAGAGGACACTGAGAGATGCAGCACGATCACATGGCATGATCAGACTGACTGATCGACATCAAGATGGCGTCTGACTCCAATTTCAGAGATGTCTACTGGTGATCGCGGGTTGGTCGAAAAGCGCCGTAAGAGTGAAGAATGCGCTGAAAATGTGGAGAAGGGTTATAAATTGAGAAGCGCCGTAAAGCGGGGTTCGTGTGTACATGATAAGGTTGCCAGCCTCATGCACAATCTCATGCACAACCTCACGCACAACCTCACGCACAACATCACGCACAACCTCACGCACAACCTCACACACAACCTCACCCACAACCTCACGCACAACCTCATGCACAACCTCATGCACAACCTCATGCACAACCTCATCGACAACCTCATCCACAACCTCATGCACAACCTCATACACAACCTCATACACAACCTCATACACAACCTCATGCACAACCTCATGCACAAGCTCATGCACAACCTCATGCACAAGCTCATACACAACCTCATACACAACCTCATGCACAACCTCATGCACAAGCTCATCCACAACCTCATACACAACCTCATGCACAACCTTATGCACAACCTCATGCACAACCTCATGCACAAGCTCATACACAACCTCATGCACAACCTCATGCACAACCTCATGCACAACCTCATCCACAAGCTCATCCACAACCTCATACACAACCTCATACACAACCTCACGCACAACCTCATACACAACCTCACGCACAACCTCACGCACAACTTCATTTTAGCTTCGTACAACATGCCTGGCTGTGGAGTAGTCCTTGGTATTGTTTTGTAGCACACAGCAGAAATCCTGGAAAGCGCCCAGTAGTGACCGACATTGCCAGGATGAAGACCGCTGATCTAAATAAAAGCTTGAGCCCTGATACCAGGCCCAGGCGTCACGAGACTGCCTTGTTGCTCTTTCTAGGTCACGTAAGACCACAAACACCAGGTAGCCTTGACCTCATTCGGGGTCAAATTATCGAAGCGGGTTGTTAAGTAAGGTTCTACTTAGCAAGTTAGGTATCATCATCATCATCATTATCATCTTTCAGCGCCGTAAGGAGCATAGGCCTTGAACAAACTTATGTCAAGTCTTCATGTCCCGTGCCATCAACTCTAGGTCTTTCCATGTTTTCTTCATCTCCTTCATGCCTGTCTCTAGCTGTCTTCTCCATGTGTTGTTCAGTGTCCCTCTGTCTCCAGCTGTCTTCTCCATGTGTTGTTCAGTGTCCCTCTGTCTTCTCCATGTGTTGTTCAGTGTCCCTCTGTCTCCAGCTGTCTTCTCCATGTGTTTTTCAGTGTCCCTCTGTCTCCAGCTGTCTTCTCAATGTGTTGTTCAGTGTCCCTCTGTCTCCAGCTGTCTTCTCCATGTGTTGTTCAGTGTCCCTCTGTCTCCAGCTGTCTTCTCCATGTGTTGTTCAGTGTCCCTCTGTCTCCAGCTGTCTTCTCCATGTGTTGTTCAGTGTCCCTCTGTCTTCTCCATGTGTTGTTTAGTGTCCCTCTGTCTCCAGCTGTCTTCTCCATGTGTTGTTCAGTGTCCCTCTGTCTTCCGCTGTCTCCATGTGTTGCTGTCTTCTCCAGCTGTCTTCTCCATGTGTTGTTCAGTGTCCCTCTGTCTCCAGCTGTCTTCTCCATGTGTTGTTCAGTGTCCCTCTGTCTCCAGCTGTCTTCTCCATGTGTTGTTCAGTGTCCCTCTGTCTTCTCCATGTCTGTCTTCTCCATGTGTTTTTCAGTGTCCCTCTGTCTCCAGCTGTCTTCTCCATGTGTTGTTCAGTGTCCCTCTGTCTCCAGCTGTCTTCTCCATGTGTTGTTCAGTGTCCCTCTGTCTCCAGCTGTCTTCTCCATGTGTTGTTCAGTGTCCCTCTGTCTTCTCCATGTGTTGTTCAGTGTCCCTCTGTCTCCAGCTGTCTTCTCCATGTGTTGTTCAGTGTCCCTCTGTCTCCAGCTGTCTTCTCCATGTGTTGTTCAGTGTCCCTCTGTCTCCAGCTGTCTTCTCCATGTGTTGTTCAGTGTCCCTCTGTCTCCAGCTGTCTTCTCCATGTGTTGTTCAGTGTCCCTCTGTCTCCAGCTGTCTTCTCCATGTGTTGTTCAGTGTCCCTCTGTCTCCAGCTGTCTTCTCCATGTGTTGTTCAGTGTCCCTCTGTCTCCAGCTGTCTTCTCCATGTGTTGTTCAGTGTCCCTCTGTCTTCTCCATGTGTTGTTCAGTGTCCCTCTGTCTCCAGCTGTCTTCTCCATGTGTTGTTCAGTGTCCCTCTGTCTCCAGCTGTCTTCTCCATGTGTTGTTCAGTGTCCCTCTGTCTCCAGCTGTCTTCTCCATGTGTTGTTCAGTGTCCCTCTGTCTTCTCCATGTGTTGTTCAGTGTCCCTCTGTCTCCAGCTGTCTTCTCCATGTGTTGTTCAGTGTCCCTCTGTCTCCAGCTGTCTTCTCCATGTGTTGTTCAGTGTCCCTCTGTCTCCAGCTGTCTTCTCCATGTGTTGTTCAGTGTCCCTCTGTCTCCAGCTGTCTTCTCCATGTGTTGTTCAGTGTCCCTCTGTCTCCAGCTGTCTTCTCCATGTGTTGTTCAGTGTCCCTCTGTCTCCAGCTGTCTTCTCCATGTGTTGTTCAGTGTCCCTCTGTCTCCAGCTGTCTTCTCCATGTGTTGTTCAGTGTCCCTCTGTCTTCTCCATGTGTTGTTCAGTGTCCCTCTGTCTCCAGCTGTCTTCTCCATGTGTTGTTCAGTGTCCCTCTGTCTCCAGCTGTCTTCTCCATGTGTTGTTCAGTGTCCCTCTGTCTCCAGCTGTCTTCTCCATGTGTTGTTCAGTGTCCCTCTGTCTCCAGCTGTCTTCTCCATGTGTTGTTCAGTGTCCCTCTGTCTCCAGCTGTCTTCTCCATGTGTTGTTCAGTGTCCCTCTGTCTCCAGCTGTCTTCTCCATGTGTTGTTCAGTGTCCCTCTGTCTCCAGCTGTCTTCTCCATGTGTTGTTCAGTGTCCCTCTGTCTCCAGCTGTCTTCTCCATGTGTTGTTCAGTGTCCCTCTGTCTCCAGCTGTCTTCTCCATGTGTTGTTCAGTGTCCCTCTGTCTCCAGCTGTCTTCTCCATGTGTTGTTCAGTGTCCCTCTGTCTCCAGCTGTCTTCTCCATGTGTTGTTCAGTGTCCCTCTGTCTCCAGCTGTCTTCCCATGTGTTGTTCAGTGTCCCTCTGTCTCCAGCTGTCTTCTCCATGTGTTGTTCAGTGTCCCTCTGTCTCCAGCTGTCTTCTCCATGTGTTGTTCAGTGTCCCTCTGTCTCCAGCTGTCTTCTCCATGTGTTGTTCAGTGTCCCTCTGTCCCCAGCTGTCTTCTCCATGTGTTGTTCAGTGTCCCTCTGTCTCCAGCTGTCTTCTCCATGTGTTGTTCAGTGTCCCTCTGTCTCCAGCTGTCTTCTTCATGTGTTGTTCAGTGTCCCTCTGTCTCCAGCTCTCTTCTCCATGTGTTGTTCAGTGTCCCTCTGTCTCCAGCTGTCTTCTCCATGTGTTGTTCTGTGTTCTTCCGCCTCCAGCTGTCTTCTCCACCATGTGTTGTTCAGTGTCCCTCTGTCTCCAGCTGTCTTCTCCATGTGTTGTTCAGTGTCCCTCTGTCTCCAGCTGTCTTCTCATGTGTTGTTCAGTGTCCTCTGTCTCCAGCTGTCTTCTTCATGTGTTGTTCAGTGTCCCTCTGTCTCCAGCTGTCTTCTCCATGTGTTGTTCAGTGTCCCTCTGTCTCCAGCTGTCTTCTCCATGTGTTGTTCAGTGTCCCTCTGTCTCCAGCTGTCTTCTTCATGTGTTGTTCAGTGTCCCTCTGTCTCCAGCTGTCTTCTTCATGTGTTGTTCAGTGTCCCTCTGTCTCCAGCTGTCTTCTCCATGTGTTGTTCAGTGTCCCTCTGTCTCCAGCTGTCTTCTCCATGTGTTGTTCAGTGTCCCTCTGTCTCCAGCTGTCTTCTCCATGTGTTGTTCAGTGTCCCTCTGTCTCCAGCTGTCTTCTTCATGTGTTTTTCAGTGTCCCTCTGTCTCCAGCTGTCTTCTCCATGTGTTGTTCAGTGTCCCTCTGTCTCCAGCTCTCTTCTCCATGTGTTGTTCAGTGTCCCTCTGTCTCCAGCTGTCTTCTCCATGTGTTGTTCAGTGTCCCTCTGTCTCCAGCTGTCTTCTCCATGTGTTGTTCAGTGTCCCTCTGTCTCCAGCTGTCTTCTCCATGTGTTGTTCAGTGTCCCTCTGTCTCCAGCTGTCTTCTCCATGTGTTGTTCAGTGTCCCTCTGTCTCCAGCTGTCTTCTCCATGTGTTGTTCAGTGTCCCTCTGTCTCCAGCTGTCTTCTCCATGTGTTGTTCAGTGTCCCTCTGTCTCCAGCTGTCTTCTCCATGTGTTGTTCAGTGTCCCTCTGTCTCCAGCTGTCTTCTCCATGTGTTGTTCAGTGTCCCTCTGTCTCCAGCTGTCTTCTCCATGTATTTTTCAGTGTCCCTCTGTCTCCAGCTGTCTTCTCCATGTGTTGTTCAGTGTCCCTCTGTCTCCAGCTGTCTTCTCCATGTGTTGTTCAGTGTCCCTCTGTCTCCAGCTGTCTTCTCCATGTATTTTTCAGTGTCCCTCTGTCTCCAGCTGTCTTCTCCATGTGTTGTTCAGTGTCCCTCTGTCTCCAGCTGTCTTCTCCATGTATTTTTCAGTGTCCCTCTGTCTCCAGCTGTCTTCTCCATGTGTTGTTCAGTGTCACTCTGTCTCCAGCTGTCTTCTCCATGTATTGTTCAGTGTCCCTCTGTCTCCAGCTGTCTTCTCCATGTATTTTTCAGTGTCCCTCTGTCTCCAGCTGTCTTCTCCATGTGTTGTTCAGTGTCCCTCTGTCTCCAGCTGTCTTCTCCATGTGTTGTTCAGTGTCCCTCTGTCTCCAGCTGTCTTCTCCATGTATTTTTCAGTGTCCCTCTGTCTCCAGCTGTCTTCTCCATGTGTTGTTCAGTGTCCCTCTGTCTCCAGCTGTCTTCTCCATGTGTTGTTTAGTGTCCTTCTGTCTCCAGCTGTCTTCTCCATGTATTTTTCAGTGTCCCTCTGTCTCCAGCTGTCTTCTCCATGTGTTGTTCAGTGTCACTCTGCCTCCAGCTGTCTTCTCCATGTGTTGTTCAGTGTCCCTCTGTCTCCAGCTGTCTTCTCCATGTATTTTTCAGTGTCCCTCTGTCTCCAGCTGTCTTCTCCATGTATTTTTCAGTGTCCCTCTGTCTCCAGCTGTCTTCTCCATGTATTTTTCAGTGTCCCTCTGTCTCCAGCCGTCTTCTCCATGTGTTGTTCAGTGTCCGTCTGTCTCCAGCTGTCTTCTCCATGTGTTGTTCAGTGTCCCTCTGTCTCCAGCTGTCTTCTCCATGTATTTTTCAGTGTCCCTCTGTCTCCAGCTGTCTTCTCCATGTGTTGTTCAGTGTCCCTCTGTCTCCAGCTGTCTTCTCCATGTGTTGTTCAGTGCCCCTCTGTCTCCAGCTGTCTTCTCCATGTATTTTTCAGTGTCCCTCTGTCTCCAGCTGTCTTCTCCATGTGTTGTTCAGTGTCCCTCTGTCTCCAGCTGTCTTCTCCATGTGTTGTTCAGTGTCCCTCTGTCTCCAGCTGTCTTCTCCATGTGTTGTTCAGTGTCCCTCTGTCTCCAGCTGTCTTCTCCATGTGTTGTTCAGTGTCCCTCTGTCTCCAGCTGTCTTCTCCATGTGTTGTTCAGTGTCCCTCTGTCTCCAGCTGTCTTCTCCATGTGTTGTTCAGTGTCCCTCTGTCTCCAGCTGTCTTCTCCATGTGTTGTTCAGTGCCCCTCTGTCTCCAGCTGTCTTCTCCATGTGTTGTTCAGTGCCCCTCTGTCTCCAGCTGTCTTCTCCATGTGTTGTTCAGTGTCCCTCTGTCTCCAGCTGTCTTCTCCATGTGTTGTTCAGTGTCCCTCTGTCTCCAGCTGTCTTCTCCATGTGTTGTTCAGTGCCCCTCTGTCTCCAGCTGTCTTCTCCATGTGTTGTTCAGTGTCCCTCTGTCTCCAGCTGTCTTCTCCATGGGTTGTTCAGTGCCCCTCTGTCTCCAGCTGTCTTCTCCATGGGTTGATCAGTGCCCCTCTGTCTCCAGCTGTCTTCTCCATGGGTTGTTCAGTGTCCCTCTGTCTCCAGCTGTCTTCTCCATGTGTTGTTCAGTGCCCCTCTGTCTCCAGCTGTCTTCTCCATGTGTTGTTCAGTCCCCCTCTGTCTCCAGCTGTCTTCTCCATGTGTTGTTCAGTGCCTCTGTCTCCAGCTGTCTTCTCCATGTGTTGTTCAGTGTCCCTCTGTCTCCAGCTGTCTTCTCCATGTGTTGTTCAGTGTCCCTCTGTCTCCAGCTGTCTTCTCCATGTGTTGTTCAGTGCCCCTCTGTCTCCAGCTGTCTTCTCCATGTGTTGTTCAGTGTCCCTCTGTCTCCAGCTGTCTTCTCCATGTATTTTTCAGTGTCCCTCTGTCTCCAGCTGTCTTCTCCATGTATTTTTCAGTGTCCTCTGTCTCCAGCTGTCTTCTCCATGTGTTGTTCAGTGCCCCTCTGTCTCCAGCTGTCTTCTCCATGTGTTGTTCAGTGCCCCTCTGTCTCCAGCTGTCTTCTCCATGTGTTGTTCAGTGCCCCTCTGTCTCCAGCTGTCTTCTCCATGTGTTGTTCAGTGCCCCTCTGTCTCCAGCTGTCTTCTCCATGTGTTGTTCAGTGTCCCTCTGTCTCCAGCTGTCTTCTCCATGTGTTGTTCAGTGTCCCTCTGTCTCCAGCTGTCTTCTCCATGTATTTTTCAGTGTCCCTCTGTCTCCAGCTGTCTTCTCCATGTGTTGTTCAGTGTCCCTCTGTCTCCAGCTCTGTCTCCAGCTGTCTTCTCCATGTGTTGTTCAGTGTCCCTCTGTCTCCAGCTGTCTTCTCCATGTGTTGTTCAGTGCCCCTCTGTCTCCAGCTGTCTTCTCCATGTGTTGTTGTTGTTCCAGTCTTCTCCATGTCTGTCAGTGTCCCTCCAGCTGTCTTCTCCATGTGTTGTTCAGTGTCCCTCTGTCTCCAGCTGTCTTCTCCATTGTGTTGTTCAGTGTCCCTCTGTCTCCAGCTGTCTTCTCCATGTATGTTTTCAGTGTCCCCTCTGTCTCCAGCTGTCTTCTCCATGTATTTTTCAGTGTCCCTCTGTCTCCAGCTGTCTTCTCCATGTGTTGTTCAGTGCCCCTCTGTCTCCAGCTGTCTTCTCCATGTATTTTTCAGTGTCCCTCTGTCTCCAGCTGTCTTCTCCATGTATTTTTCAGTGTCCCTCTGTCTCCAGCTGTCTTCTCCATGTGTTGTTCAGTGCCCCTCTGTCTCCAGCTGTCTTCTCCATGTGTTGTTCAGTGTCCCTCTGTCTCCAGCTGTCTTCTCCATGTGTTGTTCAGTGCCCCTCTGTCTCCAGCTGTCTTCTCCATGTGTTGTTCAGTGCCCCTCTGTCTCCAGCTGTCTTCTCCATGTGTTGTTCAGTGCCCCTCTGTCTCCAGCTGTCTTCTCCATGTGTTGTTCAGTGTCCCTCTGTCTCCAGCTGTCTTCTCCATGTGTTGTTCAGTGCCCCTCTGTCTCCAGCTGTCTTCTCCATGTATTTTTCAGTGTCCCTCTGTCTCCAGCTGTCTTCTCCATGTGTTGTTCAGTGTCCCTCTGTCTCCAGCTGTCTTCTCCATGTGTTGTTCAGTGCCCCTCTGTCTCCAGCTGTCTTCTCCATGTGTTGTTCAGTGTCCCTCTGTCTCCAGCTGTCTTCTCCATGTGTTGTTCAGTGTCCCTCTGTCTCCAGCTGTCTTCTCCATGTGTTGTTCAGTGCCCCTCTGTCTCCAGCTGTCTTCTCCATGTGTTGTTCAGTGCCCCTCTGTCTCCAGCTGTCTTCTCCATGTGTTGTTCAGTGCCCCTCTGTCTCCAGCTGTCTTCTCCATGTGTTGTTCAGTGTCCCTCTGTCCCCAGCTGTCTTCTCCATGTGTTGTTCAGTGTCCCTCTGTCTCCAGCTGTCTTCTCCATGTGTTGTTCAGTGCCCCTCTGTCTCCAGCTGTCTTCTCCATGTGTTGTTCAGTGTCCCTCTGTCTCCAGCTGTCTTCTCCATGTATTGTTCAGTGTCCCTCTGTCCCCAGCTGTCTTCTCCATGTGTTGTTCAGTGCCCCTCTGTCTCCAGCTGTCTTCTCCATGTGTTGTTCAGTGTCCCTCTGTCTCCAGCTGTATTCTCCATGTGTTGTTCAGTGTCCCTCTGTCTCCAGCTGTCTTCTCCATGTGTTGTTCAGTGTCCCTCTGTCTCCAGCTGTCTTCTCTATGTGTTGTTCAGTGCCCCTCTGTCTCCAGCTGTCTTCTCCATGTGTTGTTCAGTGTCCCTCTGTTTCCAGCTGTCTTCTCCATGTGTTGTTCAGTGCCCCTCTGTCTCCAGCTGTCTTCTCAATGTGTT
Source organism: Oreohelix idahoensis (assembly GCA_024509875.1). Lineage (NCBI taxonomy): Eukaryota > Metazoa > Mollusca > Gastropoda > Stylommatophora > Oreohelicidae > Oreohelix > Oreohelix idahoensis. The sequence continues at coordinate 38,818 of JAMPIV010009600.1, forward strand.
GTTCAGTGCCCCTCTGTCTCCAGCTGTCTTCTCCATGTGTTGTTCAGTGCCCCTCTGTCTCCAGCTGTCTTCTCCATGTGTTGTTCAGTGTCCCTCTGTCTCCAGCTGTCTTCTCTATGTGTTGTTCAGTGCCCCTCTGTCTCCAGCTGTCTTCTCCATGTGTTGTTCAGTGCCCCTCTGTCTCCAGCTGTCTTCTCCATGTGTTGTTCAGTGTCCCTCTGTCTCCAGCTGTCTTCTCTATGTGTTGTTCAGTGCCCCTCTGTCTCCAGCTGTCTTCTCCATGTGTTGTTCAGTGTCCCTCTGTCTCCAGCTGTCTTCTCTATGTGTTGTTCAGTGTCCCTCTGTCTCCAGCTGTCTTCTCCATGTGTTGTTCAGTGTCCCTCTGTCTCCAGCTGTCTTCTCTATTGTGTTGTTTCAGTGCCCTCTGTCTCCAGCTGTCTTCTCCATGTGTTGTTCAGTGTCCCCTCTGTCTCCAGCTGTCTTCTCTATGTGTTGTTCAGTGCCCCTCTGTCTCCAGCTGTCTTCTCCATGTGTTGTTCAGTGTCCCTCTGTCTCCAGCTGTCTTCTCCATGTGTTGTTCAGTGCCCCTCTGTCTCCAGCTGTCTTCTCCATGTGTTGTTCAGTGCCCCTCTGTCTCCAGCTGTCTTCTCCATGTGTTGTTCAATGCCCCTCTGTCTCCAGCTGTCTTCTCCATGTGTTGTTCAGTGTCCCTCTGTCTCCAGCTGTCTTCTCCATGTGTTGTTCAGTGTCCCTCTGTCTCCAGCTGTCTTCTCCATGTGTTGTTCAGTGCCCCTCTGTCTCCAGCTGTCTTCTCCATGTGTTGTTCAGTGCCCCTCTGTCTCCAGCTGTCTTCTCCATGTGTTGTTCAGTGCCCCTCTGTCTTCAGCCTTCTTCTCCATGTGTTGTTCAGTGTCCCTCTGTCTCCAGCTGTCTTCTCCATGTGTTGTTCAGTGCCCCTCTGTCTCCAGCTGTCTTCTCCATGTGTTGTTCAGTGCCCCTCTGTCTCCAGCTGTCTTCTCCATGTGTTGTTCAGTGCCCCTCTGTCTCCAGCTGTCTTCTCCATGTGTTGTTCCTTGCCCCTCTGTCTCCAGCTGTCTTCTCCATGTGTTGTTCAGTGCCCCTCTGTCTCCAGCTGTCTTCTCCATGTGTTGTTCAGTGTCCCTCTGTCTCCAGCTGTCTTCTCCATGTGTTGTTCAGTGCCCCTCTGTCTCCAGCTGTCTTCTCCATGTGTTGTTCAGTGTCCCTCTGTCTCCAGCTGTCTTCTCCATGTATTTTTCAGTGTCCCTCTGTCTCCAGCTCTCTTCTCCATGTGTTGTTCAGTGCCCCTCTGTCTCCAGCTGTCTTCTCCATGTGTTGTTCAGTGCCCCTCTGTCTCCAGCTGTCTTCTCCATGTGTTGTTCAGTGTCCCTCTGTTTCCAGCTGTCTTCTCCATGTGTTGTTCAGTGCCCCTCTATCTCCAGCTGTCTTCTCCATGTGTTGTTCAGTGCCCCTCTGTCTCCAGCTGTCTTCTCCATGTGTTGTTCAGTGTCCCTCTGTTTCCAGCTGTCTTCTCCATGTGTTGTTCAGTGCCCCTCTGTCTCCAGCTGTCTTCTCCATGTGTTGTTCAGTGCCCCTCTGTCTCCAGCTGTCTTCTCCATGTGTTGTTCAGTGTCCCTCTGTTTCCAGCTGTCTTCTCCATGTGTTTGTTTCAGTGCCCCTCTGTCCTCCAGCTGTCTTCTCCATGTGTTGTTCAGTGCCCCTCTGTCTCCAGCTGTCTTCTCCATGTGTTGTTCAGTGCCCCTCTGTCTCCAGCTGTCTTCTCTACGTGTTGTTTAGTGCCCCTCTGTCTCCAGCTGTCTTCTCCATGTGTTGTTTAGTGCCCCTCTGTCTCCAGCTGTCTTCTCTACGTGTTGTTTAGTGCCCCTCTGTCTCCAGCTGTCTTCTCCATGTGTTGTTTAGTGCCCCTCTGTCTCCAGCTGTCTTCTCCATGTGTTGTTCAGTGCCCCTCTGTCTCCAGCTGTCTTCTCCATGTGTTGTTCAGTGCCCCTCTGTCTCCAGCTGTCTTCTCCATGTGTTGTTCAGTGCCCCTCTGTCTCCAGCTGTCTTCTCCATGTGTTGTTCAGTGCCCCTCTGTCTCCAGCTGTCTTCTCCATGTGTTGTTCAGTGCCCCTCTGTCTCCACTTTTTTCTCCATGTGTTGTTCAGTGCCCCTCTGTCTCCAGCTCTCTTCTCCATGTGTTGTTCAGTGCCCCTCTGTCTCCAGCTGTCTGCTCTGTCTCCAGCTGTCTTCTCCATGTGTTGTTCAGTGCCCCTCTGTCTCCAGCTGTCTTCTCCATGTGTTGTTCAGTGCCCCTCTGTCTCCAGCTGTCTTCTCCATGTGTTGTTCAGTGCCCCTCTGTCTCCAGCTGTCTTCTCCATGTGTTGTTCAGTTCCCCCCTGTCTCCAGCTGTCTTTCTTCTCCATGTGTTGTTTCAGTGCCCCTCTGTCTCCAGCTGTCTTCTCCATGTGTTGTTCAGTGCCCCTCTGTCTCCAGCTGTCTTCTCCATGTGTTGTTCAGTTGCCCCCTGCTGTCTCCAGCTGTCTTCTCCATGTGTTGTTCAGTGCCCCTCTGTCTCCAGCTGTCTTCTCCATGTGTTGTTGTTCAGTGCAGTCCCCTCTGTCTCCAGCTGTCTTCTCCATGTGTTGTTCAGTGTCCCTCTGTCTCCAGCTGTCTTCTCCATGTGTTGTTCAGTGTCCCTCTGTCTCCAGCTGTCTTCTCCATGTGTTGTTCAGTGCCCCTCTGTCTCCAGCTGTCTTCTCCATGTGTTGTTCAGTGTCCCTCTGTCTCCACCTCTCTTCTCCATGTGTTGTTCAGTGTCCCTCTGTCTCCAGCTCTCTTCTCCATGTGTTGTTCAGTGCCCCTCTGTCTCCAGCTGTCTTCTCCATGTGTTGTTCAGTGCCCCTCTGTTTCCAGCTGTCTTCTCCATGTGTTGTTCAGTGCCCCTCTGTCTCCAGCTGTCTTCTCCATGTGTTGTTCAGTGCCCCTCTGTCTCCAGCTGTCTTCTCCATGTGTTGTTCAGTGCCCCTCTGTCTCCAGCTGTCTTCTCCATGTGTTGTTCAGTGTCCCTCTGTCTCCAGCTCTCTTCTCCATGTGTTGTTCAGTGGCCCGATCCTGTCTCCAGCTGTCTTCTCCATGTGTTTGTTCAATGCCCCTCTGTCTCCAGCTGTCTTCTCCATGTATTTTTCAGTGTCCCTCTGTCTCCAGCTGTCTTCTCCATGTGTTGTTCAGTGCCCCTCTGTCTCCAGCTGTCTTCTCCATGTGTTGTTCAGTGCCCCTCTGTCTCCAGCTGTCTTCTCCATGTGTTGTTCAGTGCCCCTCTGTCTCCAGCTGTCTTCTCCATGTGTTGTTCAGTGCCCCTCTGTCTCCAGCTGTCTTCTCCATGTGTTGTTCAGTGTCCCTCTGTCTCCAGCTGTCTTCTCCATGTGTTGTTCAGTGTCCCTCTGTTTCCAGCTGTCTTCTCCATGTGTTGTTTAGTGCCCCTCTGTCTCCAGCTGTCTTCTCCATGTGTTGTTCAGTGCCCCTCTGTCTCCAGCTGTCTTCTCCATGTGTTGTTCAGTGTCCCTCTGTCTCCAGCTGTCTTCTCCATGTGTTGTTCAGTGCCCCTCTGTCTCCAGCTGTCTTCTCCATGTGTTGTTCAGTGCCCCTCTGTCTCCAGCTGTCTTCTCCATGTGTTGTTCAGTGCCCCTCTGTCTCCAGCTGTCTTCTCCATGTGTTGTTCAGTGTCCCTCTGTCTCCAGCTGTCTTCTCCATGTGTTGTTCAGTGCCCCTCTGTCTCCAGCTGTCTTCTCCATGTGTTGTTCAGTGTCCCTCTGTCTCCAGCTGTCTTCTCCATGTGTTGTTCAGTGTCCCTCTGTCTCCAGCTGTCTTATCCATGTGTTGTTCAGTGCCCCTCTGTCTCCAGCTGTCTTCTCTATGTGTTGTTCAGTGCCCCTCTGTCTCCAGCTGTCTTCTCCATGTGTTGTTCAGTGCCCCTCTGTCTCCAGCTGTCTTCTCCATGTGTTGTTCAGTGTCCCTCTGTCTCCAGCTGTCTTCTCTATGTGTTGTTCAGTGCCCCTCTGTCTCCAGCTGTCTTCTCCATGTGTTGTTCAGTGTCCCTCTGTCTCCAGCTGTCTTCTCCATGTGTTGTTCAGTGCCCCTCTGTCTCCAGCTGTCTTCTCCATGTGTTGTTCAGTGTCCCTCTGTCTCCAGCTGTCTTCTCCATGTGTTGTTCAGTGCCCCTCTGTCTCCAGCTGTCTTCTCCATGTGTTGTTTAGTGTCCCTCTGTCTCCAGCTGTCTTCTCCATGTGTTGTTCAGTGCCCCTCTGTCTCCAGCTGTCTTCTCCATGTGTTATTCAGTGCCCCTCTGTCTCCAACTGTCTTCTCCATGTGTTGTTCAGTGCCCGTCTGTCTCCAGCTGTCTTCTCCATGTGTTGTTCAGTGCCCCTCTGTCTCCAGCTGTCTTCTCCATGTGTTGTTCAGTGTCCCTCTGTCTCCAGCTGTCTTCTCCATGTGTTGTTCAGTGCCCCTCTGTCTCCAGCTGTCTTCTCCATGTGTTGTTCAGTGCCCCTCTGTCTCCAGCTCTCTTCTCCATGTGTTGTTCAGTGCCCCTCTGTCTCCAGCTGTCTTCTCCATGTGTTGTTCAGTGCCCCTCTGTCTCCAGCTGTCTTCTCCATGTGTTGTTCAGTGCCCCTCTGTCTCCAGCTGTCTTCTCCATGTGTTGTTCAATGCCCCTCTGTCTCCAGCTGTCTTCTCCATGTGTTGTTCAGTGCCCCTCTGTCTCTAGCTGTCTTCTCCATGTGTTGTTCAGTGTCCCTCTGTCTCCAGCTGTCTTCTCCATGTGTTGTTCAGTGCCCCTCTGTCTCCAGCTGTCTTCTCCATGTGTTGTTCAGTGCCCCTCTGTCTCCAGCTGTCTTCTCCATGTGTTGTTCAGTGCCCCTCTGTCTCCAGCTGTCTTCTCCATGTGTTGTTCAGTGTCCCTCTGTCTCCAGCTGTCTTCTCCATGTGTTGTTCAGTGCCCCTCTGTCTCCAGCTGTCTTCTCCATGTGTTGTTCAGTGCCCCTCTGTCTCCAGCTGTCTTCTCCATGTGTTGTTCAGTGCCCCTCTGTCTCCAGCTGTCTTCTCCATGTGTTATTCAGTGCCCCTCTGTCTCCAACTGTCTTCTCCATGTGTTGTTCAGTGCCCCTCTGTCTCCAGCTGTCTTCTCCATGTGTTGTTCAGTGCCCCTCTGTCTCCAGCTGTCTTCTCCATGTGTTGTTCAGTGTCCCTCTGTCTCCAGCTGTCTTCTCCATGTGTTGTTCAGTGCCCCTCTGTCTCCAGCTGTCTTCTCCATGTGTTGTTCAGTGCCCCTCTGTCTCCAGCTCTCTTCTCCATGTGTTGTTCAGTGCCCCTCTGTCTCCAGCTGTCTTCTCCATGTGTTGTTCAGTGCCCCTCTGTCTCCAGCTGTCTTCTCCATGTGTTGTTCAGTGCCCCTCTGTCTCCAGCTGTCTTCTCCATGTGTTGTTCAATGCCCCTCTGTCTCCAGCTGTCTTCTCCATGTGTTGTTCAGTGCCCCTCTGTCTCTAGCTGTCTTCTCCATGTGTTGTTCAGTGTCCCTCTGTCTCCAGCTGTCTTCTCCATGTGTTGTTCAGTGTCCCTCTGTCTCCAGCTGTCTTCTCCATGTGTTGTTCAGTGCCCCTCTGTCTCCAGCTGTCTTCTCCATGTGTTGTTCAATGCCCCTCTGTCTCCAGCTGTCTTCTCCATGTGTTGTTCAGTGCCCCTCTGTCTCCAGCTGTCTTCTCCATGTGTTGTTCAGTGCCCCTCTGTCTCCAGCTGTCTTCTCCATGTGTTGTTCAGTGCCCCTCTGTCTCCAGCTGTCTTCTCCATGTGTTGTTCAGTGCCCCTCTGTCTCCAGCTGTCTTCTCCATGTGTTGTTCAGTGTCCCTCTGTCTCCAGCTGTCTTCTCCATGTGTTGTTCAGTGTCCCTCTGTCTCCAGCTGTCTTCTCCATGTGTTGTTCAGTGTCCCTTTGTCTCCAGCTGTCTTCTCCATGTGTTGTTCAGTGTCCCTCTGTCTCCAGCTGTCTTCTCCATGTGTTGTTCAGTGTCCCTTTGTCTCCAGCTGTCTTCTCCATGTGTTGTTCAGTGTCCCTCTGTCTCCAGCTGTCTTCTCCATGTGTTGTTCAGTGTCCCTCTGTCTCCAGCTGTCTTCTCCATGTGTTGTTCAGTGTCCCTCTGTCTCCAGCTGTCTTCTCCATGTGTTGTTCAGTGCCCCTCTGTCTCCAGCTGTCTTCTCCATGTGTTGTTCAGTGCCCCTCTGTCTCCAGCTGTCTTCTCCATGTGTTGTTCAGTGCCCCTCTGTCTCCAGCTGTCTTCTCCATGTGTTGTTCAGTGTCCCTCTGTCTCCAGCTGTCTTCTCCATGTGTTGTTCAGTGCCCCTCTGTCTCCAGCTGTCTTCTCCATGTGTTGTTCAGTGCCCCTCTGTCTCCAGCTGTCTTCTCCATGTGTTGTTCAGTGCCCCTCTGTCTCCAGCTGTCTTCTCCATGTGTTGTTCAGTGCCCCTCTGTCTCCAGCTGTCTTCTCCATGTGTTGTTCAGTGTCCCTCTGTCTCCAGCTGTCTTCTCCATGTGTTGTTCAGTGCCCCTCTGTCTCCAGCTGTCTTCTCCATGTGTTGTTCAGTGCCCCTCTGTCTCCAGCTGTCTTCTCCATGTGTTGTTCAGTGCCCCTCTGTCTCCAGCTGTCTTCTCCATGTGTTGTTCAGTGCCCCTCTGTCTCCAGCTGTCTTCTCCATGTGTTGTTCAGTGCCCCTCTGTCTCCAGCTGTCTTCTCCATGTGTTGTTCAGTGTCCCTCTGTCTCTCTGACCATCAGAATTCCAGAATAATGGTTGGCTTGTAATACTGTGAGCAGATTTTCTCAATGTGAGTCAGAATACCATCCGCATATTAACCGAGGCCCGAAAAAGGAGCAAACAATAATAACACTGTATCCTACCAGACACGTCGTACAAAAGCGACTAAGGAGGGTTGGGCATTGGACAGGTTACCCCATTCTGTAAAAAATTTTTTACCACAAAAACTTCAACATAGGTCAAATACAGAATATAATGTCAATTCAGCCGTCCATGGCAGAAGAAGAGGAACTTGAGCTGATGGCACGTGACAGGAGCACTTGGCATGTGTTTTTTAAAGGCCTATGATCCTCGGGGGGCTGAATGGGATTGATTGATTGAGTCAGAATATGGTAAACGTAAATTTAGCCCTATAGCAGAGATTGCCGTAGGGTAGTTGAGTACCACAGACACCATCACAGAAGGTCCAGCTTCATGATTTACGGTGACTAGTTTCCTTCCTCGCTGCCTTTTCCTTTACTAACTCAAGAGCAGAGTCAGGTACCCATATACAGTTGAGTAGACTGGAGCGTGTCGCTACCGTGAATCGAACCCGACACCTATGCTGCCAGAGACCAGGGCATTAACCACTCTGTCAGTCGGACGCCCAGTCAGTATATAGGAACAGAAAATTTACAACAACTCTCTGCATATTATCCTCTGTAGTTTTCTTTTTTAATTCTCGTCCCCCGCCCCCTTTATCTCATCTGTCCCCTCCTTCATCTCCTCTTTCTCGGCTCTGTTTATATCTTACCCTCATCCTTTTCCATCGCCATTATCTCATTTTCCCCCACCCTCTTTATTTCATCTTACTCCACCATCTTAATTTCCTCTTCCTCCATCACATTTATTTCCTCTTCCTCCACTCTCTTTATTTCCTCTTCTTCCAGTCTCTTTATTTCTTCTTCCTCTGCTCTCTTTTTTTTGCTCTTTCCCCACACTCTTGATTTCCTCCGTCCTGTTCACCGCCTCTTCCCCTGCCCTCTTTATCTTTTCTTCCTCCACCATTTTTACCTACTGCTTCTCCTTTTCTTCTTCGTTTGTCCAATCTTGTGCTGTCAATGTCGTCACTTCTGTTTGTCCAATCTTGTGCTGTTAATGTCGTCACTTCTGTTTGTCCAATCTTGTGCTGTTAATGTCGTCTCTTCTGTTTGTCCAATCTTGTGCTGTTAATGTCGTCACTTCTGTTTGTCCAATCTTGTGCTGTTAATGTCGTCTCTTCTGTTTGTCCAATCTTGTGCTGTTAATGTCGTCACTTCTGTTTGTCCAATCTTGTGCTGTTAATGTCGTCACTTCTGTTTGTCCAATCTTGTGCTGTTAATGTCGTCTCTTCTGTTTGTCCAGTCTTGTGCTGTTAATGTCGTCACTTCTGTTTGTCCAATCTTGTGCTGTTAATGTCGTCTCTTCTGTTTGTCCAGTCTTGTGCTGTTAATGTCGTCACTTCTGTTTGTTCAATCTTGTGCTGTTAATGTCGTCTCTTCTGTTTGTCCAGTCTTGTGCTGTCAATGTCGTCACTTCTGTTTGTCCAATCTTGTGCTGTTAATGTCGTCTCTTCTGTTTGTCCAGTCTTGTGCTGTTAATGTCGTCTCTTCTGTCTGTCCAATCTTGTGCTGTCAATGTCGTCTCTTCTGTTTGTCCAATCTTGTGCTGTCAATGTCGTCTCTTCTGTCTGTCCAATCTTGTGCTGTCAATGTCGTCTCTTCTGTTTGTCCAATCTTGTGCTGTCAATGTCGTCTCTTCTGTCTGTCCAATCTTGTGCTGTCAATGTCGTCTCTTCTGTTTGTCCAATCTTGTGCTGTCAATGTCGTCTCTTCTGTCTGTCCAATCTTGTGCTGTCAATGTCGTCTCTTCTGTTTGTCCAATCTTGTGCTGTCAATGTCGTCTCTTCTGTCTGTCCAATCTTGTGCTGTCAATGTCGTCTCTTCTGTTTGTCCAATCTTGTGCTGTCAATGTCGTCACTTCTGTTTGTCCAATCTTGTGCTGTCAATGTCGTCACTTCTGTCTGTCCAGTCTTGTGCTGTTAATGTCGTCACTTCTGTTTGTCCAATCTTGTGCTGTTAATGTCGTCTCTTCTGTTTGTCCAGTCTTGTGCTGTTAATGTCGTCACTTCTGTTTGTCCAATCTTGTGCTGTTAATGTCGTCTCTTCTGTTTGTCCAGTCTTGTGCTGTCAATGTCGTCACTTCTGTTTGTCCAATCTTGTGCTGTTAATGTCGTCTCTTCTGTTTGTCCAGTCTTGTGCTGTTAATGTCGTCTCTTCTGTCTGTCCAATCTTGTGCTGTCAATGTCGTCTCTTCTGTTTGTCCAATCTTGTGCTGTCAATGTCGTCTCTTCTGTCTGTCCAATCTTGTGCTGTCAATGTCGTCTCTTCTGTTTGTTCAATCTTGTGCTGTCAATGTCGTCTCTTCTGTCTGTCCAATCTTGTGCTGTCAATGTCGTCTCTTCTGTTTGTCCAATCTTGTGCTGTCAATGTCGTCTCTTCTGTCTGTCCAATCTTGTGCTGTCAATGTCGTCTCTTCTGTTTGTCCAATCTTGTGCTGTCAATGTCGTCTCTTCTGTCTGTCCAATCTTGTGCTGTCAATGTCGTCTCTTCTGTTTGTCCAATCTTGTGCTGTCAATGTCGTCACTTCTGTTTGTCCAATCTTGTGCTGTCAATGTCGTCTCTTCTGTTTGTCCAATCTTGTGCTGTCAATGTCGTCACTTCTGTCTGTCCAATCTTGTGCTGTCAATGTCGTCACTTCTGTTTGTCCAGTCTTGTGCTGTCAATGTCGTCACTTCTGTTTGTCCAGTCTTGTGCTGTCAATGTCGTCACTTCTGTTTGTCCAATCTTGTGCTGTCAACGTCGTCACTTCTGTCTGTCCAATCTTGTGCTGTTAATGTCGTCTCCTCTGTCTGTCCAGTCTTGTGCTATTAACGTCGTCACTTCTGTCTGTCCAGTCTTGTGCTGTCAACGTCGTCACTACTGTCTGTCCAATCTTGTGCTGTCAATGTCGTCTCTTCTGTCTGTCCAGTCTTGTGCTATTAACGTCGTCACTTCTGTCTGTCCAGTCTTGTGCTGTCAACGTCGTCACTACTGTCTGTCCAATCTTGTGCTGTCAATGTCGTCTCTTCTGTCTGCCCAGTCTTGTGCTATCAACGTCGTCACTACTGTCTGTCCAATCTTGGGCTGTCAATGTCGTCTTCCTCCTCGTCTGTCCAGTTTTGTGCTATCAACGTCGTCACTTCTCTCTGTCAAGTTTTGTGCTGTCAACATCGTCTGTTCTGTCTGCCCAGTCCTGTTCTCTGAATATCGTCTCTTCTGTCTGCCCAATGAAATGGTCCACATCGGGTTTGATCCAAGAGGGGGCGGGCCACCCGACACTATTATGGTAGGGCGGAAAAAAAGATATTACGTCTTACACAAGACAAGAAAAAAAAACCCTACGTTGCGACCACAAGGACTTCGTCTTATGGAGCACCTAGCCACCACTTTAGCTGGTCCCCTTGCAGGAAGCATGCACCAAGTATTCACATGCTCATGAAGCTGTGGTTTCCCTAGCAAATTTGTTACATGTTGAGGTTGCCAGCCAAATTCAAAACCCCAATATTAGCCTTGTAGCCTGCGGGTGTAGTAATCCTATTTTTTTTTGTCTTTTCCCAGACCCCCGGTAACTACACGGGCCAACCAGTGTCCAGTACCAAAAACAAAACACAACAGAACACGAAAGGGCCCACCCAAGCAACCGGTGGCTACATATGACCTGGCCAGAGGGTGCTGAGTTCAAGCAGAAGGTATGGAGCTGCTGCGCTGACCTGGAAAAGACTGTGGACTTTGTGTTGGCGACAGGCCTGCAGATTTAGCATGACTACAAACTGAACGTAGAAGAAGAAGAACACAACAACAACAAAAAAAACCCCAAGAAAACTGGTACAAGTTAAGTTAAACAAGACAAACACGAGAATACGTTTTATAACTTCTTTATTTGTCACCCTTCAACTTTGTAAAATGCATTCATTGTCTAAAACATACATGGGAGGAAAAAATATTGACCCAAACACACCACAATATATGTTGCTATTTGTAAGTGTGAATTCAAGTTCAATACATTCATTAATGAAATCATCAATCATATTTACTTATGTTCATTTCATTTGAATTATTTTACTTTACAGGTTATGACAAGTTAATTGTTTTCTAATAAAGAGTTTAAAGGTATAAGTATTGTACAGGGAGTCTCAAAACGGGTAATTTTTACTTTTAGATTCGTAAATTAGAGAGTGACCTTTCATTGTAATGATTGTAAAAAGTTACGGGCTATCGCTACTAGGGGAGGTTACTCTATAATTTACTTGCCTAAAAGTAAAGATTGCCCTAAAAAAGTCCCTATACCACGAAGCCTAGATGCACAACCTGCAGGGTATTGTGAATAAAGCAGAAAGTTAGCTAAAGCTGATGCGAAACAACAGACCAACGTATGGAGGCTGTTCATACATCAATCCAAAGCATCATATCACAAATGGTTAATACATACCTTTCGACCAATAAATGATAGATTGACTTCCCCTTGGAGTGATAGTCCGTTACTTTTACACAGGCCAAGACAACAATGCAAGGGGAGGTCACTCTATAATTTACTAGTCTAAAAAGTAAAGATTTTCCACAACTGTAATCTCAGGCATGGCGAAGAAGCATCCTGTGTGCAAAGAAAAATAGTGCCCATACCAATGTCATTTTGAGTTATAGAGATAGTGTGATTTGAGCATCAAAAATACAGGACTTACCTGATTAAAGCAAAAAAAAATAAACTTCATTTTCTTATATTCACGAAAGATTTAGTGGTATCGGGACTTTTGGGACACCTTTAACGTATGTCAATTTCAAAGACGATAATAATGCAGATAACAATGGACTGATGTTTTGGCAATATATTTTGGCTACTGTGACCAAAAAAAAACCAAAGACAACTGGTATTGACTACAGAGAAAATGAGAACACATCTATAAAAAGGCCCAAGACGAGTAAGTTAAGTATTTGACACCCAGGGTGGATCTTTCCTTTAACACTGCCTACCCACTGACCTAGTCAATGTCCTCCCCACGTCACAGGGAATGTCTTCACCTTGTCACAATCAATTACCTCACTATTTCACAGTCAAGGACCTCACTATGCCACAGTCAATGACCTCGCCACATCACAGTGTCATCACCATGCCATAATCAATGACCCCACCATGTCACCGCTAATGACCTCAATGACATCGTTTGGAGAGATTTAGGTTACTGTTTGGAGAAATTTAGGTTACTGTTTGGAGAAATTTAGGTTACTGTTTGGAGAAATTTAGGTTACTGTTTGGAGAAATTTAGGTCACTGTTTGTAGGAACTTAGATTTATTTTGGAAAAAAATTAGGTTTTTTGTGTGTGAGGAATTTAGATTATTTATTCAGAGAAATTTAAGTTAGTGTTTGGAGAAATGTAGCTTATTGTTTGGAGAAATTTAGGTATTTGTTTGGAGAAATTTAGGTTAGTTTTTGGAGAAATTCAGGTTATTTGTTTAGAGAAATTTAGGTTACTGTTTGGAGAAATTTAGGTTATTGTTTGGAGAAATTCAGGCTATTGTTTGGAGAAATGTAGGTTTTTTTTTAAAATAATTTTTTTTGTGTGAAGAATTCAGAGAAATTTCAGTTATTGTTTGGAGAAATTTAGGTTCGTTTTTGGAGAAATTTAGGTTACTGTTTGGAGAAATTCAGGTTATTTTGTTAGAGAAATTTAGGTTACTTCTTAAGAGAAATTTAGGTTATTGTTGGAGAAATTTAGATTATTCGTTTGTTATTAACGTGAAAGTACATGAGAAAATTCAGTGAATGAATTTTCATCCAGGAATTGGACATAAAAATATTTTAGCAAAACGTTTCTTGGGAGATATAAGATATACAAAATTCATCACATCAGTGTTGGTAACAGAAGACGGAACAAAAAATGTACCTTGTATTTTAAATATTCTGAGGGATAAAAACATAGAAAATTCAGTATTTTAAGTGTTGTGAAAGAAGATATATAGAAAATATACAACTAATTTCTCCGAGGGAAAATTCAGCAAATATCTATTGAGTTAGGATGCAGAAGAACATGGTAAATTATGTTTCTCACACACAAAAGGACACCAATACTGATAGACAATAGAAATAAAATCATAAAAATACAGAGATATATTTCATTCTAAGTACAGTTCAAATTTAAAACCTCATTAATATGAATGAACAGTTACTAAAAATATCTTGTGTGAGTAGTGAATTTTTAGTATAAATAAAAAAATGTACAGAAAACTATTAAGATTTTTTGCTAAAAAGTGATCTATAAGTTTTCTGAGCAGTGAAACAAAGAAAACTCCGTCAGTTGTTTTCTCAGAATAGGGCCAAAGAAAGTTCAGCAACTTGTTTTCTGCGACAAAAATTAAAAGGGAATTTTAATAAATTGTTTCCACAACCAGAAAAACTACCAGTGGAGGAAGGAAGGAGACGTATACAAGAGATCTGACCTAATCCACCAGCTTCATAGACACCAGCAGACCAACATTTGCCACCTGAGAACTAGCCACTGCAGATTCTAGGCCCCCTATATTGCCTTAGGATATCCCACACTAATGAATGTCCCTGTGGAACCAGAATACAGACCCCTGAACACATTCTCCTATACTGCCCAACCTTTGATGACCAAAGACGCCAGACCTGGCCAGAGGGTGCTGAGCTCAGGCAGAAGCAATTATGCTGCCGTGCGGACTTGGAAAAGACTTCTTCGTCTTGGTAACAGGCCTGCAGAGTTAACATGACTAACAACTGAACACAGAAGCAGTAAATTGTTCAGTGTGAAAGGACAATAGAAAATTACTTTTATTTATTTGGTGTTTTAGCAAGTTAGGATATAGATATTTTGGCAAATTATGTTTTCTCTTTGCAGATAAAAAATAAATAAAATAAAATAAAATTCAGTATATCTTGACGTACAAAAATTCATAACTTGTGCTAACATTCTCACTACCCACACATTAAAGGTATAATAATTAAAAATATATCTTTTTTTTTTGTTCACAACACTCATTAACATGTTGAGAAAATATGCAAATTCATCTAGACATTCATTGCTTTTTTTTTCAATTATAAATTTAAGAGAATTATATAATAAAAAAAACAAATATGAAACAAATCACAAATGCAAAAATCACACATTGTTATCAGCAAATTACTTGAAAATATTGTGGTAGAGTGAATACTCAACAATGATATAAAGAACAAACATAATATTATCATCATTCATTCATTACTGGCAGAATGTGTAACATATTCTGGGTAATTGAAATGTCATTTCAAATTTTTTAAATTGTTATTTCTTTCATTACAAACACAAGATTCCCACATAAGTGCATACATGCATACACTAGATGTGAACCAATAAAGAATAAGAAATCAGTGATTGACTATGCCATAGTTAGGAAGAGCTCATTCAAGTATGTCCAGGATGCTAGAGTCTGGTGAGGGCCAGAGGTTGGAAATGAGATACATCAAGGCCTAAAAACACAACCCCTGCAGACCCAAGTAGAACAGTCCCAATTGAACCAAGATGGTTTGGCCATGTCAGCAGAATGGGAGAAGATCAGCTGCCACGGCAGGCTTGAGAGGCTAAGAGCCAGGAATCCAGACCTCCAGGATGACCCAGAGTCCACTGGAGGACAACATCAGATGATCTCTGAAGGACTGAGGACTAGAATGGAACCAGGCCAGGAGGATAGTATGGCGCTCTCTCTTCCAAACCTCTACATCTCACGGTAGAAGGGGAATGACTAAGTAAAGTTATTTCTTCACTGCTATATAACACATTTATATGAAATAAATATCAAAATAAAAAGAATTAACTGTCTCTTTATGTAAACCATTTTATCATATAAAAATGCTATGTTGCATTACATTACAGATCACCATGACAACAACACATGATTTCATAGCAGGCAGCCATTGTTGCTATCTCTTGTAACATTATTTTATTGGCATTAGTCAAATGACAGATACTGATTCTTGTTTTGATATTTGTTTCCTATACATCCAACAGATACACTTGAGGACATGAAAATTTAAAAACAGGAAGTGACCTTTCAATCGCTCTGTATACTTTAGCAACTGAAGTAATTGAACAATAAAGATTGCCTAAGCTGAGATGTCACATCAACTAAAAAACGTTGTAAAGGAAATACAGTGCGATCACGATTTACGTGAATTTGAAATAACCTGATGTGGGAAAAATGCGAAAAATATTGCTGCTTTCTTTTTATTAAAAAAATTACATGTGTATAAGTTCCATAGATGAACATTCTTAGTTTGATGTTTTTTATTTTAATTAATGTTCATTTTCCTATGTTTTTTATTAAAACTTTTATTAATTTTTATTTTAATCTATTTTGCAGAAATATCCAGTCTTGACATATGGATGCGAGTCATGGGCAATGACTACAACCCACAAAAGCCAGATCCAAACCTCAGAAATGAGGTATCTGAGGAAGGTGGTTGAAGTAACAAGAAGAGTCATGGTCCGCAACCAGACGATACATCAAGGGCTAAAATCCCACCCCCTGCAGACCCAAGTAGAACAGTCCCAACTAAGATGGTTTGGCCATGTCTCTTCCAAATCTCTACACCTCACGGTAGAAGGGGAACGGCTAAGTAAGTAAGCAGAAATATCCCCTTAATTGTAATGTACTAAATTTATAAGGAGAAAATAATCTCAGTTTACGTGAATCTCAAATTATGAGGAACATAGTCCTTGTGTATAAAGTGTATATATTGAATAAATGAATACTGCATTTGTAGCCTTAACCCAAAGAATTTTACTGGTCATATTCATTGAAATTGATTGCACCTGTACTGCTGCAAAAGACATGACGGGAACTGGAGAATCGGCTGGACATTGTATGTGTTACAAGGGGTGCCAATGAGGAGATATATTGAAAAACTGTATCCTGAAGGTTATTGAACTTCATAATCCTCAGACACCCACTAGTGGTTATCAATGTCAGAAACAGTTTTGTAGTTTTAAATGAATGCCAACAAAATATTAGTAGTCACAAATGAATGCCAATAAAGTTTTTCTGATCAGAAATGAATGCAAAACATTGGTTTTTTTTGGTGACAGATCAATGCCAGAAACTTTTTGATCACAGACTAATGCCCCCAAAGTAGCTGTGGTTAATGATTAGTGCTACCTAAATGTTTGAGGTCACAGATGAATGCCCTGAAATTGGTTGTGGTTACTCATTAATGCCACCAAAATTATTGAGGTCACAGATGAATGCCACCAAAATATTTGTGGTCACAGATGAATTTCAGCAAAATGTTTCTGGTCACAGATGAATGTAAGCAAAATATTTGTTGTGACAGATCAATGCCAGCAAAACATCTGTGGTCATAAATAAATTTGCAGCAAAATATTTGTGGTATGCAATAAATACCATCACAGTATTTGTGGTTTCAGCAGCAGGTTATGAAAGAATCTGGTAAACTAAGAATACTTCATAGGCAGTTTTACACAACCTTAAATAAACATCTTTTTTAATTGCCAAACTGTCCACCTATTTAATATCGTCTCTTAATTTTGTGTTAGGCCCATATTTTCTTGACCATTGGCATACTAGGGGTGATGTGGTAAGCATCACGCAGGCCGCCTTAACCTTCTCAGAGTTGCTCTGGTACCCAATTAACAAGGCTGGGTCGACCCCGGAGCTATTTGTGGTATAAAAATCCCAATGGGGCAATGCTAAGCAAATAAAATTAGTATTATAATACTCCAGTTAGGGTCTATGAACTAATGTGAAATTATAAATCGAGCTGGCAATCTCATCATGTAAAACAAATTTCTAGAGAAACCACTGCTGCATAAGCATATGAATGCTTCTGTCCAAGCTCCCTGCAAGGGAACCAGTTGTAGTGGTAGTCTTATGCTCCGTAAGGAGTGAAAAGAGATTAATGAAGATAATGAATTTATATTCAGGGTTACCACTTGATGATCCTAGATCTCTATACAACTGATTTACCTCTTTGTCTGCATTCTTCATTCTCTGATGATGTTCAGGCTTATTAACAACATAACACAGACACAACAGTCAGTTTAAAAAAAATGTAAATGATACAAATTAATAACAAATGAATTAAAAATACAGACATAAATGAATTATATAACAGAAGGAATTTTGTGCAAAAATGTATGTGACATGACAATGGCACTCCAAAATATAGTTTGGGGAACTCCAACATATAATTTGGTGACACTCCATATAATTTTATAATACAGTTTGGAGGTATTCACAATTGAATTACAGTATAGAGGGACATATGCCTGATTTCACCCAAATAGCTATCAATATGTTGGGCGATTATGTCACCCACGTCTGTATGCCCTTAAATAAGGATCTGCAGATGCAGTTACAAGCAGTAATTAAGTATTTTTTTTTTAAACATGGGCTAATCTTTGTCACGTATTATTATTTTTGAAAAAAAAAAACAAAAAAAAAACAGGGTTAGGCTTAAGGTTGCGCTACAGACTATTTTTCTGCTTCTGCACCCTAACCCTTACCTGAAACCACCACCCATAATGCTACTTTCAGATTTTCTGTTTGCAAATGATAAGTGACTACAAATCTCACAATAATAATGGCCAATGCTTATCTTAACCCTAACCCTTACCCTCTGTTGGGCTTTTTCAAAAACTATTACTGTCATGGAAAAGAATGAATTGGGGTAGTTATGAATTGGGAGTTCCGTCAATGTACTGGTAGCCATCTGTGCTAAGTTTGGTGTGTGTCCCCCTATTTTGTGATTCAGCTGATGTTCACTGTCATTGACCTTGCAGATGTATAAACATATTTGTCAGTTAATACACACAGACACAAAATACAGCCACAAATATTAAATATAACCCTCCATAATGATAAGATAATAATTTAGATTTTTAACCTTAAATAACTTGATAACTTATTTCACTATAATCCTTGCAGGAAGGATCAAATCACAACCGTGTTAGAAAAGAAAGACCAAGGACACATTATGTGTACTTTGTGCTGCTAAAATCAGGTTTATATTACAATTTGACAAGTCAGATTGTACAGACTTGTCAAAGCAGGCATTATTAATCTGAAAAAAAAAAAAGATCACACATATTCCACATTTTACAAGCTAAAAAAATTACTAGAAATATAAAAATTGTAATTTTTCAGCAACAATTTATTATAGTTATACTTTTTAAATTATGCTAAAAATAAAGTATTCTAAAAATCTTGTATTGTAAAGGCAATGTTTAATCTTCCCAAAGAATACACTATTAAAAAAAAAAAAACTGGCATTCTTTCACACATAACGTTTCGGCTTCCTGTAGAGCAGGGGTTGGCAACTCAGGAGCTTTTGAGTAACACTGAACCCTGTAAAGATCTACCACACACACATATATATATATGTGGGTGTGTGTGTATAATTTTAAAGCGGGGATGGGAGGATGATGAGCCTTACAAAGAAAAGATCAAGTTCCTATCCTATGCAGTTCAGGAATATAAATTAGTAGCCAGCTTGAGAGTTTTCATTGGGAATGTGGAAAAAAGTACCTTTGCTCCAGGGGACACCGCAGTTTTAAATGCCAGTGCAAGAGGTTTAGTCCAAGTCTTCCCTAGTTTAAAAAGTCTTTGTCTGTTCTCTACAGTCTCCTTAAGATCTACCAAATCATCTATTGGGATCTACTGGTAGATCAGGATTGACTGGTTGCGACTCCTATTGTAGAGCATAAGGCTTCAACAAGTTCACACCAAGTCTTTGCATTCAGTGCATCTGTTCTAGGTCTTTCCATGTTTCTCCTTCTGGTCTGTCTCCAGTTCAATTCTCCATGTGTTTTTCAGTCTCTATTTCACTTACCCTAAGGATTCCAAAACTTGAACCACTACCAGTTGGTTTCATCAGCATATGGTCCTTATCCAATGCCACTGTATTTTCCTCACATCTTCTTTTTCTTTTTTCCACCTTTCACAAAAGAACGTAGGCCTTCAACAAACTAAAGTCCTCCTGTCACATGCCAAGTCCTCCTGTCACATGCCAAATTCTCTTGTCACATGCCAAATTCTCCTGTCATGTGCCAAGTCCTCATGTCAGTCACCAAGTCCTCCTGTCCTGTGCCATCAGCTCTAGGTCTTTCCATCCCTTTCACACCTGTCTCCAGTTCTCATCTCCGTGTGTTCTTTGGTCTCCTATCTCTTTAACCCTGGGGATTTTAGAACAGGGACTGCCTAGTAATGCTATCAACAGGTTCTTGTTCTCCTACTATTTCTCTGTATTTCCAATAGTTCTTCATTTGTAATCTTGTTGTACCATTTCAAATCAGTGCAATCGCCCATTTATGAACATTTTAAAGCTTCTTGATTGTTGACCTCTGTCCAAATTTCTTGTTTCGATTAATGACGGTACAAGGGAAAATGCTACTGCCATTTCCCCAGTGCCTTCCGTCAGTTTGTGCACAAAAGTCTCTGATAGCCTTTGACTAAAAATTCTAACCCACAAGCCAGTGGGGATGGAAGAGGTTAAGGTGCCTCCATTTTGCTGATTGTAACGTCATCAAGCTACATAGGTGTTTTTATACAGATAGCTGCCGCTCAAAACTATCCCAGCAGCAATCTAACAGCCATAAATATATATTGTTGTCTTTTTATGCCAGACAATGCCAGACAACATTCACGACAATGACAAAAACATGGAATACAAAAATATATCTGTGTTATCAAACAAACGTTAAATAAAGATATGCATATTAAATTTTATGACAGTTTGGGAGAAGACTGTATCATTAATTATATATATGACATAATGTATTGAAAAATCCTGACAAACACTATTAGATGAATTTTTAAAATTAGGCAAAGCTAGACAAACTGGCGTACTGAAAATGTTGGATGGGATATCAACTGACACTTGAAATGCTGTCTGAAAAAAGGGCAAAAGAAACAAGATTCAAACAAACTGCACTCCCTGTTAACATGTTTAATTAGTAAAGTATGGGGGTTTGGTGAAAAGTGGGGAGGAATGGGATGGGCCAATATATTTGTGATTTAATATTACACCTTTGTAAAGTGACTCTTTCTTTTATTAATATTATATTGGCATTTATGGGAAACACTTCAATCCAATCCCTGGCTAACACAGGAGATACATGGTAAAAAATGTTGGTACAGTCAATAATTTAAAGTATTTACAATTTAACTAAAGGTGCAGAAGGAAAATCTACTGTTCCAACTTGGTAATTATTAATCAATAGCAAAAACATGTAGGTTTTTTAATTAGGATTGAAAATGTTAAAAAAAACTGATTTCATGAAATGAGAAAAAATGGAAGTTCAAATAATTTTTTAAGATACGCGACATCAGGAAACAATAAACTATGGTATACAAAATGAAAATAATTATTTCTCTAAAACTAGTGACACAATTTCTAGTGAGCTGATATTGCAGTGGTCACATGACAACTGGTGGCTCTCATAGCAGAAGTGAGTGAAATGTTAAAAAAATGTAGTGGAACAAAACTGTAATAATGTTCCACCACACGAAAGTCTGCTCACATGAAGATGTCTGCCATCATCCTCTTGGTATGTTTCATTTTATTGGTCAAAACCATAGCTATTTACATATTGTATGAACACATTTACTATTGCACCAGTAGTGAATGATGAGCAGCCTGATTAATCATGTGACTTCATTTATCAGAAGTAACAAAAAAATTAAAAAAAAAAAACCAGAAGTGAGGAAAAGATATGGGCAGCAGACAGGACATAAATGAAGGACATGGGCTGCAAATGGCATCATAGGACAGTTCTTGTTGTGAAATTCCCAGGGTAAAAGAAATAGAGAATGTTATAAGAAGAATAAAGAAGAAATGGAAAGATCTTTGTAGGATGGTACAGGAAAGGAGATCTCGGAATGAAATAACTAGCTCTATGTCCTCAGGGAGCTAAAAAACAGAAAGAGAAGAATATGAATATTAACATTTATTGCAATAACATGGAGTAACAGATACAGGTAGTCCCATAGTTGATAATGCCTCAGGTGAGTGACCTTTTAGAGACTTCACTATACTAAGTCCAGTTTCGAGAAGTCAAGGTGACCAGTTCCTTTCCTCGCTACCTTTTCCTTCCCTAACTTATGAGCAGAGTAAACACCCATTTACAGTTGGGTTGACTGTTTCAAACCCAGTACCTTCACCATGATAGAGTAGTGCTTTAACCACTCTGTGAATTAGACGTTCAATGTATGGAGTACTGGTACAAAATTGTTGATGCATCAGCAAAAAATAAAAAGAAAACTTTAAAATAAGAAAATTTGACAAAGAAAAAACTGAGAAATAAGATTTACAAATCTTGCCATAGAATTTTGTTTGTTTTCATCTGTTTCTAACATTCTAGTTTTTTGCTTTCACTTTTGTTTTTAAAGTGCCATACACAAAAAACATAAAAATTACTCAAGCTTTAAGAAGTCTAGAAGGCAGTTCACACAATAAGGACAAAGGTCTGATATCAAACCACTTACTGCCTTGCAGAAGAGATACTCATGTGTCACAAACTACAAGAGATAATCAAAGACAACTATTGGAAAGTAATGGAAAACCACCACAGATACTGTCTGTTGCATCACAGAACTTAAGCCATGGATATTAACACTACACATGTCAACAGTAGTTTTAACTCGTCATCCTGTTGGGGAAGTCATGTGCTGCAGTAATCCAAGTTAAAGCATGAGTGTAATAAAGTAACACTTAAGAAACTGACGTAAACAATCAGTCATTACGAAAAAGTTGGATACCAGGTCGTCTGAAGAATAAATTAGTAGTACACTTAAACACAGAGTTTACTCACTCCAAATATTTAGAGATCAACAAGTATTCATGGATTCAAACTTCACACTAGAATTGACAAGTCAACACTACAGACTAGAAATAACACGTCTACACTGCAGACTAGAAATAACAAGCCAACACTACAGACTAGAAATGACAAGCCAATACTACAGACTAGAAAACACAAGCCTACACTAGAAAAGGTAAAGGCAGTCCCTTAGGAGAAACTAGGGGAGCGAAGTGTTGGAGATGTCACCATATTAGGTTCAGCTTTTAATGAGGTGGGGTGACCAGTTGCCTTTGTCATCTCTGAATCACAAGCACAGTCATGTACCAATATACAGCTGGGTAGACTGGAACCTGGGAACTACACCACGAGATGAAAGCTATCTAAATGCTTAGTTAATGTGATGCTTAAACTAACTCTACAAATTAGAAAAAATATGCCAACACTACAGACTAGAAATAACAAGTCAACACTACAGACTAGAAATAACAAGTCTACATTGCAGACTAGAAATAACAAGTCAACACTGCAGACTAGAAATAACAAGCCAACACTACAGACTAGAAATGACAAGTCAACACTACAGACTAGAAATAACAAGTCAACACTGCAGACTAGAAATAACAAGTCAACATTACAGACTAAAAATGACAAGTCGAACAAGTGTACACTACAGACTAGAAATAACAAGTCAACACTACAGGCTAGAAATAACAAGTCAACACTACAGACTAGAAATAACAGTCAACACTACAGACTAGAAATAACAAGTCAACACTACAGACTAGAAATAACAAGTCAATACTGCAGATTAGAAATAACAAGTCAACACTACAGACTAGAAATGACATGTCGAACAAGTGTACACTATGGACTAGAAATAAGTCAACACTACAGGATAGAAATAACAAGTCAACACTACAGACTAGAAATAACAAGTCAACACTGCAGACTAGAAATAACAAGTCAACATTACAGACTAAAAATGACAAGTTGAACAAGTGTACACTACAGACTAGAAATAACAAGTCAACATTACAGGCTAGAAATAAGTCAACACTACAGGCTAGAAATAACAAGTCAACACTACAGACTAGAAATAACAAGTCAACACTACAGACTAGAAATAACAAGTCAACACTACAGACTAGAAATAACAAGTCAACACTACAGACTAAAAATGACAAGTCTATGCTACAGATTAAAAATCACAAGTTTACATACAGACTAGAAATGACTAGTTGACACTAAAAGGAAGTCCTACAGCAAATACTGCCTTAGGGGAGTGAAGTGTTACAGACTTCACTATACTATGTCCTGCTGCAAGAGGTGGGGGTGCCTTTGCCTCCCCTAACTCAACTGCATAGTACTGGCCCTACATTATGCAAGAGTTAACTAACCTGAACTATATATCACAAATGTTGGGTTTGCATTAAGCATTATTATTCCGATTCACAGTATTATAAAGTAATATATTATTATAAAGTAATGCAACACTCAGACAGAACATGGTCTATAGTGCTGTTGTTCATAAAAAAAAAGAAGAAAGAAATAAAAACCTGCATTTTTCTGCATATAGAAATCTGCAGTTGTGTGAAGCAGTTTAACAGTCATAGTCTTGAAATGCTATCTTCCTCAAACCTTGCCTTATGCATCACTGAACTTCGGACACTGTAAGTGTACTGTGTTTTCCTATTGGTTCTAAGCAGAATTTAAAAACTAGCAAGTGAAAGGCAATTTACTAAGAAGGAAGAGCTAAAAGAATTAACTTTTTTTTTTACTGTTGAATCATACATGCCACACCTCGGAGATGAAAAACCTGTACAAAAAAATCCAAAACCCTGTACAAAGACCTACAAAACCTGTACAAAGACTGAAAAAAAAAACATATCAAAAGAGTTAATTTGTGTAAAAATATTTTCAATTACAGTGGGCTGCATTATAAATGAGGCATGTGGAGTTTGCCTTTTAAAGCAGTTCTTCACTTATTAAAAAACCCAAAGAATAAATGTCTGAGTTTATTTCACACTGTAAAAATAATGAGATAGTGTCATCATTTAGTCTATTTCTGTGATTAATTATCACTAACAGACTGGGAAATCCTGTGTTCAATAGGACCTTACAAAAGAACTCTGAGACACAGTAATAAGGGGAATGAGTTAGAAAACCTGTACAGAAATTATGTACAGGGTGTACACATCTGAAAATGCAAACACCTTGTACAGATTATGGGTAAACCATTGCATGTGGCATGTATGGTTGAATATGAAACTTCTTGAGCCTTATATAGAGATCAAGAGAAATTATATCCAACATAAAAATCAGAATTTTCAACTGAAATGTCTAGTTAGTCCTGCTGTATGGCTATGAAACATGGAGAACAACAAAAACAACAACCAAAAAAGAAACAGACTTTCATAAATGAGCGCTTGCATAAATTAGATGGACTGAAGTGGTATGTCAAGATCACTAATGTGGAACTGATGTCAAGATCCCTAATGTGGAACTGATGACAAGATCACTAATGTGGAACTGATGACAAGATCACTAATGTGGAACTGATGACAAGATCACTAATGTGGAACTGATGACAAGATCACTAATGTGGAACTGATGACAAGATCACTAATGTGGAACTGATGTCAAGATCCCTAATGTGGAACTGATGACAAGATCACTAATGTGGAACTGATGACAAGATCCCTAATGTGGAACTGATGACAAGATCCCTAATGTGGAACTGATGACAAGATCACTAATGTGGAACTGATGACAAGATCACTAATGTGGAACTGATGACTGGTGCTTGCGAAGAATAGATGGAACTGATGACAAGATCACTAATGTGGAACTGATGACAAGATCACTAATGTGGAACTGATGACAAGATCACTAATGTGGAACTGATGACAAGATCACTAATGTGGAACTGATGACAAGATCACTAATGTGGAACTGATGACAAGATCCCTAATGTGGAACTGATGACAAGATCACTAATGTGGAACTGATGACAAGATCCCTAATGTGGAACTGATGACAAGATCACTAATGTGGAACTGATGACAAGATCCCTAATGTGGAACTGATGACAAGATCACTAATGTGGAACTGATGACAAGATCCCTAATGTGGAACTGATGACAAGATCCCTAATGTGGAACTGATGACAAGATCACTAATGTGGAACTGATGACAAGATCACTAATGTGGAACTGATGACAAGATCACTAATGTGGAAGTGATGACAAGATCACTAATGTGGAACTGATGACAAGATCACTAATGTGGAACTGATGACAAGATCCCTAATGTGGAACTGATGACAAGATCACTAATGTGGAACTGATGACAAGATCCCTAATGTGGAACTGATGACAAGATCCCTAATGTGGAACTGATGACAAGATCACTAATGTGGAAATGATGACAAGAACCAGACAAATGCCAGTGAAACATAGAGATGAGAAATAGATGATGGAGATGGATAGGACACACACTGAGGAAACCTGATGATAGCATTAAGAGGTAATCCTTGCTCTGACATCCCCAGGATAAAAGAGGTACAGGGAGACCAAATCACACAGGGAAGATAACTGGAGACAGACATAGAGAAGAGAACTGGAGACAGACATAGAGAAGAGAACTGGAGACAGACATAGAGAAGAGAACTGGAGACAGACATAGAGAAGAGAACTGGAGACAGACATAGAGAAGAGAACTGGAGACAGACATAGAGAAGAGAACTGGAGACAGACATAGAGAAGAGAACTGGAGACAGACATAGAGAAGAGAACTGGAGACAGACATAGACAGACATAGAGAAGAGAACTGGAGACAGACATAGAGAAGAGAACTGGAGACAGACATAGAGAAGAGAACTGGAGACAGACATAGAGAAGATAACTGGAGACAGACTTGACAGGGATGAAGAAGACACAAAAAGACCTTGAGCTGATGGCACGGGACAGGAAGACTTGCCATAAGTTTGCTGAAGGCTATGTTCCTGGTGGAGGTCAAAGGTGATGAATGAAATCTGAAAAACAGAAATTCAGGACTATTTCTGTGTTCAAAGCCCAAAATTGCTAACCTATGGAACTGGGCGATAAGGACTAGATTAGTAAAATGCTGAATTGCGGAGGGACTGACAAATCATGTTTAAAAAACAAAACAAAAAAACAAGCAAAGAAACCAAAAAAAGATCAGAAAACCACTGTGAAGTCTCAAAAAGCAACATTGCTGCCTCCTTTAGTCACAGATAACTCTGAGAAAAAAGGATGTATGATTGTTGCAAACTACAAAATAGCTGCGAACACCAGTGGTTTACCTCTAGTTAAATCTTTAAAAATGCACAAATAATATTAATTGAGAGAAAGCATGGACTTAAATTTAATTATACACTTAAAAACTCTTGGTTACATTTATAATACTTGAAATGTAAACATAAAAAGTTTTTGTGGCAGAAGTCACAAAAGACAAATAATGCTTTCATTAAACTGTGGTAAAATTAAAATTGAAACTCAGTTCAAGACATTAATGAAACAATGAGTATTTTGACATATACAAAAATTAAGACAACAAAATAAATTTAGAGCAAACAGAAGAAAAAAAAAACATAAAAAGATTAACATACTCATATTTGGGTTTTCTTTAAAAAACAAAATAAGTAACTAACCAAGAACAAACAAGTCAACATTATATATTTTGTGACTATGGGTTAATATGTACATGGAAATATGAAAAATATATTACTATCTTCAAAACAGGGCTGTAATATTTGGCTAATCTTCTGTTTCGTTAAATACTCATGCATCCAACAACATTACAACAAAGCAAAAGAAACAAATTGAAAAAAGAAATAAGTCACAGCTGCAAATTAGTCTTTTAAAGGAACGGGAGGAGAGTGGACTAACAATGGTTGATTTTCACTTGACTTGGCTCGTCAACCATCTTAATCTAGCCTGTTCAACTTAATTGTTATTTATAATTACAGTATTTAGTGTAATTATATGTTAAACCTTATGCTGAATACATATTGTCGTCTACAACTAATTACTGTTGGTGGCGACAATTTACATTATAATAGTCTGTTTCTTTACTTCTTGACTATTTACAGTTTACAAACATTTTGTTGTTGGTAGCTTTCACATGTCTTCTGTTGTTTGTATTTATTGTTTTTCATTACCTTGTGATTAGTCAATAATTGTTTAAAAAAAATAATTATGTTGTTTCTTTCAGTTACTGGTGTGCCGAGTTTTGTTTATTAAGTGCTAGAACGTTTTGACAATTTATTTTCTTAATCTTCTTTTTTCTTAAATAGTATTACTATTATTACGCAGTTGCAAATTCATGAATCTTTGTGACTTTTAAATCTGTGCCTTATGCAACATTCATAATATGGTAGATGTTATTTCAAATACATTTGTGGGACCAAAGACGCAGCAAAAGTAATGAATGCAGTCAGCGACTCATAGCTTGACTGCTTGCGTCAGGGTCAGCGAACCAGAGCTGACCAAAACCCTACTCCACCTCCAAGTGGTGGTCCTGGAAACAGGCTGCATCACTGCAGTCTGGCTGAGAGAGTAGGGATCGAAGAGGGAAGGCAAACCCGGTCCCAAAATTGCCATGCTGAAGTCGGATGAAAGGTGCAAATATCACAGCTTCGTTGTAAACGGACACAACGCAACCAATGTCCTTTTCAGGACGAACGAGGAAGAAGGAAGAAGAAATACATATGTGGATCTGGTGATCAGCACAAAGTGACTATCATATCCTGGCTCTCAGGAAACAACATCACACACATAATGTGAACACATGTTTGTGTGGTGTGTTAGCATAAAACCAAAAATGTCACTATTTTGAGAATATCAGATAATGATAATAATTTATCACAGAAAAAAATATGCTGAAAATATGCTGAAAACTGAAATTTTCATGAAGACAAATTTGTCAAATCCTGAAAAACTGGGCTTGGTGCATCATTAAAAATAAAAGGGCAGTCTTATAGTAGATACTGCAGTAGGGGAGTGAAGTGTTAAAGACTTTACAACACTAGGTCCAGCTTTGAGAGGTGTGGTAACCAGTTCCCCTCTTTACTGTCTTTTACCCTCCCTAACTCAAGAGCAGAGCCAGATACCCATTTACAGCTGGGTAGACTGGAGCTTGACGCCACCATGTTTTGAATCCAGCACCTCTACCATGATAGGTCAGTACTCTAACAGCTCTGCCAACTGGATGCTTTCTGTATCATATCAGGCCAAAAAAATGAGCCACCAATTTCAAATGTTTTTTTAATGCATTAAGGATCATTTTTGACACTTGTAATCTATACCATTTGATTGGCCAAAAACTGAGTTGTTAAAGAACATAACAAGCTCAAAATCAACTCTGTTAACAAAATCAACTGTTAACAAAATCAACTCTGTTAACAAAATCAACTCTGTTATCTTAATTAAAGGATTTTTTGTGTGTGGTCATGTCAGACCAGCCAAAAGTTACAAATTTGTCTTATCAGACAAGCCAGAAGTTACACATTTTTCTGATTAGAAAACTTGATGTTACAAATTTGTCTCAAGAGAAAACTTGAAGTTACAAATTTATTTTTTTTGCCGGACTGGTGCGAATAACACTAAATCTACTAATTTTGGCCAAAACTATTGGATTAAAGTTTACAAGTTTTATTGTCAGTGATTTGGTGAGAAAACTTCCTTTTTAGCGTTTTTCAAGTTACACAAATTTGTCTGATGAGAAAGCCAGAAGTTACAAATTGGTCTTATCAAACAAGCCAGAAGTTACAAATTTGTCTTATCGGACAAGCCAGAAGTTACACATTTCATGGCATTGCTTCTTGCATTAGCGTTACAATGAAAATGAAAATAGATTTTTAGATTGTAAGAGTAAAAAAAGTCTTCATTAGCATTACAAAAAAAAAGAAACATGATGGTTATATCTTTCATTAAAGAGTTGGTCTTTTCTCAATAACATCTATTTTTTTTTTTTTTAAACATCTTTAGAACATTGTTTGAAATGTGGTCCTGTCAGAATTTTCACTTATGTTGCTTTATTTTGTTCTCGTATGTTGTTTTATGATAGGAAACTCTTTACAGAGCGATACAACAGGAAGCAATCTGATCCTCAGAAGGGTCCCCCCGTCTGACAAGTGTTTCGGCCCGATTACTCCTTTACACTCTAAGGGGGGGTGGGCCCACTTGGGTCATGACTCCCAAGCGTCTCAGCCTCCTGTTGTCTTGTATCGAAAATGAACCCATTTCACTTCTGGTAGCAACTCTAAAATCCACAACTCCGCCAGCCATGGAGGCAATTGTGAAAGTAACAAAGAGAAGACAAATTATTCCGTTCGTTCCGTCGCACATCATAACTAAGGACACACACTGAGACACCAGCACGAAGCCGACAAGTCTAGCCACTGTGCGCAAGCCACTGAAATTCTGTGCCTGACACCCCTTATAATATACGCCGCCTGTTGCCCCTGAGTCACAGCCCTTTCACTGGTACACCAAAAAACTCAGCGTATTGTGGGCTTAGAAAAATTTTGGTGTTTTCTGTACCGTAGCGTTTATTGTCACGATTTCCATTGCCCATTGCGGTTGTTCCACAGCCAGCCTGATGCCTTTTCGGCAGTTTCACTAAGCCTCTTCAGTGCCCTAGTTCTCGACTGTCCCGTCAGCCCCAACAGTTTCAATAAATCATACACTGATGCAGCCACAAGCCCTCTTGCGCCCACTTCAACAGCCATGACCCTTATGTTGCTTTATCTTGCTTTCTTATGTAGTTTTGCCTTGTTCTCTAATGTAATTTTTATCTTGTTGTCGTATGTAGTTTTATCTTGCTCACTTATGTAGTTTGGTCTTGTTCTCTAATGTTGATTGTCTTCCCTGTCTCTTTAGGCATTTGATCACTTATACAAAAAAATTGTTCCTTTAACTTGTCATGTTACAGTACATTTATAAAATATATTCTATTCAACTTCCTTATCTCACTCACTTACTATTCCTTAACTCACTTTGTAGCATAGGTCACTGATCATAGCTCTCAACCTTATCTCTCTCACTTACTATTCCTTAACTCACTTTGTAGCATAGGTCACTGATCGTAGCTCTCAACCTTATCTTGTACTAGGCACATCTTTGTTTCTTTCTTTAGGTGATTTCTATTTTTTATGTCCAGGATATACCTCCATGTGACTAAAGGGGTCTCAATGTTCACAAGACCTATTCATTTTTTCTATGTCAGGGATTATATATTGCAGAAACAAAGACACATTTGCTGTGAATGTACAGGGTGTCCAATAATTATTCATCAGATGATTACAAATACAATTAAAAACGGAATCACAGGGCACATATCTAAACTATTACCAGTAATGTACTGGGCAACTCATGTTTTTTTTTCCACGGGTTGGTAGCCAGTCATGTATTGCATAATGAAAATAACGACCAATCAGGAGAAGGCATTGTGTGTATTGGCTGCACATTGTACATGTTATACGGTGTGTCCCCACATGAAGACAGATTAAAAAACTGAATTTCGAGCTTTTCATTTTTGAATGTGAATTTCAATTAGTGTGACTAATAAAATTTCTTGAGTTAGTGATGCAAACAGTAGTATTATTTATCCGTATATCTGCTCAAAGTTATTGAACTTCATAATCTGGTGAATAATTCTTTTTTTTTTTTTTTTTTTAAATTTAATGATGAAAAATATCCGGTTCAACCTCTGATGGGTTATAATAAGGATATATATTGTTTTCAATTCCATATAATATGAACAACTGCCGATATGGGAAAGTAGCATCATACCTGTCAAATCACTGTAAATAGGGTAAATCACAATTATGCTTGTATGTTAAACAAAAACAAAAACCCAAACAAACAAAAACGAGATCAAACCTAACAAAAACACCACACAAAAATAATATAAAGGAGGAGGGGTGTAAAGGCCTGGTGTTTCCAGTTATATAACTGACTTTAACTGATATTTAATTGACTTTCACCTGTCATAAGTCATATGTATTGTAAGAACAGCATCAGACCTTCACCTTCCCAATTACTATATATTAACCTTTGTTCTTGTTAAATATTGTTTGACTATATTATGCAGTTCTCTAGGTCTGTCTATTCTTAACACCTTTTCTATATTTATAGGTAAATTTGATGTCTGCGAATAATATAATATTGGTATTCTCATTTGTTCATACCTCTTACATTGTGGCAATACTAAAAGCACTAGAAATATTCTCTAATAACGCCCCTAAGAAACTAACATTTTTAACAGACTCTCTTTCAGCTATTCAAGCAATTAGAAACTTATGAGAATAATTCTCGGACACCCTGTATACTTAAATATATTTAAAGTTAAATGTATAGTCAATACGGAGAAAACTTTGGCCGCTCAGCTGCCTTGAATGCTGTTGTTGCCGTTAGTCCCAGCCTCATTTTGGTTTGCAATGGTTTTGAGCCTGCTATTGACGTTGGTGTTGCCAGTGAGCAGGCGATTGCAACAGATGTCGGAGGTCCCTGACCACCCATGGAGTTGGGGTCCATCAGCTGGGCCATTCCGTTAAGGCCAGCCATACCATTCAGGCCAAGCATAGCTGAGGGAGGTAGTGATTTTACAACAGTCATGGCCATGGGGTGGGGAGACATTGGGGACATAGGACCAGCCACAGACGACACAGGGGGCAGGGAGGCAGGGTCAAGGGTCAAGGTCTTATGATATTCCATGCTGAGGATGAGAAAAAAAATGGGGGGAATATTAGGCATAAAAGTAAGAAATTAACACAGTCACAATAGATAGTGAAACATTCACAATAGATAGTGAAACATTCACAGAGTAATAATGGTGGGTATAGTTAAGGGTAGCCAATAAATACTTGCACTAAACAAGACTTAAAAATTAACAACAACAAAAAAAAGAGTGAAAAATATATTCTGAACCTTATAGCAACAGAAGTACAAGAAAATGAAAAAGAAAATTGTTAAATAATGTAGCTGTGAAACAAGAGCAAGGGAAAAAAATAATAAAAAAACTATATTCTTCTATTAATATCCCCGTTGCTTCAACTTTAGAAGTAAATATACAACATGTTATTAAATCTAATCATTTTAAAAAAAAATATATGCTTTCAATTTTTCCAATACTGTATAATTTTAGAAATCCACGCTCTATTTTATTACCAGTTTAAAAAAGATCCACACAAATATATATCCACGGTCAAATATTAATAAAACATTTTTTTTTACATATTTTATTTTACATCAAAACTTAAACTATTCAGTTATCTGACCTTATAAATATTACACAACTTTTATATTTGTAATAAACTGCCACACATGATATTTTCCCCTTTAAATGTGGTACCAGTACTTGATACACGGAGAAATACTGGTATTTCTCAGATTCTCGCCTTTCAATTATTTTATGGATGACAGAAAGTAAAACAGTAAGGGGAAATAAAAATGTAAACACAAATATGTAAAGGTCCCATCAACCAAAGACAGATCATGCTGCATTATGGAAAAGTCGGAGGGTACATTGAAGAATTTTTGCACTTATCAATCTAACGTTTTATGACTATCAAACACCTAACAAATTAAATAGCATAAACATTATTGATGTTATCTGCCTAGGCCGGTCCCAAGCCCGGCTGAGAAAAGGAGGAGGGCGGCCTGTATGGAGGCCGTAAAGAGGCAGCCCCTCCATCATGCAAAGGCACAACAGGCCAATCACCTGTCTGCTTTAAATCACGATTACTAGCAACACAAGAGAGAAAGTCTGACAACTTCTTCATATCTGTACTAGCAACAAGGCCTTCTCCAACGCACTTGAGGGAGAAACTGTATGGTGAGGAGAGAAGCCTGAGCCAGGCTGCCAGCTTTATGAGAGCAAATGACGCAGCTTTATGAGAGCAAATGACGCAGCTTTATGAGAGCAAATGACGCAGCTTTATGAGAGCAAATGACGCAGCTTTATGAGAGCAAATGACGCAGAAGAAGAATATCTGGCAGCTTTATAAGATACTTTTTTTTATTTTTATTTTTTTATTTTAAAATAAAGTTTTGTCTTGTTATGGTGAGGCTCATCCCATTCAACCTAGTCGGTTATATTAGGGTGCATCTCCAAATATAAAAAACCTTTAGGTCTGATATATTGATAGTTAGCTTTATAAGAGAGATATATGTGGTTATTTGAGCACGAGCGACATAGAAGAAGAATATCACGACTTTGTGAACTGAGGCAAGTATCCTAGGTCTATATCTTCTACCTCTTTATAGTTCCCAGAGGTCTCGGATGAGACGAAGAAAGAAGAGGACTGCCCCCCCTCAGGAATCTCATAAAAGGGAACTAATAAAAAAGGACGTGCGTTGGGCTGGCAACCTCATCGTGTAAAACAAACTGCTACAGCTACAAGAATTTGTCATGTGGTATAAGTGTCATATACAATGGTGGCTGCATTCATTCATGACCCTTTAGCTCAGCAAGAGGCCCAGGACTTCTATATATGCATGTCAAGTCCTCCTGTCTAGTGTTACCAGCTCAAGGTCTTTCAATGTCTTCTCATGTCGGAGTGGCTATGAGGTATGCCATCCATCTCTAATTCTAAAGGTAACAGGTTCAATTCTCAACACCGCGGAATATTTTTAATGGAATTTTTTTCTTCAGAACCAATGGTTCCTAATGATGCCAGACTCCGCCCCTGATCTCATGGGTAGTGAAATTGGATGCCTAGCCTTCTTGGATAAGGGCAAAAATAATAGGAAAGCTACCCACTACATATTTATAGAATGTGTAATTTCTGTTTACACATAATTGGGATCTTCACAGGGGCTATGAAGTTTGTGCACTGTGCTGAGATCCTCCTTGTGTGATCTAAAATCGGGCACTGATGGCGTTGTCCGTGTGCAATGAAGATGGTCCTTTAAATCCAAACCGGGACCCCAAGATGCAGCAATAGTGAATGCAGTC
This sequence comes from Oreohelix idahoensis, assembly GCA_024509875.1. Taxonomy (NCBI): domain Eukaryota; kingdom Metazoa; phylum Mollusca; class Gastropoda; order Stylommatophora; family Oreohelicidae; genus Oreohelix; species Oreohelix idahoensis. Next base: position 72,546 of record JAMPIV010009600.1, read on the forward strand.
AGCGACTCATAGCTTGACTGCTTGCGTCAGGACCAGCGAACCAGAGCTGGTCAAGACCGTGCTCCACCTCCACGTGGTGGTCCTGGAAACAGTCTGCAGCAGTGCAGGTTGGCTGAGCGAGCATGGATCGAAATGGGAAGGCAAACCCGGTCCTTAAAAAATGCCGTGCAGAAGTCGGATGTGTCGACCGAAAGGTGCAGATATCACAGCTTAGGCGCAAACAGACACAACGCAACCACCGTCCTTTTCAGGACGAACGAAGAAGAAGAAGAAGAAGAAATCCAAACCAATCCAGACCATGCCTTCTCCATCATTTTCATCTCGTTCTCTTTCCCCATGCTTTATTTGGGGTACCTCTTCCTCTCTTACCCTGTGGATTCCAGAACAAGGAGTGAAAAAAGAAGACAGTGATGATGATTTCTTCTCCTATTAATTTTAGCTGCTGCATATTCCTTGAAGTTTGCAGGCAAGCCATGCTATCAGCCATACCTTGAGACATGATGATGATGATATAATCCCTTTAGCTGTGAGCAGGCAGCTCTCGACAGCCCATTGCCTCTCTGACAAAGGTGCAAGTCTTCCTCAGTTGTTGTGATGATGTGTAGAGTGTTTTGTGGATGGTTGGGTGCGATGGGAGTAGCTGGTGTCGCAGGTCAGTTAGTCTTGGGCACTGTAACAGAGTAGGTGTTCAACTGATTCCTCATGGTGGTGGCAGTGCTGACAGTTTGGTTCACGTAGTGGGTCTATTCTATTTAAATGTTTATTGACGGGGTCATGGCCTGTTCTCAGCTGGAAAATTAGACTCTGATCTCTTCTTTTCAGTTGTTTAACTGGATCTTGAGGGTTTGGTTTAGCTTGATGTTTGAAGAATGGACGCCCTGTCTGTGAGGTAGCCCACTGGTATAGCCTTTCTTGCCTATAATTGTTTTATGTAAATCATGTACATGCCTTGAGACATAGATCATCTACCAGGTCCCATCATGCCAAAGGCCATGCCTTGAGACATAGGAAATCATGTCCCAGGTCAAAACACCAAGTAACAAGCTCCTTCATGGATCTTGATGTTTGATTCTCTCCATCAATTCTGTTGCTGATCTCTTCCCATGCCTAGCGCAACCATTGTTTTCTTTTATGCTCCTTATGGAGCCCCCATTGCTGCTTGCAGGAAGCCTGCACCAAGCAGTCACATACTCTTACAGTGGTGCTTTCTGAGGCAATCTGTTTTACATGATGAGATTGCCAGCCCCATGCACAACTTTGTATTAGTCACCTTGTATGACATGCCAGAGGGTGCAGAATTCCTATTATTTCATTGTATCTTCAGAGACCACCTAGGGAACTACATGAGGCAAACTGTTCCTGCAGCTTGCTGTCGCTGGTTGTATACACAATGGATGCATCATCACATACATCCATCTCTGCTAGCCTTACGTGTGATGCCAAATTCCAACAGTTTTAACCTTGATGATTCATTCATCCATTGCAGTGTCATTCTCTAACAGGTGATCATTAATTGTTCTCAGTATCTTTACCTTATCCATATCCATTGTTCCCACTGTGGAGGCTCTTGATGCTAGTCTATCAGCTCTCTCATTACCGCATACCCCAGAATGACCAAGACAGTAGATCCACACCAGTTCCTGAAGATTCGAAGCTTCTATGAATATTTTCCATTCACGCAGTAGCCAACCATTTTGAATCTTTTGAAGCATGGACTGAGAGTCTGACACAATGACTACCTTTGTTAAGTTAGCCACTTTAAGGCCACAGTAGCTGCCTGTACCTCCATTCTCAAGCTGGAAGTTGTTTTCTTAATAAGCCCCTAAAAGCATAGGTAACCAAGTTCCTTTATGAATCTTGATTTTTGATTCCCTCAATCAGTTCTGATGTTGCTGGTCTCCATTTTGCCTCTGTTTGTTCTGACATAGTGTCGAAACAAAACTTAATCTTTGTTGCTCCCATCACTGGTGTTCTTCCAACAATGTTCCTGATCTCTTCAAGTCTCAGAAGGCCATTTCAGGTTTGATTAGCAGCTTTTTTTTTTGCAGACACTTCACAGGTGGCGATTTTTATTCATTGCTCGCTGTATGTCCATGTCTGGTATTAATTATTAATATCAGTTTGCTAATGCTACCTGAACCATGTTACCCTGTCATACAACCAGTGATGACCGATTGTCATATCTGATGATCAGAATCTCTCACTGACTTCCATACCACCAGCTCGATTGTGTTCAACCTTTCTTAATTCACTCCTCCAAGATCATGAAACCATTTGAGTTCACTTAAAGCCTCTCAATCAGAGCTGACTATACTCCTCCAAGATTGTGAAACAAATTTTCTGTCAGTTCACTTAAAGCCCCTCAATCAGAGCTGACTATACTCCTCCAAGATTGTGAAACAAATTTTCTGTCAGTTCACTTAAAGCCCCTCAATCAGAGCTGACTATACTCCTCCAAGATTGTGAAACAAATTTTCTGTCAGTTCACTTAAAGCCCCTCAATCAGAGCTGACTATACTCCTCCAAGATTGTGAAACAAATTTTCTGTCAGTTCACTTAAAGCCCCTCAATCAGAGCTGACTATACTCCTCCAAGATTGTGAAACAAATTTTCTGTCAGTTCACTTAAAGCCCCTCAATCAGAGCTGACTATACTCCTCCAAGATTGTGAAACAAAATGTCTGTCAGTTCACTTAAAGCCCCTCAATCAGAGCTGACTATACTTCTCCAAGATTGTGAAACAAATTTTTTGTCAGTTCACTTAAAGCCCCTCAATCAGAGCTGACTATCATCATTTTCCTTTGTGCTCCTTACGAAGCATTAAGCTCTAGACTGCAGCTGGTCAGCTTACATGTAAAACAAATTGCCATAGAAACCGCAGCTACAGACTGCTTGGTGCAGGCTTCCTGTACGGTGACAAGCTGCAGTGATACCTCCTTGGTATATAAGAAGTGCAAAGGATAATGAGTGAGGAACTGATCCATCAAAAACCATAAGCCCTTTCTACACTCCATTATCACAAAGTTCCTTTTATACTGGCACACAGGAATCTTCTTCTTCTTCCTTGTTCGCCCTCAAAGACATTAATGATGCTAATAAATGCAGTAGTCAATTCAAGGTCCCTGAAATCTCCAAACAGTTTTTCATGGAGAGAATTAGGTTGTTGCCAGATGCTACTCCAATCTCTGTTATATGCTGAGCATTACTGCAGCAGATGCCATGGGGCTGGTTTCACGGGTGCAGAGATCTATTGTATTAATCCTGTACTTGTGATATAGATGGTACCTCAATATGTTGTATCCAGTGTGTTGCTGGAAAATGATGACCTGGTCTTGCCTAGATAGCAGGAATCAATGTTATGGAATGTTTGTCTGACCTATATTGTCCAATGTCAAAAGTTTAGGACCCACTGGTATAGAGAATATGTTGCATGTCTTGATGGGGCTGGAGAGCTTGTATGCCCCTATGAGCAATAGATGGGATCTCCCAAGTCCAACAGATCAAGCAGGAACCAAATTGCTGACATCCATGGATGCTGGAGACAGCCAAGGGCTGAGGAAGGTCAGCCTGACATAAAAACTTATTGAAATTTGATGCAGTGAGCCACAGGCTGAATGAAACATTATCATTTTACTTTGTGTTCCTTACGGAGCACGGAGCCACCACTGTAGCTGGTTCACTGGCAGGAAACCCTTACCAAGCATTTACATGTTCTTGATATGGTGGTTTCAATGGCAATTTGTTTTACAAGATGAAGCAACCAGTCCCATGCATCAATATATATATATAAAATCCCAGCTTTTTCTGTCAGTAACGCTAAGGGATGCAACTGTGGTTGAAAGTTAGACATTAATTGTATTGTTTCCCTTATATGTACTCTCCCGAAAATAGTAACACTTATGTGTAGTATGCGCAAATGACGGTGTGCACAAAAATATTTATAGAATGTGTGATCCCGTATACACACATTGGGATCCTCACTGCTGCTACGTAGTTCGTGTACTGTGGTGATGCACAGTGGTTTTTTAAAATACTTTTGAATAAGTAAAATTAAAATTGCCGTTAGGTATTGGTGCTTTTGAATTTAATTCCCGTCTTATGACGGCCTTTTACACTAGTAACCTTATATTAGCTGCCTTGTACAGCATGCCTAAGAAGACTTTTCTTTATCTCTTCAGGAACCCAGGGAAATATACGAATAAAACAGCGAACTATAAATCGCATTAAGGATTTATAAACAGAAGCAACTTTTTATTGGTACTGCTAAGTTGTAAAATAATAAGTTATAACCATTTTGTTTAAGTATTTAAAAAGAAGTTACTATTCTGTTTCAGTGTCAGACACATGTAAAGAAAAAAGTATTTTATAAACTTTATGTTATTGTCATAAATTATTTTAATGCAGGGGTTCTTAACCTGTGAGGTGCACCCCTCCAAAGGAGAGGCAGAGGGGTTATAAAGGAAGTGTGAGGTGCCTTCTAGAAAATTTATTGGAATGTCTGTCTCAATAGATATAATTCTAAAGTTTAGAATCAAACTATATAAATTTGGTTGTATATATGTTTGTTTGAAATAAAACAAACACTTTTGCCACCTTTAAGTGACATGTGCATGTGAGATACTGGCTAGAAAAAAAAATCTCTGTAGTAACAGATTAATTATTTCTTAATTGGGTCATTAATTTGGGACGGATGGGGGGAGGGAGGGGGAGTGTGAACATTAATTTTGCTCTCAGGGGTGGTGTAATGGCAAAAAAAAGTTACAAATTCCTGTTGTAATGTAACTGCATCTTTCGTCCAAAGCAGTCTTCAGTGGGATGTTATAAAAAGCTGGTTCTTAGATAAGTAATGTATCTTTTTTTGAAATATATACGATTTTTCATTTCCTTTGTTTCTTTCTCCTCTTTCCCTACCTAAGGAGCATGGAGGCATCAAAGCAATTAGTCTCCTTGCAGGAAGCCTACGTCAATGTCCGTCACGTGCTCTTACAGTGATGATTTCTATATCATCTAGTTTTCCATAACGATGTTGTTAATTTCATGCATAATCTTATGTTAGCCACTTTTTATGACAAGCCTGAAGAAGCGGCAGTCATAATCTTATTGTATCACCTTGGGGAGGCTAATAATCTTATTGTATCACCTTGGGGAGGCTAATAATCTTATTGTATCACCTTGGGGAGGTCAATAATCTTATTGTATCACATTGAGGAGGTCAATACTCTTATTGTATCACCTTGGGGAGGTCAATAATCTTATTGTATCACCTTGAGGAGGTCAATACTCTTATTGTATCACCTTGAGGAGGTCAATACTCTTATTGTATCATCTTGGGGAGGCTAATAATCTTATTGTATCACCTTGGGGAGGCCAATACTTTTACTGTATCATCTTGAGATCAATAATCTTATTGTATCATCCTGGGGAGGCCAATAATCTTTTTATATCACCTTGGGGAGGCCTATACTCTTATTGTATCACCTTGGGGAGGCCAATATTCTTATTGTCACCTTGGGGAGGCCAATAATCTTATTGTCACCTTGGGGAGACCAATAATCTTATTGTATCACCCTGGAGAGGCCAATAATCTTATTGTATCCACCTTGGGGAGGCCAATAATCTTATTGTATCACCATGGGGAGGCCAATAATCTTATTGTATCACCTTGGGGAGGCCCTGGGAACAGCATGGAGGTTGATTTTTCTTACTTAGTATAAATAAGCATCTCAGGGCCATTATAATTTACTTCTCAAGGAAAAGAGACTGGGTTTTGAACCAGGTGGTGGTGCACTCAAGTCTACCCAGCTGTAAAACTGGGTACCTGATTCTGGTATTGAGTTAGGAAGAGTAAAGGCAGTAAGAAAGGGAACTGGTCATTCCACCTTATAAAACCCCAATATAGCATAAGTGAAATCTCACACTTCTCTCCCCTAAGTCAACGTCTGCTACGGGACTTTAAACTTTCTGTTTTAGTATAAATTTGCGCCGTTTAAAAATAACACAGTTCTTTAGCATAACTGCTTTGTACACCGGAGGTATGAAATAGGTACATATATAAATATGAAAATGAAAAAAAAACTAGATATGGGATTGAGACAATTATGGAATTTCTGTTTTTATAAGGCCAAAATGGATAACACAAATTGCTAACATAACACAGGCTCCTATTGCCACAAAAGAAGCAAAAATAATTGTGTTTTAGCAAGAGTTTTGACAAAATACAAAGAAATGGATTTTCTATGACCTACAATAGAAAGTGGATTTATATATGCGCAAGTCGTCACAAATCTACGCGACAGAAGCAACAGTGGGGGGGGGAAAAAAAAACAGAAAGAAACGGTGAGTCTGGTATAAATAATACAGACAGTTATATTGCCAGCTCATGCAGTGCAAATACCAGGACTAAATAAAAAGGGAGACAAATTATTAGTTGTGAATTAAGTAGGGTAATTAAGCTTGGCAGAAGTGAAAATTCCTCGTTTTATATTCTTACACACAAGTATCAGAGGAAAAAAAGTGTTACAACAGGTATAAGTTGTGGCCACTTTAACAAGAGGGCATAACTGAGTGGAGAGGTCAACAAAGGGAAAGAACAATAAAGTAAGGGAGATGACCCCTTCCATACCCACCCCGTGTTCAAAGAATGGCATTCATCCCATATTGGCACTGTTTTTGTTTTTCTCCTAAAATGAAAATCTCAGGACGAGAAATATGTTAGGTCAAACAAGTAGATACCGCTTTTTAACACAGATTATATGTATATATTTGCATAAGTATGTAACATAATGCAACAGGATGAAGATTCTGTCTTTGGTTTTATGGAATAAATATTGAACTTCAGTGAAATACCAGAACGAAATCAATGAAATGATATTGTTAACAAAAAATATACTTAGTTTCAAAGGAAACAAAACAAAATAATCAAAGATATTAAAAGTTGTTAAAAAACAAAATTTGAGTTTAACTGTGGTGTTCCGTGAAGACCTTGTGCTGGATATTTGCAGTGACAAAAAAAAAATCATTCTTTATCACAGTTAAGAAACTTATTGTTAAAATAATTAACTACAGTCATTATGTTAACATATCAAACAGATCTGCATGTCAAAAATATCAGACAGATGAATAAATTTCAGATAAATTATAATTGGTGAAAAAAATACACGTCAGATACAATTTTTAGTAAGAAAAATACGTCAGATACATTATGATAAATTATGAGCATATGTTTCAAAAGCAGATTTTCCTGCTTTAGAGAATAAATAAGTCACACCACATAAGTCATACGAATATGTGTGTATATTTACATACTGTATAGAGTATTCAAGTATCATTTAAAAATATTCATCCAAATAATAACATACATTCATGGAAAAAAAATTCTAAGAATATGGCAGAACGGTTGAATATTATGGCACAGAAATGATATCTCATATGTAAACATACAATAACAATGTGACAATAAAATGCAGTAAAATATATCACGATTAAAAACAAGAAATTTTAAAATGCATTTCAGAGTAAACACAGACTAAATTATGCAGACTAATGACAGAGTGATAACTAAACTATGATATAACAGAATATTATTAATTTAATAATGTAGAGTGTTCAATATTTTCATGTCATTAATAAAATAATAGTTTTTTTTTTAGCTTTTTTGTAGTCTTGTCCTGTGTGTTGTTTCAGACAGCTACAAAAATGGTGCACGCAAAATACAACTACAACTACAACTGCAACTGATTTCTTTCTTCTTTAAAAAATTTTTTAAGACGTACAAATTTATTAAAAAGAAGCAAAATTATATATCACTTTGCAAAAAAAATGTTTAAGCATTTATTTCATTTTTTTCAAATTTATAGATGAATTAGCTGCGATATCTTAGATGAACTTTCACAGTAGTTTGTACAGTAAATCACAAATATATTATGTACATATATGATTTTTTGCATGCTTCAATGTATTTTGAAAATATTTTAAATGGTCATTAGAACATACAGAGCAGCATAAGTATGTAAATTTTAACAATGGAAAAAAAATGTAGTATCAATATCAATGGACTTTAATTTGGATCTTGCTCGTTAAAAATACATTTTGTTGTTGTTACTTATCAATTTCAAAAACGCTTATTTTTTTATGTTGTCCATCTGTAATACTCTTTATTCCGCTTTTGTACATTTATGAAGCCAAGTTTTCTGCAGTTTTTTGTTGTTTTTCTTATCCATTTGTAAAATTGTGGATTTCATTCTTATCATTTGTAAAAACTCCTTTTTTCATACCCACTTGTAAAACTATTTTCCGTTCTTGTCAATTGGTAAAACTATACTTTCTGATCTTGTCTATTTGTAAAAATGTATTTTATATTCTTGTCTATTTGTAAAACTGTATTTTCTGTTCCTGTCTATTGCTAAAACTATACTTTCTGTTATGTCTATTTGTAAAACTGTACTTTCTATTCTCATCTATTTGTAAAACTATTTTCTGTTCTTGCCCATGTGTAAAACTGACATATATACCATTTCATCCTTTACCTCTAGCATTATATTTACAGCAGCAACAATTTTTCACAAAATCGATAAGAGATTTCACAACAAACAGGGATACATAACAACTGTCCATTCATGTCTGGGTACATCAACATCAGTGTCAATGAGTAGGGTTGTGGGACAGTACAATTGCATATATATAAACATATATATATATATATAAACATATATATATACAAGTATATATATATATATACCTATATACACACACTAGCAAGTAACCTGTCAAGAAATGGCGGTAAAGAACTATGGTGTGCTATTTCTGTCCTGAGAATAGCACCATTTCTCCTGTATTCAGTTTCTTCCTTTCTGTTTCCTTCCACCAAGCAAGCACATCAGCACACCAACACACAACGACACTTGGAAACTACATTTAACAAAAACATACATCTAAAAACTGAAGACTGAATTAAAATAAATAAGTTTAAAAAGTCTGCCAGGAAACAAACACAGAATGTTTGCTTGGAAGGTGAATATTCTAACCATTTAACTACTGCTGTGCCACGGGATGTGGTTTTTAAAACAATTTTAATGATTGTCTCCCTCAGACAGCATGTGCTGTCTGTCATTAATTAGGGACATGCCAAGGCAATTTTATATATATATATATATATATATATATATATATATATATATATATATATATATATATATATATATATATATATATATATATATATATATATATATATATATATATATATATATATATTATATATATATATATATATATATTATATATATTATATATATTATATATATATGTTGGGAGGAAGGATACAATATGAAGTCATGAGGGTTTGAGACTTATAGAAGTCTAAGACTGAAAACATTGTATCATTAGCCAGACTGTTTAGGCCTGAGTGGCCGCATTTATTACATATTTAATTACTATTCATATTCTCGATGTGTTTGTGCTGTGTGAGACAATCAGAGCATGCAGTCTGGGATCTGGGACTATGACAGACAGTTATACCTCAACCACAGCCTGGAGAGCCACAGGATAAACAAGTTCAGCATCAAAGGAAGAAACAGTGGAAAAGAAATCATTTAAAGTATCTGGGAAACTGTCGTAGTTAATTACAGCAGTAATACTAAAGTAATAATAAAAAAAAGTTAACAGATGTATTACTATTATGTACAACAATAGTGGGAAAATATGAAATATAACAGTATGAAAACTTACTGCAGCAATAATAATAAACGTAATATTACAATAATCAACAGTAACTAAATCATAACAATTATAACATAACAATCACAGCAATCTAGCAACATCAATGAAGAATAATAACAGTAATGAAGAGCAAAAGTTACTAAAATAACTGTAACAATTAAAAGTAAAATGTGTTATATTACAATAATTTTAGAATCTATAATTTTATAACAACATACATGAATTATCCAAACAAATACAGGTCTGTATCCTTTCATACGAAATCTCCGGGGACAGCTGTGTATAGGAAACATGATTTCTTTTTGGGTTTCCAGATGTCCCCCAAAATAGCCCAAAGTCATCCAAAAAACTTTCGATTTCAGAATATTTTGGTTTTTGGGATAAAATGATATGGACTTGTACATAAACATATGATGATTATTGAGTCATAGAAAAAGAGATCAAATAGTGAAAAAAAATCTGCAGTCCCAACCAAACAAGAAATAAAACAGAAATAACAAAAGATATGTCTAAAGACTTTCTCATGCGCGACTACGCCATTTTAGCAGACGCATGTTTGCATTCTAGTCATAAATTACATACTTCATCAACATTTTTCTTTTTGCTACATGTGAAGCATGGAAACACTTATGTAGTTCGCCTCCCTTGCAGGAAGCCTGCACTAAGCATTCATATGTTCTTGTAGTGGTAGTTTCTGTAGCAATTAGTTTTTACACGATGAGGTTGCCAGCCTCATGATGAAATCTCATATTAGTCGTCTTGTACGACATTCCAAAAAGTCGTAGTAGTCCTAATGTTTCTCTGTCTTGTCAGAGATCAGCCGAAACTATACTGGGCAATGATAGATAGTTTTATTATTAAATTTTAATTTTTTTAAAAAGGCAAACAAACAACGAATAGTGTTATCTCCTTTTTTTTTCTAGACGTTAACTCATTTATTAATTCGTCAATTATTTTCTCTCCTTTAATGCCCTAATATATGTCATTTCTAGGCAATTCAAATAGCTTGCTTTATGATTAATTAAACCATTTCTCTGAATACTTTAAACACGTCATTGATTCATTATTTTTGTGAAGAGGCCTGAGATCTGTTGTCATTGTTGACTTCAAACAAACCAAAATTACTTTTGGTCTATGATCATCCTCTGGCAACATAATGTTTTTTTTTGACACTGCTCGAGTTTCCATAGCAGTTGAGTGGGGTTTACACTCCCCTAATCTCTCCATGTGAAATCAATAATTAGGGGTCAAGAGCATTTGAGCACTGTTAGTCCACTCCTGCCCTGGTATTTGTATATAAAAAAAAAATATAGAAATACCAGGGCAGGAGTCTGCCATCAATGGTACCTATACTTTGTAGCGGTATGGCAGCTTGCGTACCCTGACAATCCCCAGAGCTATGCCAGTGGGAGTTTTACTCCTGGTAGGTTCAACCAAGCTGGACTGGTCTGTGTGGGTAGGGGTCAGACAAAAGCTGGTACCCTGGTCCTCCAGGTTGGGGGTTTTAGCATAGGGCTGACACCCCTGTCTATGTAAAAAAATAATGAAGTTACGGAAACAACAATAAATGAACATCATAGCTGGCAGACGCTGGAGCTGGGTTGGCCATGTCCTTAGAAGAGACCCCGATGCCATCACAAGAACAGCTATGCTTTGGACCCCTGAAGGAAAACGAAAGAGAGGCCGACCAAAAACAACCTGGCGGAGGACTGTGGAGGCTGAGATGCAAAGAATGAATCAGAGTTGGGACATTGTACGAAGGATGGCCACCGTTTGAGCAAAGTGGAATCAATTTGTTGTTGCCCTACAAGACGCCACTAGGCGTGATGCCCACTGACTGCTTTGACGGTCGGCGGCTAAGGATCAAAGAAGAAGAAGAAGAAGGGCAGGAGTGGACTAACAGTGCTCAGGGGCTCTTGACCCCTAATTATTGATTTCACATGGAAAGATTAGGGGAGTGTAAACCCCTCTCAGCTGCTATGGAAACTTGAGCAGTGCCAAAAATGATCATCGCGCAGTCTACCCTTGTATCAGGGGCATATGATATCAGATTGTTTATTGGCAATTAGAACAGTTTGAAGCATTTTATTCTCAGGCATGTTGTACTAGGTGATTAATATGAGGCTGGCAACCTCATCAATCAATACCCTTTAGCTCCCCGAGGAGCATAGGCTTTCAAGAAACACACGCCAAGTCTTCCTGTCCTGTGCCATACACTCAATTTCTTTCCATGTTTTCCTCATCATTTTCACCTCTGTATCCAGTTCTCTTCTCCATGTGTTTTTTGGTCTACCTCTGCCTCTCTTTCCCCGTGGATTCCAGAACAAGGACTGTCTTGTAATGCTATCAACAGATCTCCTCAATGTGTGTCCTATCCATCGCCAGCATCTTCTTCTCAACTCTTCTTCCACTGGCACTTGTCTGGTTCTTATCATCAATTCCACATTTATGACTTTGTCATACCATTTCAGTCCTTCTATTCTACGCAAGCACCCGTTTATAAAAGTCTGTACCTTTTTGGTTGTTGTTTTTGTTGCTCTCCATGTCTTAGAGCCATACAATAGGACTGACTTCACATTTGAGGCAATATCATCAGTAAAACAAATAGCCACAGAAACCATGTCTGCAGACGCTTGTGAATGCTTAGTGCAGGCTTCCTGAACGGACCAACTGCAGTGGTGGTTCCAGGCTTCCTGAACGGACCAACTGCAGTGGTGGTTCCAGGCTTCCTGAACGGACCAACTGCAGTGGTGGTTCCAGGCTTCCTGAACGGACCTACTACAGTGGTGGTTCCATGCTCCATAAGCAACAAAAAGGAAAACTATGATGATGATGATGATGTATTCTGAACAGAGTCTTTGTCTAAACTTTTCATTTACTCTTCAATCCAGTGTAGTTCAAAGGGGGGGTCTCAGAGAGGTGACGGAAGAATAGAACTATCGCTCCCTAAGATATGCCTTAGAAGGGACCCCGATGCCATCACCAGAACTGCTATGCTATGGACCCCGGAAGGACGGCAAAAGAGAGGCAGACCAAAGACAACCTGGCAGAGAACAGTGGAGGCTGAGATGCAAAGCATGAACCAGAGTTGGGGCACAGCACGAAGGATGGCCACCGACTGAGCAAAATGGGGACAGTTTGTTGCTGCCCTACAAGACACCACTAGGCGTGATGGCTACTGACTGCTTTGTCAGTTAGAGGCTAAGGATCCAAGACGAAGAAGGCATGCCATAAGAGGCAACTAATATGAGGATGTGCATGAGGCTGGCAACCTCAACATGTAAAATAAATGTCAACTGAAGCACCACTGCTAGAGAACATGCATGCTTTTACGCAGCCTCGCTGCAAAGGGATCAGGTGCATTGATGGCTACATGCTCCTTAAGCAGCGCAAAGAAGAACATGAGAACAAGATATGTTTAATTTGTTTTACTCCAAGAATCTTATGACGTGCCATGATATGGTCGATTTTTCTCCCAAGTGTATACCAATCAAATTAATCAGCCTTGGTGACATTATAGAGAACACAATTTGGTTCTATATATGGCCAGATTTTTGCCAGATCATAGACCATAAGTTCCTGTTGAACAGTTCAACATTTTTAAGGAGTCCCTGAGGAAGTTAAAAAATAACAGAACAACTGCTGCCTCAGGTATGTCGTAAAAGACAATTAATATGAAGATTTGCATAGGGCTACAAGAACTCAGACAAGCCATTGTTGACGAGGTAGCGGCCATTGATGAGGACCTACGGAGACGCGTGTACGGCGACTTCCAGAAACGCTTGCAAAAATGCATAGACTCAAATGGAGGCCATCTCTGTGATATAACTGTCAAGAAATAAGTTTGCAAGCGTATGATAGTAAATGGCATGTTTTAATCTATTGATAGGTGGTTTAAATAATTTCTCCTGTTTTGAATTCAATTATTTATGACCTTTTGAAATGTATCAGTCGGCTCGGCGCCACCCTGCTGATTGTTTTAAAACATCATCTGTGAAAAAAACTGACATTGATTGTGGAGCCAGGGTAATACCTCCAAATTGCCGGAGAGAGAATTTTATGCTCTTACATTCTTGCACTAAGTGTGAAATATTGTTATATATTTAACTCATTCTATCCCCTTGCGCCGCATGGTTTGCCACTGACTACACCACAGAATTTCCTAAGAGCCACATGATACGCTCACTGGGTTTTGAGACCAAATTTGAACTAACATTTCGAAAATATCTGGCCATAACCTGATTTAAATAATGTGAAACATCTTTTAGACCACGTGTTTGAAACTAATACCTAAAGAAGTTAGTATTCTGCTGCTTAATTTTTGTGAATTTTCTCAGTTGGTAAAAATTGCTACGCAGTTTCTTTACAAACAAGATGTTCACAGAAACTGACAGATATGGACTAACAACTGATTAATTGCAAAATGTTATTTCTAAATGAACTTTAGGAGTGATTATGATAATAGCATATTTTGTTATTTAGAGACAAATTTCTTGGCATTACATTTATAATGGTGTTTAGTTAAATAGTGGGGGAAATAATGTGTAGGTAGGATCTGAGTACAGCAATATGTGATTTCACCTAAAGAAAAAACAATTAGAATATTCATGTGTTTATAATAAAACTTCTTAGATACATTTTGAGCTAAATATATATTTAGGCTGCAGAGCAACTATGACAACGAATGAGGAAGAGCCAAAATATTTACTGGTTAGTACATAATTTTACTTAATTTTCTAGAACATTTTTGTAACATGTTTGCACTTCACAAGAAATAACAAACACCTATTCATTACATAAGAACTTGCTGCACGTCACAAGATTCTGTAGCTAATTTTCTAAAGTTTTATACATAATATATATGTCTATTGAAATAGTTTATATGTCTATTGCCTGTTTTTAAAACATCACCTGCGGAAAAGAACTGCATCCATTATGGAGCTAGGGAAAAAGTGAAAAAATGTGGCTGGAATAGAATGAGATAACCACGATATTAATCGTCAATTTAACTACTGTTAGCTCACGGAATAATTGATGTCTAGAATTGAAATAACAAACCTACAATTCTGCTTTCTTGTTTTAAAGGTTTATTACTTACAATTCATAATCATTTCAATCCATTAATTCATAAATATAGGATGATCAAAAACAAGAAAAACCAAAATTGTTAATGTAAGGTCTTACTGCACGCAGCCAAACAAGCCAAAACTAGAGCTACGTCTGTGGCTCAAGTGATTCCCCCAAGCTTAGTCTGCAATTCTGGGTTCTCAACATGTTTCACCACAGGGGATCTAGTTTAGCTACTTGATCCCTGAAGTGCTGGCCAGGTAACTCAAAGCTTGCCTGTTACCTTTTTATCCTCCTGTATGCAGTCAACCAGGTAAGAGCTAATTCTGGGGCTAGAGTGATTCCCCCAGCTTAGTGTGCAATGCTGGGTTCTCAAAATGTTTCACCACAGTGGGCATCATGGTGCTGCACCACTCTTGTGAGGCAAATAAAATCCTTGAGCATTGGCCAGACAACTCTAGAATTATGAGGTTGTCTGTTTTAAGGTAGCACCTCACAGAAATGCTTCAGGATCATGGTTAGTGCAACACACTCACCCTGGAATTCACACATGAGTATATCCTCCTTTTACTGAAGGTATGGCAGCAAAGTGAAAACTGTTTCTGTCATATGACCTTGAAGACGCAGCAATAGAGACCGCAGCCAGCGACTCATAGCTTGACTGCCTGCGTCAGGACCAGCGAACCAGAGCTGGTAAAGACCGCACTCCACCTCCACGTGGTGGTCCTGGAAACAGTCTGCAGCTGTGGTGTCTGGCTGAGCGAGTGTGGATCGAAATGGGAAGGCAAACCCGGTCCTAAAAAATGCCGTGCAGAAGTCGGATGTGTCGACCAAAAGGTGCAGATATCACAGCTACATTGTAAACAGACACAACGCAACCACCGTCCTTTTCAGGGCGAATGAAGAAGAAGAAGAATTCATATACCTTCATCAGCTAGTGATGAGCTTGATTGGAACCAGCCGAGGAGAAAGACAGTCAATAGGATAGTATTGTGTTCTCTCTGGCAAACCTCTACACCCCAGAAGAATGACTAAATAAGTAAGCAAGATAAATTTGATAAGGTGTTTGCCCTGTTCACAGGGAAATTAAATAACACTACGCATTTCAAAGACTGACCATGTTTCCACAACTCCAATTGTCTTTCAATTGAATTTGTGCATTACAATATCATAGTTGCCCTAGGGGTTGAGTGGCTAAGATGTATGGCATCTGCCTCGATTTCTAAAGGTACCAGGTTCGATTCCCAGAAGAGGGAATATAATTTATGGACATTTTTTTCACAACCAGTGGTCCTAATGAAGCCATACTCCCCACCCATCTCCTGGGTGGTGAGATCGGATGCCTAGCTTTCTCAGATAAGTGTGAAAAAATATGAGTTCCTGTGTGCAAGTTGCACACGTTAAAAATCCCAAAGCATTTGGAAATCGTAAAGAGTAGGCCATAAGGCCGCTGCCCTGGCAAAATTTAAAAAATTAGAGAAACCTACCCACCACAAAAATATTTATAGAATGTGTGATTCCTATATACACACATTGGGATTCTCGCCGGTGCTATGGAGTTCATGCACTGTGCTGAGATCCTCCTTGTGTGATCTAAGAAAGGAGATTGAAGCACTGATGGAGTTGTCCGTGTGCAATGAAGATAGTCCTTCAAACCAAAGTTGCCCTGTGTAATTTCTGGGGAGGGGGAGGAGGGGGGGAGGAGTTACTGAAGAGACAAAGAAATAACAGGACCACTGCATCCTCAGGCATGTTGTACAATGTGACTAATAAACTACTACTGCTAGAGCATGTCAATGTCTGGCGCAGGCTTCCTGCAAGAGAACCAGCTGTAGTGGTGGTGCCATAGTCTGTAAGGAGCACAAAGGAAACTGATATTGATTTCAAAACTCAAGCAGGTCTCATGATACAGCACCAGCTTTAGTTGTAGCTCCCTGCACCACAAGGAGGTCAAAGACAAATGATATTGATATCAAATCTTATGGAGTCTCATGATACAACACCAGCTTTAGTTGTAGCTCCATGAACCACAAGGAGTCTCATGATACTTCAAGCATCTTCCTGCAAGAGGACCAGCTTCAATTACACTAGTCAACAACCAAAATGTACCAGAAATGAAAATAGCTGATCTTAACTAATTTTGGTGTGCTGAAAACGAACATGACATTAAAAAATGTTGATTGGCTCTAGTTTTCAAGATATATGCTACTAGTTTATTTAATTACGGTCAATTTATATATATGAGGCTACTGTTGTGGGCGATTGCATAATTTTTGCTAATGACCAATAAAAATGTAACTAGAAGTTGATGATGCAATCCTACCTATAATTACATCACCTTTGTGTATAAATATCTTATCTCTGATAAAATTTTGCCATTAGTTAGTGCATTTGTCCTTATCAAAAGTATCGTAGTTAGAAATGCCTAGGACATGTGTGAACAGTGCTAATAATTTCTGTTGCATCATATGTGTGGTGCCCAGCTCTTATCTTGATCTCCTATTCTGCAGCCAAAATACAAACTGTACGCCTTCTTAATCACTTTAGTTATATTTCGTTTTTGTGATAGAAATGTAACTAAAGTGATTAAGAAGGCGTACAGTTTGTATTTTGGCTGCAGAATAGGAGATCAAGATAAGAGCTGGGCGCCACACATATGCTGCAATTCCAGTTGGTCACGCAGTTCCTATGAAAGAAACTTATGAAAACATTAAGCAGCTTTTGAAGTGTATAAACTACGATCATCATCATTGGTCATTTTGCGGTGACTTAAAAGTGGTCGCTCTTTTGCTTGGACTACAGGGTGGATACACCAAGTACTGTTGCTTTCTCTGTGAGTGGGATAGCCGTGCACGAAGTAACCATTACATCAGAAGACATTGGCCAATCAGGCAGCCTGGCAGTAAGAGCGTTGAGAACCCAGCACTTGTCGACACCAGCAAGATTTTGTTGCCACCCTTGCACATTAAGCTGGGTCTCATGAAAAACTTTGTCAAGGCAATGGAGAAAACAGATGAGGCTTTCAAATACCTCATCAGAAAATTTCCAAGACTGAGTGAAGCTAAAATAAGAGAGGGAGTATTTGTTGGTCCACAAATTCGAAAACTTCTTCATGATGACGAGTTTCTTTGCGTGTTGCATGGCAAGGAAAAAGCAGCATGGCTAGCATTTAAGTCAGTGGTGGACAATTTTCTTGGAAACAACAGATCTGATAATTACAATGAAATTGTAGAAAATCTACTTCTGAAGTATAAGAGTCTTGGCTGCAACATGTCTTTGAAAATTCATTTTCTGGATTCTCATCTGGATTTCTTTAAGTCAAACTGTGGAGCAGTCAGTGATGAGCATGGTGAATGATTTCACCAGGACATTGCTGCTATGGAGACAAACTATCAAGGCAATTGGAGCCCTTCAATGCTTGCTGATTACTGTTGGACTGTGCAAGAGACACCTCATCGATTGACTACAAGAAGCAAGCAAAGAGAGCTCGAACAGCGACTGAATAATGACGGAATGGGTTCAAATGTGCCTTTTTAAAACATGATATGTGAACTTTAAATAATGTTTTTATTTTTTCTATCATTTTATGTTGAAATATCAATTAATTGAGTATGTAACCACAATTTTTATAATGCTAAAGTAGAAAGACTAGCTGTTCACCCCAGAGAATTAAACAAGCATACATTATTTGTATTACTGTAATGTAAATTCATCATTTAAAAAAAAAAACCAGAGCCAATTGGTGAATTTCATTATGATATTTGAAATCAGCATGTCAAAATCAATAAGAAATGGTATATTTAATTTCTGGTACAAATAACTTTTGAAAATTTGTTGACTAGTGTTATGGCTCCATGCTCCGCAAGGATGAAGATTTTGTCTCATGATTTTGTGATGAAGCTGACAACAGGTAGCAACAATCTATCTATTCACACCTACAGGTATAGCTATATATTCATAGCCAGAGATCTTAATACCTTATTTATTCCAACAAGAAAAAACAATAAACTCTTGTACAGTAACTGAATAAGTAAATGAATAATTATGCAATAATTACATGCACAAATAAAGGAAAGTAACAACTAATCAAAGAAGAAATAAATAATAAAATTAATTAAAATTAATTTAAAATAAAAATTTTAAAAAGTAAATAAAAATGGAAAGAAGAATTTAGTTAACAGGCCATAAGGACAAGGGAAGAAAATATGAATTGCCAGGGGGAAAAACCCCCAAAAAAGCAAACAAATGACAAGTAAATTTATAAATAAGTTTAAAAAATAAAGAAGGACTTGAGCAAGTAATGAAAATATATTTTATATGAGCAAATGATTGGTGTGAATGATCAGTAAATTAAGTGAACAAAGAAGGAGATTAAACAAAGATTAAATGTATAAAGACATAAGAAGGGACTAAAATAAACAAATGGACAAATTCGAAAATCATAAATAACTTTATAAGTGAATAAGATGATAAATAAATTAGTAATTGAACAATGAAATAATAAAGAAACATGTAAACACACTAATTAAGTAAATTAAAACATGAACAAATACATAACATAGGTGATCGGCAGTTTGCGTGTCCCATACTTTTTTTTTAATGAAATCAAATTCACATTTGACTCTTTCTTCTGCAGCTGCCTGAAATTGCCATGTCTGTATCATCTGGTGACCAGGAATCTTCCAAACATTTAACTAATACTAGTATCTTATACAGGTGAATTGAGAAATTTACTAACATTAAATTATTTTTAAAACTAAAAAAAAAAAAAGGTGGGGAAAAATTTCAGATGCTAGTCGTATCCTTTTCACAAATTGTCTCCCTTGATTTTAATGTTTATGC
Organism: Oreohelix idahoensis; assembly: GCA_024509875.1. NCBI lineage: Eukaryota > Metazoa > Mollusca > Gastropoda > Stylommatophora > Oreohelicidae > Oreohelix > Oreohelix idahoensis. The sequence goes on from JAMPIV010009600.1 coordinate 92,171, forward strand.
TTCTGATAATACAGATATTAGTATTTCTGCAAAATGTATTCACCACAATAACAATGTAAATAGATATCCTCGTTTCTAAACCACAGCTGCGGCAATCGCATGTTTTCTATTATATTGCACTTTTTAAATATACATAATATCAAGAGTAATCAGTTGTGCTTGCTAATTAATATTAGAATACGTTCAACATAATATCTAATAATTTAATTAGTATATTATTAACTTTCATGCTTATTTATTTATATTTAAAAAAAAAATATTCAGTGAATTATTCCAGATCACTAAAAATAGAAAATTTCTAAAAAGGAATAACATTTTTGTATGTTGATCCAGCAGAGTTTGGGTTCTTGTCCATAGGCCCAATACAATTTTTAAAAAGCTAAATAAACACTTTGAAATAGCTAAAATTTAAAAAAAATGTGTTTCTGTGAAAATAGTCCAGGTCTCTGCAATGTATAACCGTATATCAACTAATGTTGTGTACATTAACTGGTGTTGTGAAATTCATATGTTGTGGAAGACATACACATATCACGTAATACAGCATAGCTTTGAATCTACAGACCTGTAGTTTAAAAAAAAAAAATAAGTCTTAACATGTGTCTATACACCTACTACATATTATACCTAACTATAACTGATCTTAAGATTCTGATCCATTCAAATGGGATGCTCTTAAATTTTTGAAGTTCCATACTTCAGTCCTCTGTGTGTGGTTTTGCTGTCAGATCTGATGTGACGTCAGGATGAAAAGTACCTGATGCGACACTGCTGTTCACCTGTATTGAATGGGATAAATAAAACAGGACTGTTGTACCAACCTGGTACTGATGAGGTACTGGGCCAGGCCAATGCACTCTGGAGATCCTGTGATGGTCACTTTACGGTCAGATGAGCCATCCTCTGCATTAGAGATCTTTATATTTGCACCTGATACTTGCCTGCAACAGTAAATAGCTAAATTATATATACAATGGTAAAGGTAGTTCTACGGCAGACACTGATGCATGGAGGCATATCTGGAGTCATCCTTATATGACCACCAGCTATGCACAATGCTACAATATACATATGTGAAAGTGAACCTCTGACTGTGACGCTAACACACCCTCATTGACTCTTGAAATCATCCACACACTTCCAGGGATTCCCTCTGTGGTGAAACTTGTTGAGAACCCAGCATTGTACACTAAGCTTGGAAAAGTCACTTGAGCCCTAGACGTAACTCTTCGACTTTGACCTGGTTTATTTCATGCAGGAGGATCTCACTATGGACCCATTGATAGGCAGGGGGAGCTGAGAAGTTGCTCTGTGCAGGATGTGACAATCCCTTAGGTTCAGCCCAGAACCAGAGCACAGTATTTTAGCTCTGCATTGTTCGAGATCCCCCTTGGATGGTGAGGAATGCACAGTATACCACATGCTTCTTCCTCCTAGCTTGGGGCTAAATGTGACGATCCTTTAAATGCAAGCCAAGTTGGAGAAGGGGTCGGAGTGGCTAAGAGGTATGGCGTCCGCTTAGAGTTCTTGAGGTACCGAGTTCGATTCCCAGTTGAGGAAACATAATTTATGGAAATTTATTTTCAGAACCAGTGGTCCTAGTGATGTCATACTCCCCCCTGGTCTCCTGGATAGTGAGATTGGATGTCTAGCCTTCTCAGATAAGGGCGAAAAATAGGAGGTCCCGGGTGCAAGTTGCGCACGTTAAAATAACAGCAGACACTGGTAAAGGGGAGTGAAGTATTAGACACTTTACCAGGTCCAGCTTTATAAGGTGGTTTGACCAATTTCCTTTCTCACTGCCTTCACCTTTCCTAACTCAACAGCAGAGTCAGGCATCAATATACAGCTGGGCCTGAAGTGTCATGCTACCAGGTTTTGTTCCTGGAACCCAGCAATTGTGCCACAAGAGGTAAGCGCTGTAACTTTGACACTTATTAATTTGGTTGTTATGGCAGCTACAACTATCTTTTGAGAATATTGGTGAAAAATGTCAATAATGGCGACAAGTGTCAATAATGAGATCATGACAACAGATCTGTTTACTGACTGGATGATAACAACTGTGCCAGTTTGATAACTAATCTTAAGTGTTGACAGCTTAAAAAAAAAAAAATCAAGATTGTTGATAACATCTGAAAAAGCATAAACTATTTATAATATTTTAAATAATCAAGGTTACTAATTTCTGATGTCTTATCATTATAAATTATTGATTTTTAAATTATCAAAATTGCCTGATGTCTTAAATGATCATAATTACTTGATAGTGTTTCAAATAACTAAATATTGCTGTCTCACATTATCCTAATGTTTGATAATGTCTTAAATAATCAAAATTATTATCTTAAATAATTAAGATCAATAATCAAAACTACTGTTGTCATAAATAATCAAAACTATTGTTGTCATAAATAATTAAAATTATTTTTGTCATAAATATCCAAAATTATTGTTGTCTTAAATAAAGAGAGACATGAAGGTACTAGGCATAAATCTAGCAGCCTGGGAGGATGAAGCTGCCTATAGCACCAAGTGGCGATGCTCTCTAAGGCGCCCCCTCAGACTGGGCAAAAAGCTCTTACAACAAGCAGAAGGGAACAGAACTCGCCAAAAGGAACACCAGGTAAAAATTTAAAAAAAAAGCAGCAGAGGCCTATCACCTAGATGTGCATTTCCATCATCAGTTATGATTGACAGGGGGCGGGGCTACTACTACTTAAATAATGAAAATTACTATTGTCATGAATAATCGAAACTGCTGTTGTCTTAAATGTAATCAAAATTACTTGATAATGTCATAAATAATCAAAGTTATTGTTGTCTTAATCAAAATTATGTTGTCTTAAATATAATAAAAATTACTTGATAATGTCTTAAATAACCAAAATTATAGCTGTCTTAAATATAATCAAAATTACTTGATTATGCCTTAAATAATCAAAATTATTGTTGTCTTAATCAAAATTATTGTTGTCTCAAATATAATGAAAATTATTGCTGTCTCAAATATAATCAAAATTATTTTTGTCTCAAATATAATCAAAATTATTGTTGTCTCAAATATTCTTCTTCTTCTTCTTCGATCCTTAACCACCGACCGTCAAAGCAGTCAGTGGCCATCACGCCTAGTGGCGTCTTGTAGGGCAACAACAAATTGATTCCACTTTGCACGATCGGTGGCCATCCTTCGTACAGTGCCCCAACTCTGGTTCATTCTTTGCATCTCAGCCTCCACAGTCCTCCGCCAAGTTGTTTTCGGTCGGCCTCTCTTTCGCTTTCCTTCAGGGGTCCAAAGCATAGCATGTCTCAAATATAATCAAAATTATTGTTGTCTCAAATATAATCAAAATTATTGATATTGTCCTCCTTTTCTTATCCCACTCTTAGCTTCTCCTTATCCCACTCTAGCTTCTCCTATTCCCGCTCTTGCTTCTCGTTTTCTTGCTCTTAATGAGAATACAGCGATGACTTGTAGAATGCCTGCACAAAAAGCAGGTTCTCACATTGATGGTTCACTTATAACTTACTTGTAGATGATGCTTATTTCACTGACCTAATCTCATTGATCTTCTGGCCACCTCTCCCAATGATGCAGCCAATAAGGTCATTAGGGATGTTCATCTCCTGCGCTTGTTGACCTGGACTATGCAGAGCTGAGACAGGTGCAACTTGGCTGGTAGGCCGTGGAGCATACTGTATGCTGGGAGCTAAACCTACAACAAAACAGGCAACATATAAACAACGATTCTCAAACTTTTTACTTTTCCCTATCCCAAGAGGTTTTTGGGTTTTATCCTGGCATCAAAATGATTGTCAGGCCTCCCCCTACAAGTTTTAACAAGTAGTAAACAAGTATATTTATAAGAAAAAATTTTATAATAAATTTAATCATTGCATGGTGGCTGAAAGAGCTGTGTGCTTTCTGTGCTTCTCTATGGTGCAGAATGCTGGAGAGTTACAGAGAAGGAAATGTCGAAATTGTCCTCTTTTCACACAACATGCCTAAGAAAAATTCACCGAATCTTTTGGCCGAATACCATCACCAACCAAGATCTGCTTACTCGGAGCAAGCAAGAGGACATGCACACCATCATAGCTGGCAGACGCTGGAGCTGGGTTGACCATGTTCTCAGAAGAGACCCCGATGCCATCACAAGAACAGCTATGCTTTGGATCCCTGAAGGAAAATGAAAGAGAGGCCAATCAAAAACAACCTGGCGGAGGACTGTGGAGGCTGAGATGCAAAAAATGAACCAGAGTTGGGGCACTGTACGAAGGATGGCCACCGACCGAGCAAAGTGGAATCAATTTGTTGTTGCCCTACAAGACGCCACTAGGCGTGATGGCCACTGACTGCTTTGACGGTCGGCGGCTAAGGATCAAAGAAGAAAGAAGATGGTGGCTGAAGAATCAGTTTAAGGTTTTTCAGAAACACAGGTTCAATACCTTGTACCTAAAGTCAATTATTCAACACACTGTAGCTCCCTAAGGAGTATAGGCCTTCAACAAACACATGCCAAACTGTCTGGTTCTGTGCCATCCGCTCAAACTCTTTCCACATTTTCCTCATCATTTTCACTTCTGTCTCCAGCTCTCTTCTCCATGTGTTTCTTGGTCTACCTCTGCCTCTCGTACCCTTACTGTTTTAGGACCAGTATTTCTGGATTACATTTTTTTTTCTCCCAATTTTATATTTCAGCACTCCTGCAGTAGATGTTCAACAGTCATTTTATCAATGCCACAGGCACACTCAAACAACAACCAACAAGTTACAGATTTTCATAAATAGGAGCTAGCATAAAACAGGATTGAAAGTGGCATGACAAGATCACCAATGTGGAATGTGACAAGATCACCAATGTGGAATGTGACAAGATCACCAATGTGGAATGTGACAAGATCACCAATGTGGAATGTGACAAGATCACCAATGTGGAATGTGACAAGATCACAAATGTGGAATGTGACAAGATCACCAATGTGGAATGTGACAAAGATCATCAATGTGGAATGTGACAAGATCACCAATGTGGAATGTGACAAGATCACCAATGTGGAATGTGACAAGATCACCAATGTGGAATGTGACAAGATCACCAATGTGGAATGTAACAAGATCACCAATGTGGAATGTGACAAAGATCACCAATGTGGAATGTGACAAGATTCAGAGAGGTGCCAGTGGAAGAAGACATCGACAATGGACAGGACACACATTGAGCAAACCTGTTGACAGCATTACATGGCAATCCTTATTCTGGAACCCCCATGGTATGAGAGGAGGAGTGAGACCAAACAACATATGGAGAAGGGAATCAGAGACAGAAATGAATGGGATAAAGAACATGTGGAAACATTTTAAGCAGATGGCACAGGACAGGAGGAGCTAGTATGAATTAGTTGAAGGCCTATGCTCCCTGAGGAATGAAGGGGAGTAATGATGACAGGTACTCTCAATGGCAGTTCCTTACACTCACTGGTAGTTCCTTACACTCACTGGCAGTTTCTTACACTCACTGGTAGTTCCTTACACTCACTGGTAGTTCCTTACACTCATTGGTAGTTCCTTACACTCATTGGTAGTTCCTTACACTCATTGGTAGTTTCCTACACTCACTGGCAGTTCCTTACACTCATTGGTAGTTCCTTACACTCATTGGTAGTTCCTTACACTCATTGGTAGTTCCTTACACTCATTGGTAGTTTCCTACACTCACTGGTAGTTCCTTACACTCATTGGTAGTTTCTTACACTCATTGGTAGTTCCTTACACTCACTGGTAGTTCCTTACACTCATTGGTAGTTTCCTACACTCACTGGTAGTTCCTTACACTCATTGGTAGTTCCTTACACTCATTGGTAGTTCCTTACACTCATTGGTAGTTCCTTACATTCACTGGTAGTTCCTTACACTCACTGGTAATTCCTATGTTTAGCTTGTTAAACTGATGATGTTTCAGTCTGTTGTGGCCTGTGCAGAGCATGAACATTGTAGCTTGTTCTCTTCTATTGAGCTAGTGACAGGGGAGGTATTTTTGGTGGCCTGGTTGCTTTGGCTTCCAACTGTTCCTGTACCTGCTCAATAAGTCACTTGTCCTTCTCATAATTGTCACATGTATCAGCTTCAGGCAGTTGTCTATTCTCTTTTATTAGTCTTTGATGTATCAGCAGACGCATGTCTGTTCGGACAGTTATCTGGTTGATCCTGCCAGTAGTCATATGCTTGTCTCAAAGATTAAGCCATGCATGTCTAAGTTCAAAAGCAGGCGAACTTCTGTCTTGATTGACTGTGTGTAGTGCACCCATTTTGGGCCCTCCCAGTATTAAGAAACAGGGCAGATTGATGTGTCCGTTTCAGATTTTGCTCCCTTTCTCTGGCTTTTTTCTCAGACTTTTGGGTCCTGAGTATTCCTCTATAAATGCCTTCTGGCAGAAGAGGAAAGGGCATCCCTCAACACCTTCAGGTATAAGAGGCTCTGTCTGTTTTGGCTGGAATTAACCAGGAAGGATCGATGGTTTCATAGCGATTAAATGCAAACTTGAGGGCAAGTTCGGGCACAATGGGCTAATGACCTGTTTGTCAAACATTTTGATTACATGTTTTGCCCAGGAGCTTTGTGCTCTTTGGGTCACCTCTACATCCTGTTTACGGGGTACAAGAGGTTCCAATTAAAAACGAAGAAAGAAAGATGTATCAGCTTCAGGTGAACACTATATACTCAAATTATAACCCACATGGGGTTGAACCGGGTATCCCTTGCACACAAAAAACACCAGTTTTCAAGTGTGGGGTTCATAAACCTAACTAACCAAATCAGCTTCAGGCAGTTTTCTATTCTCTTTCATTAGTATTTCAGTATCTCGGTTACTATTCATATTACAATGACATGGCAACTCTTTTGAGTTACCGAAAAAAAAAACCAGCTGATAGCACAACAAGGCAGTCTCTGTTCTGGAACCCTCCATAGCCAAGAGACACAGAGGTAGACCTAACATAATCATCATCATCATTTTACTTTTCACTCCCTACGGAGCAAGTGGTCATCACTGCAGCTGGTCCCCTTGAAGGAAGCCTGCACCAACCAGTCACATGCTCTAGCAGTCTCATGCTCTAGCAGTCACATGATCTTGCAGTCACTTGCTCTAGCAGTCACATGATTTCCGTGGCTCTTTGTTTTATGTAATGAGGCTGCCAACCTCATGTACAACCTCATATTACCTGCCTTGTATGATATTCCTGAGGGAATAGTACCCCTATTCTTTCTTTGTCTCATAAGAGACTCCCCCCGGGGAACTACATGGGGCACTTCACATAATGACTGTCAGCAATTCCCATGAAAAACAGCAGCTAAATGGATTCACCACCAACTGCCTAGGGGGTCGGAGTGGCTAAGAGGTATTGCGTCCGCCGCAAATTCTAGAGGGAATATAATGTATGGACATTTTTTTTCAAAACCAGTGGTTCCTAATGATGTCATACTCCCCCCTGGTCTCCTGGGTAGAGAGATCGAATGCCTAGCCTTCTTGGATAAGGGCGGAAAAAATAGGAGGTCTCGTGTGCAAGTTGCGCATGTTAAAAATCCCACGGCAGTTGGAAATCATAAACAGCAGGCTTATCAGGCTGCTGCCATGGCAAAATTTAAAAATTAGAAACCTTCCCACCACAAAAATATTTACAGAATATGTGATTCCTGTATACACACACTGGGATTCTCACTGGTGCCATGGAGTTTGTGCACTATGCTGAGATCCTCCTATTGTGGTCTAAGGGAGGAAATCGGAGAACTGATGGAGCTGTCCGTCTGCAATGAAGATAGACCTTAAAACCAAACCAAACCACCAACTCCCTACTATTATTTGAGTCACCATGATTAGTTCACTGCTATTCAAGGTTGCAGTCATTAATGAACACATAGGTGATAGTGTTATGCATAATTACATTAACTGAGCCACACAGTATGCAGGGTCCACTGTATATTTACAAATGGTAAAGGGCTTCATGCAATTTGTCACATAATTAAAAACAAAACTCATGCAGCTGAGCTAAGCTCCGCCATACCTCTTTTAATCCTCAGGAACATCTATTTTATAACTTTTTTGAAACATACTTAATATTTTGATAAAACTGTTCGTTATATGAATTAACGTACATGAAAATGGAGGAAAAAAATCAGAGAAGTTTAGTTAAAATTCTAAGTTTACTAGTTCTTGTTTTTTAGCCCACACACACAAAATAGGAGGTATTTCTTGCACAGGGAATACCCGGTTCAACCCCATGTGGGTTATAATTTTGGTAAATTATTCTATATAGTACATTGTGTTTGTACTGGGACAGAATGAAATAGATACTGGGACAGAATCAAATAGATACTGGGACAGAATCAAATAGATACCGGGACTAAATCAAATAGGTACTGGGACAGAATTACATACATACTGGGACAGAATCAAACAGATAATAGGACATAAGCCAACAGAAATGGGAGCAAAACAGACATATTTATATGTATTGTCTATAACTGCAGATAGTATCTCCATTGCTGACATTTGCTTATGGCATTATCCCTGCTTGTTATTTAATGTAAACAGGGTAAATGACAATCTCTAATAATGTGTGACATGTCAATGCTTATCAGACATAGTAATTGCTGCATGTATAAAGAGTGTTTCAAAATTATGTATACACACTTCAAAAATTATTATTTCATGAACGTACAAATATTTAATACAATTTTAATATTCTTTATCCCATTTAAAGCTAAGAGACAGACATTTTTTCACTATGAAGTAATTTTGTTTTATTTCTCAGATACATGAAAAATGATGGAGAATACTTCATTAAGTTTTGAAGAGGGAAATACAATTCTAAAAGAATTGTAGATCCGCTGGTCAGAGATTTCGCTCATGTTTTCACACCGATGGTGGGTATTTTGAACATTTAAGCTAATTTATGTTATTGTGAAAAAATTTTCTTTCTCTTAGCTTTAAAATGTGATAAAAAAATTTAAACTGTGTACATTGTTCATCTATATATAAATTTGTAAAGTGTGTATACATAATTTTGAAACGCCCTATATTTTGACTTTTTAATAAACCATCAAAATTTTCTTAAAAGAGTGAAAAGTCTTCTTACTGAAGCAAGCTGGATGTTGTGGATGTGTAGGGGACAGTGGGCCAGGCCAAAATTGTGGGAGGGCTGCGGGACCTAGACCTACAAAGAACAGACAAAACAAATCAACTCACTAGTTAGTATGCCGTGCATTTAACAGGGATTAAAGCAACACTGAATTAATCATCAAACAACATTGAATGAATCATCAAACAACACTGAATTAATAATCACATGAAAAAAATTTGAAAAGTATGAAAATACAAACTTACAATAGGGAAAAGTGTCATGTAACATAGGTTGCACTGACAGCGTCTTCTACAGCTGCAGTTTTTCTTGTGTGCTTAACTGATCTTTCTTCGTCACACCCATCTGTCAGCATCCGACTGGCTGAGTGATCAGAGCACTCATGTTTCGCAGTAAAGTTGCCGGGTTCCAGGATCAAAACCTGGTGGCGTAATGATCCAATCTACCCAGCTCTCAAAGGGTACATTACTATGCTCTTGAGTTAAGGAAGGCAAAGGCAGCCGGGAAGGGAACTAGAAACTCCACTTCATAAAGCTTGACGTAGTAAAGTGAAGTCTCTAACACTTCACTCCCCTATGGCAGTGTCTGCTATGTAACTATCTTTACCTTTATACTCTTCTGCCTTCTGCGTCTGCTATTAAAAAAAGGTAAAGGAACCCGTTACACGCCCATTGAGGCATATTGGGAATATGGTGTTAGGCCCATATTATCTTGACCGTCGGCACACGAGGGGTGATGTGGTCGGCATCACGCCAGCCGCCTTAACCTTCCCAGAGTAGCTCTGGTACCCATTTGGGGCTGGGTCGACCCAGGAGCCGTTTGTGGCCTAAAAATTTTCCGCCTCATCTGGGGATCGAACCATAGACCACTGCGCTAGGAAGCCAGTGCACTAACCACTATGCTACCGCGGCTCCATTGCGTCTGCTATGTTGCTATAAAAAGCTTGTACTATTTGTGGATCTTGTTAACTTACGCAGTGGCCAGTCATTCTTAACTGTGTTTGCTAGTGGCAAGTTTCTCACAGGCGATAAAATACTAGGCAGTCATTGAAAAGTGACTCTCTATCATTAAATTTTAATACCCTCGCCTGCATCTATTGAATATACAGGAAAAGAAACATGTCAAAACGAGGGGAAATAACTGCTATTTGATTAATAAGTTAATTTCTTTACTTCTGCTTTCTTTACCATCACTATTCTTCAACTTATGATCCTTGGACATCACAGGGAGCAGACATTTTTGCTCTCTCTCTTATAACATAAGTTTATTGACCATTTTAGACTTCTTTTTCAATTAAAAAAAATGGAAATAAAACCAAAACAATAATAAAAACACAACTTATTAGTCAAATATCAAATGGCAGTTATTATTCTTTGTTTGTGTATATCTAATAGATATTTATCACCAAGAGCTAAAACTCAATGATGGTGGATCAAAGACAAAACAAGACATCCAACAGATATACCCCGTGTAGTTCTCTCAGACGACAAGAGAAGGAATAAGCCTACCGCTGCCTCAGGCATATAGCAAAAGGTGACTAATGTGAGGTATTGCATGTGGCTGGCTGCCTCATAAATCAATATCCTTTAGCTCCCCAAGGAGCATAGGCCTTCAACAAACACATGCCAAGTCTTCCTGTCCTGTGCCATCCGCCGAAGTTCTTTCCATGTTTTCCTCATCATTTTCACTTCTGTATCCAGTTCTCTTCACCATGTGTGTTTTGGTCTACCTCTGCCTCTCTTTCCCTGTGGATTCCAGGAGAAGAACTGGCTTTTAATGCTATCAACAGGTTTCCTCAATGTGTGTCCTATCCATCGCCAGCGTCTTCTTCTCAACTCTTGTTCCACTGGCAATGGTCTGGTTCTTGTCATCAGTTCCACATTTGTGACTTTGTCATACCATTTCAGTCCTTCTATTCTACGCAAGCACCCGTTTATAAAAGTTTGTAGCTTTTTGGTTGTTGGTTTTGCTGCTCTCCATGTCTCAGAGTCATACAATAGGACTGACGACATTTGAGTTGAATATTCTTATTTTTGTGTTGGACTTGATTTCTCTTTTTCTCCACATGTTTGCCAATGCAATGAAAGCTCCTCTTGCGTTTTGTATTCTTATTTTGACATCACTGATTGTTGATTTTTCAATCACCCTGTAGATCCAACTAACTTTCACAATGTGACTTTCATTGAATCCCCAAAAAGAAACTTCTAGCAATTTCTGCCTCTAAAAATCCTTTATAAAGCTCTAAAAAGATAATTTTTATTAAAAAAAAAAAAACTGCATTTATAGTTTTCTCATGTAATATATAATTTTAAAAGAAAAAGAAAAAGGTATGGAGTCAGTTTTACAAATTGACAGTACACTGTAAACACTGGACGTTTCAGGTTCATCCTTTGTCAGCCACAGTAACAAGCGACAAAGAAAAGAAATATAGACAGCTCAAAAGATAAAGATGATGATGGGTGCTGCAAACACGTAAAAGAAATTATGAACAAATCAAACAAAGATAACATAAGTGATAAAGAAAGATTGCACAAAGATAAGATAAGCAATAAAGAAAGATTGTACAAAGATAAGATAAGCAATAAAGAAAGATTGTTTTCTTATAACTCGCAACTTGCATGGACTACTGCATACTCAGGCATGTTGTACAAGGTGACTAATATAAGGTTATGCATGGAGCTGACCCCCCTCATCATGTACAACAACTTGCTACACAAACCACTGCTGATAGAGCATGTGACTCATCATCATCATCAGTTGCCATCTCCACAACGAAGGTTGGCTGTAATGGATCTCCAACGTCTTCTGTCTCTTGTCTTGGTGGTGCACTCTGATAGACTCTTTCCTGTCCATCTCTTGATGTTATCTTCCCACTTATAGCGCTGTCTTCCCCTTGCACGTTTGCCTTCAACTCTCCCTTCTGTTATGGTCTTCTGCAAGGTATTATGCCTTTTTATGTGGCCAAAGTATTTTAGCTGCCGAACTTTGACCTCCCTCATTAGTTCTCTTTTCATACCTAGATTTTCTAGGACCTCCTTATTTGTTTTCATCTCTGTCCATGAGATACGCCCCATTCTTCTATATATCCACATTTCAAGAGCCTCAATTCTTTCTTCCAAATGCTTATTCATTGTCCATGTTTCTGCACCATACAGAAATGCAGAATATATATAACACTTTATGATTCTCAGTTTTAATTTGTGAGATAACTGTTTGGATGTCAGTATATGTTTCATGTTGTTGAATGTAGCTTTGGCCATTCCTATTCTTTTCTTGATTTCTGTTTCATATCTGCCATCTTATGTTATTATATGACCAAGATATACGTAGCTCTTGACTTGTTCCAGGATTTTCCCATTTACGCTTATCTTTAATGTGGGTTTATCGTCTGTTTTGCTAATTATCATAGTTTTTGTTTTCTCAATATTAATGTCCAGTCCATATTCATGACTTATACTGTTCACTTGCTTCACTAGTTCTTGTAACTCCTGTTCGCTTTCAGCTAACAACACGGTATCATCTGCATATCTAAGGTTGTTTATTGACCTTCCACTGATGTTCAGTCCTGGTATTTCCTGTATCTGTTTGCAAATTTTTTCGGTGTATAAATTAAATAGGCAGGAGGACAGCACACAACCTTGTCTGACACCTCTTTTTATGTCTATGTATGGTGAATAATTCCTGTGACTGCTTGGTGTCAACTTCCTGCATGGGCACCAACTTCACTGCTGGTTCCATGTTCCGTAAGGAATGCAAAAGAAAATAATGAGAATGAAATGATTACTGGTGAAATGACACGGTTTTTTCAGAATTCATGTTGAAATTTGATATATTTATAAATATGGTTAGAGGTTGGTAAGAAAACGAAGATGGCTGTATACAGCTTCACCTATGTCCTAGTCTTGACATATGGATGTGAGTCATGGGCAATGACTACAACCCACAAAAGCCAGATCCAAACCTCAGAAATGAGCTATCTGAGGAAGGTGGTTGAAGTAACAAGAAGAGACATGGTACGCAAACAGACGATATGTCAAGGCCTTAAATCCCACCCCCTGCAGACCCAAGTAGAACAGTCCCAACTAAGATGGTTTGGCCATGTCTGCAGAATGGGAGAAGATCGGCTACCACGACAAGCATGGGAAACAAAGAGCCAGGGATCCAGACCCCCAGGATGACCCAGAGTCCGCAGGGAAGACAACATTAGACAATCTTTGAAGTACCGAAGACTAGAATGGAACCAGGCCAGGAGGAAGACAGCTGATATGATAGTCTGGCGCACTCTCTTCCAAACCTCTACACCAGGGTAGAAGTGGAACAACTAAGTAAGTAAGTATAAATATGGTGCCTTAAGAGTAGTATGCCCCGCGTAGTTAGTCAAGAGTCTCTAAAGAGACACAGAAAGAATTGGACTACTACACCGTCAGGCACATTGAACAAGGTGACTAATATAAATTTTGTGTATGGGGCTGGCAATATCATCAAGTGAAACATATTGCTACATGAACTACCGCTGTAAGAGCATGTCACTGCTTCACGTGAGCTTTCTGTCATGTGACCAGTGCAGTGGTGGCTCCATGGTCCATAAGGAGTAGACAGGAAAATAATGATGATGATGATGATGAATGGTAACAAATGAACAAATGTGTAATATAGACAAAGTAGGACAGATAGAAAGGATAAAAAATGAACAAATCTGTAATATAGACAAAGTAGAACAAATAGAAAGGATAAAATATGAACAAATCTGTAATATAGACAAAGTAGAACAAATAGAAAGGATAAAATATGAACAAATCTGTAATATAGACAAAGTAGGACAGATAGAAAGAATAAAATATGAACAAATCTGTAATATAGACAAAGTAGAACAAATAGAAAGGATAAAATATGAACAAATCTGTAATATAGACAAAGTAGGACAGATAGAAAGAATAAAATATGAACAAATTTGTAATATAGACAAAGTAGAACAAATAGAAAGGATAAAATATGAACAAATCTGTAATATAGACAAAGTAGAACAAATAGAAAGGATAAAATATGAAAAAATCTGTAATATAGACAAAGTAGAACAAATAGAAAGGATAAAATATGAACAAATCTGTAATATAGACAAAGTAGAACAAATAGAAAGGATAAAATATGAACAAATCTGTAATATAGACAAAGTAGAACAAATAGAAAGGATAAAATATGAACAAATCTGTAATATAGACAAAGTAGAACAAATAGAAAGGATAAAATATGAACAAATCTGTAATACAGACAAAGTAGAACAAATAGAAAGGATAAAATATGAACAAATCTGTAATATAGACAAAGTAGAACAAATAGAAAGGATAAAATATGAACAAATCTGTAATATAGACAAAGTAGAACAGATAGAAAGAATAAAATATGAACAAATCTGTAATATAGACAAAGTAGGACAAATAGAAAGGATAACAAATGAACAAATCTGTAATATAGACAAAGATAGAAAGAATTAAAAAAAAAGAGATTACATATTAGCAAGATGAATAAGCTAAAATAATGGAAACACTGCATGCTAAAATATCTGCAAAAATAATATATTTTTATTTTTAAAAAATACTAATAAACATATGTTGTAAAGTTTCAAGAAATATAATAAAGTGAACAGCTAAAATTAGTCTGAAAGTTGAAAGAAAAAGAAATACATATTACAGCAATTATCAAAGGGGAGTTAAAATTCATTATGAATGCTTCAAACAAGACATTATAAGATTATGACAAAGGGAATTAAGCAGAAAGCATATTAAGTTATTGGTCAGTGTATTTAAATGAAAGAAAATGTTAAATTTAATACAAAATAGACTGCATGGATTAAAGTACAACAACATTATGGAACAAAGCACTGGCAGCAGTAATAATCTAAAAATGATTTTTTGTCAATGAAGAAAAAAAAACAACCTGGTCTGTTATCAATATTTCAAATACAGTTTTTTTTTCTTTCTCTAACATTTCTATGTTTTTCTGGTCAATTTTAATGCGCTGTTTTTAAATCTGCAAACCGTTTTTCTCTATCAGGTCGGGATCTCTAGAAATACGCAATTGAAGTTTTTTAACAAGGCATAAAGTATTATAACATCATTCATACAAGAAGTGTAACAGTTATGTAGGCTTGAATTTCTTTGCAGTCGACTTTTGTCGGTGAATGGCATGTGGTACATCGCGATGAAGCATCCAACAATAATCGGCAAGCATGGTCACACTCCACCGTCCTTGATAGCGTGATTCCATTACGGCGATATCTTGATGGAATCGTTCTCCATGTTCATCGCTGACTTCGCCAAGTTTGTCAGGGAAAAAGTCAAGATGCGAATCAAGCAAATGGATTTTGAGGGACATGTTACAGCCCATAATTCTGTATGCATCTATGCACTGCTTAACAATATGCACATAGTCGACAGATTTTTTGATTTCACAAAAGTTATCGACGATCGATTTGAATGCCATCCATGCGCTCAGTTCACTACCATGTAACAAGTTCTCGAATTGTTTGTCTGCAATAACTTTCCTAATCTGAGGTCCTACAAAGATACCTTCCTTTATCTTTGCATCGCTAACTTGCGGAAATTTTCTCGAAGATAAGTGAAAGCTTTGCTCGTTTTATCTAACGCTTTTACGAAATTCTTCATGAGCCCCAACTTTATATGTAACGGTGGTAAAATGATGCCATCTAATGTTGTTACAATTTAATGGCTCGTGTATTACATTTTTATGCCCGAGCTGCATACGATCCCTGATAGCCACACCTTTCTTGCATAATGTTCCTGTCTGTTGCGGCTGTCCCATTCACATAGGAAGCAACAAAATTTAGTATACCCAGTCTGCATGCCCGTGAGAATTGCAATGACCTTTAGGTCTCCACAAATCCGCCATTGGTAGTCATTGTACTTTATTTTTGCCAAAAGTATAGTCATATTGTCATAAGTTTCTTTCATATGAACAGAGTAGGCGACTGGAATTGATGAAAATAAATTTCCGTTATGCAATAACACGGCTTTTAGACTAGTCTTGGAAGAATCGATGAAAAGTCGCCATTCGTTGACTATGTGCTCACGACCGAGGTGCACCATTAGACCGTTTACATCTTTGCAATAGCAAATGCCATCATCCATCTCAAAGTATTGAACAAGTTCTCTGTGTCTATGACGAAATTTAGATATCGGAGTATTGGGCGCTAAAAGATTCCATTCTTTGAGTCGCGAACCGAGTAATTCCGCTTGTCCTTTGGTAAGAGCGAGATCACGTATTAGATCTGAAAATTCTGAATGGTTAATTAAGTGAACACCATCATTCACCGGTATATAATCCGAGTCAGAATTAGTTTCTAAAGCAGGTAAACTATCACTTTCTGATGGTTCATTCACGTCCAACGGATATTGTTATGGTGGAACTGGGATCGGACACGTGATTGGATCATGAGGCACTGGTTTCGATACCGATTCTACAACTTCTAGAAGCCATATTTCGCTCAGAATTATTTCAAAATACAGTAACTATTTGAAAAATAGCGTAACATATGTCATGCATCTTTTAGCAGTATAAAAAGTAGAATTATTTTGCATTTTATTAATTTTTAATAAGTTATATAGTAAAAATGAAACGGAGCAAATAACGGTTTCCCAAAAATATATTTATTCACAAATATCTTAAGAACCCGACGTGATAGAGATAAACGGATTTCAGATTTGAAATCAGCGCAAGAAACTGACCTAAGAACACTTATTCTTATATAAGAAAGAAAAATGTTGTTTGTCAGTGTAATCTGACTGAAAGAGGTAAAATGTACTTAGTTTAACCAGGCAATCTTATAAATGTCAAATTATATACATGTCTCTAAAATCCTTGTGCATTTTGAATCTTTAATAGCTTCACTTTTTTATAAGATATAAACAATCTTTAAAGTGAAAAAAAATTTATTCCAGATTTAGCATATTTAATTGTGAGAATGTTAACTTTCGATATGTTTGCCATTTTGTATACAAAGCCGAAGTGATTTTTGGAGTTCTCCTAAAGCGAATGTCTAGTGTGCTTTCAGAAAATAACATTGCATTTGACAAAATGGTGGATATGTTGAAAAGTAACATTTATATATATTAATTATTCTTCATCGTGAATGAATTCACATTATTTTTTGTTTAACAGATTGTTTATATCTTACATAGAAGTGAAGTTATTAATGAAAGATTCAAGCTGCACAAGGACTTTAGGGACAACCTATCTATAGTTGTCACGAACAGATTGTGGTATGTGTCAGAAACACATTCTTGCCTGTGGTGTTTTTACTTTCTAAGAAACAGTGAGTGAAATTAAGTTTAGATAAATATAGATACACTGCCTAATGTTGTTACAATTTGATTTCAGTTATCAAAATGATTCAGCCGTTGATTGATAACTTTTAAACAAAAGTCAGTAAGGCTTCCTTTTCCTTTTAGGAAATGTTCCGATATCCAACTTGAAACTAATGGTAAAAATAAAAACTCAACATTACTTGATTTGTTGCAAAATTCCAGCATTACAGACCAATTAGTTTAGAGTTTCAGAATTAAAAGCACACTTGGCTATAGTTCTGGCGCAAAGAATCAGGCATTAAGAATGAATTAGTTTGCAATTTTCAACTTTATGATTCAATTAGTTCAAAGTTTGTGGCATTTTAAAATGGGTAACACCTTACAGGCATGTTGCATGGTGCAGGTATTTGCTTCTATTTCTTACCATTAACTGGAACAAGGCTTCCAGGGACTAATGTCTGACCAGATGGAATTATGGGATAAGCTTGAGCCATTTGTACAGCATGATGATACCCTTTTGGAAGCTGTAACATAAAAAGTAAATGAAATGATTACGTGAATTCTTGTGAAGATTTCCAGCGATAGGCGGGCTATTGCATTCAGTTATTTGTTAGTGTTACAATTTGTTAAAATTAGCGGTGAACACTCCACTGTATTTATCTTTAAAACCGTGTGGTGGCTGTTTATTCATTTCCTTTCTTTTCGCTCCTTACAGAGCATGGAGTCACAACTACAGCATGCATCCTTTGCAGGTAAACTACCTTAAAGCTCCCATGCTGTTGTGGCGAACAAACAAATAAATTATTTCACAAGGTTATAAAGAAATAGGCGTTATTGCCTTTATACATTTCTGCCCTGCAATAATTCAAAGTCTTTTTAAGGTCCTAGTATGTTACAAATATGAAATGATATGTGTTTAATGTGTTTCAGTGTATTTTTTGTTGCTACATTTTGTTGCTACATATTGTTGCTACATATTGTTGCTACATTTTGTTGCTACATCTTGTTGCTACATTTTGTTGCTATATATTAAGATATTCATCATCATCACTCTTCAACTTCGCAAGGGGCACAGGACTACAACAAACTTATGCCAGGTCTTCCTGTCCTGTGCCATCAGATCAAGGTCTTTCCATGTCTGTCTCATCCATTTCCTGTCTGTCTACAGTTGTCTTCTCCGTGTGTTCTCTGGTCTCCGTCTATCTCTCTTACCCTGGGGATTCCAAAGCAAGGACTGCCTTGCAAAGCTATCAACAAGTTTTCACAACGTGTCCTATCCACCACTATCTTCTTCTCATTACGTTCCACTAGCAATTGTCTGGTTCTTGTCATCAGTTCCACATTAGTGATCTTGTCATACTATTGCAATCCTTCTATTCTACACAAGCATCCATTTATGAAAATCTGTAACTTTTCGGTTGTTGTTTTTGTTGTTCTCCATGTTTCAGAGCCATACAATAGGACTGACTTGACATTTGACTGGAAGATTCTGATTTTAATGTTGAACATGATCGACGTGGTTATTATATTTATCATCATTTTCCTTTGCACTCCTAACAGAGACAAAGCCATCACGGCAGCTAGTCCCTGCAGGAAGCTTCCACCAAGCAGTCACATGTTCTTGCAGTAGTGGTTTCTGTGCCTATTTGTTTTACATGATGAGATTGCCAGCCCCAGGTACAACCTGATATTAGTTGCCTTGTAAGACATGCCTGCAAGTACAGTAGTCGTAGTCCTTCTTTGTCTCTTCAGCTACCCCCAGGGAACTACTCGGAGCAATATATTACATAATGATATTTCTGTCTACTCGGGGCAATATATTACATAATGATATTTCTGTCTACTCGGGGCAATATATTACATAATGATATTTCTGTCTACTCGGGGCAATATATTACATAATGATATTTCTGTCTACTCGGGGCAATATATTACATAATGATATTTCTGTCTACTCGGGGCAATATATTACATAATGATATTTCTGTCTACTCGGGGCAATATATTACATAATGATGTTTTCTGTCTACTTCGGAGCAATATTTACATAATGATATTTCATGTCACTGCATATATTACATAATGATGCAGCAATATATTACATAATGCCCTTTCTGCTACTCGGGGCACTTAACCATAATGATATTTCCCTTGCATATCGAATCCATCGATATTTCTGTCTCTCGGGGCAATATTCGCATAATATATTCTGTCTACTCGGGGCAATATATTACATAATGATATTTCTGTCTACTCGGGGCAATATATTACATAATGATATTTCTGTGTTACAGCAATGTTGGTTAAAAGAAATGAATCTGACAAATTCTCTGAACAGAAAGCATCTCGTAACACAAGAAGCAAGCCTTGCCCTAATGCCACCTTACACGCTGAGAGCACGTGTTCAAGTGTCTGCCTCCCCTGGCATGTAGTAGCCAGAAATATCTCCTCTGCTATATTGTTAGAAATCTTCTCTTAATTAAAAAATTGCCATGACAACTTTGTTTCTTTGTTTTTTCTTTTTTTGGAAAGGAGAAGACACACACACATACATTCACACAATTTTACAGTTTTGATGATGATAGGAAACTCTATGCAGAGCAATACAGCAGACTGATATTTCTGGACTGAGTGGAGGTGGGGAGAAGATACTATATTTGGACATCGGAAATCAGTTTTTATTATCTTGAATTTACTACACTATATATCCTAATTATAACCAATCTTTTGTCCTTAAAAAAAAAAAATTTCCATGACAACTAGGACACTTTTCCACTGAATTTCCAGATAATATTTTGTGCCCATAAACTGTTATCAAACAACATATTACATTTGTTCACCAGTAATGTTATACAGGATGGTTATAAATTCCTGGTGCAACTTATAAGGACTTTTGATTTACACATGATAGAAGCACACTGTACATGGCATATAAAAGCATTATCCATTAAGGTTTAACACAAAACAGTTCACATTTGTAGCCTTCAACACAACCACCATCTTTCGTGAAAAATCTTTCAGTCCAATATTTTTTACTTACTTAGTTGTTCCTCTTCTACCTAGGGGTATGGACGCTTTCCACAGATAGCACCGTACTATCCTATCAGCTGTCTTCATTTTGGTCTGGGTTCCAGGTCCAGTCCTCCGTCCTTCAGGGATTGTCTAATGGTGTCCTCCCAGTGAACTTTGGGTCACTCTGGAGTTCTGAATCCATGGATCATAGTTTCCCAGATTTGTTGAGGTATCCGATTGTCTCCCATTCTGCAGACATGGCCAAACCATTGTAACTAGGACTGTACCACTCAGGTCTGCAGGAATTGGGTTTCGAGGCCATGATGTCTGGTTGCGAGGCCATGTCACTTCTTGTTACTTTGACCACTTTCCTCAGATACCTCATTTCTGAGATTTGCAGCTGACTTTTGTAGGCTGTAGTCATTGCCCATGACTCACTCATAAGTCAAGACTGGAACA
Organism: Oreohelix idahoensis; assembly: GCA_024509875.1. Lineage (NCBI taxonomy): Eukaryota > Metazoa > Mollusca > Gastropoda > Stylommatophora > Oreohelicidae > Oreohelix > Oreohelix idahoensis. The sequence continues at coordinate 113,102 of JAMPIV010009600.1, forward strand.
TATGTATAGCGGTGTACAGCCATCTTTTTGCCAATTTCTCTTTTACTTAGGAAGTCCTTGATTTATTCAGATTTTTTAACTCATTAAAACATTCTAGAGTTGCTGTTTAGTGAATTACAAGTGTAATCCTGATATTAAGTTCAGCCAAAGAATGTAATTTAGATGAGTAGACAACAGGTTTTACTTTATTAACTGTGGTTTTAATGCTTTCTACAGTATGCGAAGTTACAGTTGAAAGTTGCACAAGGATTTTATAACCATTTTATACAAAATTGATATTATGAATAATATGAATAGATAGAAATAGCTGTTTACTTGGTGAGTGGCTCCATCAAACGTCCACAGGCTACCCACCTCCTGTCCAGGTAGTGTTGTCATAGACGCAGGAACCGTGAAGGCTTGGTTGCCAGAGATGTACACAGGTGAAAGCAGAGGTTTGGGTCTGTAAGGGAGGTTAGCCCCCTTTGGCGGTGACTGTAAGGAGAATATAAAAAAAATTGGAGATTCGGGTCAAAACGCGGCTTGTATAATTTGCAGAAGGTAGATGAGCATTACAAGGTTTTGGAATTTGCCGTGCTGGGCTGAATAGTAAAACAGAAGACAGACCTTGACAATATCTCCCAAATAGTTGTCCATACGTCGGCGGTGTCACTTAGAATGATTAAAACATGCACGAGGGTTTAATTACGGATCGTTATGAACGTCCAAAATATAAGAGAAATATGAGTCTGATTGCGTCAGCGATGGCTTTATTTGGATTTTCAAAATTCGTTGGTGGTAAGTTGGTATTGCCTTGTTTATTTTTTCTGTTTTAGCGTGTGATCTTAATGTTTGTCGGACAAAGCACGAAATAGGGTTAGGGTAAAGTCTAGCTGGAGCTGGTATGTTTTTAATAAGTGCAAGCGACACGGCCGACGTATGGTTAGGCAGTTGGCCGACAAGTGAATGCCACTTTCGCATATCAACAATTATTCATATTATTTGGAATTGAAAACAACATATATCCTAATTATAACCCATCAGAGGTTGAACGAGATATTTCTCATCATCAAATAAAAGAAAAAAGTGTGAGTCTATTATTCTAGGATTTTATGCACCCTAAGACATTCTTGAATGAATAGATAAGAAAAACTGAGTAAAAAAGCTTTGTAATAATGCGGGAAGTTGTGTAAATTTAATGCTGCCTACATAATGAGTGACATCTTAATGCAATGTTAATAGGTTTGTTAGTAAAAAGCAATTGTGTACATTTACCTCCTGAATTTTTTTCAACGACAACCATGTTTGTCAACAAAACGTTAAAAATATATATATATATTTTTAAAGCAGCAGTTTCTGCTACGCTAAACTGAAACAATACAGCACTATTAAAATTTAAAAAAAAAGGTCACAGTAAAGGTTTTCTGAAATATCTAATATTGGGTCTTCTGTTTTTTCAAGTACCAGTTGCCTTAGGCTATCATGTCTCTCCACAACCTCCCAGTCCGTTAACAGTTTATCAGCTCTGCTATTGAATTTTGTCATGCCATAATGTCAGGCTACCCTCGTATTTTTTTTCTCTCTGTCGTCCACTTTTTCGATCAATCAAATAACTTCAGGGCAGAGGCAGTCTTTGAAAACTGCAGCAGAGGTTTTAATTACGTAAGAAAGCACCGAGAGACAAGTTTCTTTCTTCACAGACGCACTGTCAGTAAGTGAAACGCCAAGGAGCCAGAATATTGCCGACCTGGGTGAACTTAGAGTAGTGCTCCACAAACAACGTCAACGATTCAAAAGAGTTGTGGTACAATGGATCCCATCTCACTGTAACATCCCCGGCAATGAAGAGGCTGAAAGATTGGCAAAGGAAGGGAGAAAGCGACCTCAGCCTGATGTAAGTTTAACTTACGATGAGGCAAAAAAGAGTTTTTTTTAAAATCAGAAGCAGATACCCAGAAACAAATGGGATGCATAACATCCAGGCCACACACGAAATGATGCATGTTACCAGATCAGCAGAAGAGAACAAGTGGTAATTTTCAGACTCCTTAGGGGTCACAACAGATTGAGATACTACCTATTCCACAATCTAAAGATAGGAATTACCGATGAGTGTAAATGTGGCACTGATAAAATGACTGCTGAATATCTACTTCAAAGATGCCCAACATTTGTGGAACAGAGAAAGCCCATATGGCCGACACCAGTACAATTCCTGGAAAAAACTATCATCAGTTGACGAATGGTTGCAAATACGTCTTCTGTCCTCGAGCTGACTACTCTTGCTTTCTTTGAAAATATTCAAGTCCCCTTGCACGCCTGAGTTATGGTGTACGGAGTATTTTAGCTGTCGAAGACCTCCCTCATTAGTTCTCTTTTCATGCCCTGCTGTCACGGCCCCATTCTTCTATATATATTTTCCAGCTTTCTCCAAATCATTCATCGTCCAAATGCACCATAAAACAAAATTTAAAAAGTGGATTATTGTGAGTTATAAGAATCCTTTGCACATTGGTCTCTTTCAGGACACCCTGATTACTCTTCTTAACTGTGGCGCCAGCTTTTGGGCTGTGCGAGCACGACCGCATGGCACGTCGGCTTGGGAATGATGCCAAATGTATTAAATAATAATAAAAGCAACACAATTCTAAAAGAACAAGAAAATTGAAACAAATTTCACAGTAAATATATTTTTGCTAATATGGAAGTGGGCCTCACGTGACAGAAAACATACCTTTATATGTGTGTGTAATATTTGGACTCTTACTTCTTTACATGAAGCTTCATAGGTTTCCCTTCTTTATGTAATATTTTAGGCAAAAACGTTTATACTGTTACCTAAAACCAAACTGTTCCTCTGGATTTCTGTACTTGCTGTTTTTAGTCTTCTATCATTTACTACACACAGTATTACAATCTTTGTCTTGTGTAGTCTGACCTATATACTGTATAACAGGGGAACAGCAGAAGTGATTGCGTCATTAATAGGCTGCATTCTTCTTCTTCTTCTTCTTCTTCTTCTTCCTTTTTGTATCCTTGAAGCCATTCTCAACCTGGCAGAATGTTTGGGCCTTCATTAGTATGTGGCCAGTTTACGCCTAGTGGCGTCTTAGGGCCCACAACAAATTGATCAATCTAGCTCGCTGTTCTTTGAAAATATTCAAGTACACGCCTAGTGTACGGAGAAGAAGGCGTCTTTGTGGAACAAAAACAGACCAAGTTACAGAATCTATGCACATTGTTTCCGTACTCTTCTTAACTGTGGCGCCAGCTTTTGGGCTGTGCGAGCACGACCGCATGGCACGTCGGCTTGGGTGATCAGCAACCAACTGAAAATTGCGTAAATATATTTTTTAATATGGAACGTGGATGGGGTAAACTGCCCCATGCCAGGTTACCCTTCCTTAGTGTTTAAACCTTTTATACATTGCAACCCTCGGTAGGTACTTGCTGTTTTTACTCTTCATTTGCTCCCCTTTGTCTTGTGGTCCCCTGGTAACAGGGGAACAGCAGAAGTGATTGCGTCATTAATAGGCTGCATTGCCCTAGGTAAATTTCCGGTGTTATGTAATGCGGGTCGCGCTAATATCCCCTGTCATCGAAGCACTATTTTTGTGGTGCTTAGATGGCAGGGAGGATAGTATGATTCGCTTGCATAGCTAGGCGGTGGTGCCGTGCAGATGGTCTTAGGTTCGCTTCCCCGGTAAGTCACTCACGTCTGTATTTTTTCTGTTGTCTAGTTTTCTACTTCTTTATTTCTCTCGAGTGCCTGAAAACATACCTTTATGTTTGTGTAATATTTATTTACTGAAAAATCTATAGACCCGGCTCCGGTTAGCTGTAAATGGTATTCTTTACACACTTCTGTATAAATATATATACCCGTTCTTCAAGATGACCATTACCTATATATATATATATATTGTTATAATAAAATTGTTGGAAACAAAATTTACATCAAATAAATAAGTATGAGTGAGTTGGGTGTGGCTAATTACAGGAATATAGGAAATGTGGGCAAAATAACCATCACCAATAGAGGGCGGGCTTTGGTGTTGAGTGACATCGACAAAATAAAAAAAATAAAAAAATCAATGTGACGTATTGTGTAAAGAGATTAGGCTGGTTACGTGGACAGCGATAACGATTTGGGGCAAAGTTGCTGGCGTGTCAGTGTTTAAACAGTACGCATCGAGGTAAACAAAAATTTAAATTTATATGGACTGTAACAGCTTAAAATCTGGTACCAAGTGTTTTGAAGCATGTTATAAAATGTGCCAGTTAAGATGATATGTATGTCTGGAGTACAATGGGAAACAATCACGTTAGTGGAAGAAACACAAATAATATTTCACTGCGATAATCATCATCAACGGCCCCACATGGAGCATATGCCTTCATCAAACTGATGCCAAGTCTCCCTGTCCCGTGTATATAGATTTCCTCAATGTGTGTCCGATCCATCGCAATTTCTCTTTTCATTTCGTCTTCCGATGGCACTTGTATAGTTCTTGTCATCAGCTCCAATTGGTGATCTTGCCATATAATTTCAATCCTTATATTCTACGCAAACATTCACTTATGAAAGTTTGTAATTTGTTGGTTGTTGTTTTTGTTGTTTTCCATGTTTCAGAACCACACAATAGGACGGAATTGACATTTGAGATCTACGTACGGTATATTTGTCAACACAACGAAAGATCTTCTAGTCCTTTGTATTTTTATTCCCATATCGCTGTCTGTACCCCCGACTGTCTATATTGCGGCCACAGTATGTAATATTCTAAATCTCGTAGTGTTTCTTCAAGTGCTAACTTATTTTCGATTGCTGCATTTATTTTCATTATCTTTGTTTTTCACTGTGCATTTTCAGATTCACTGGCTGTGACCTCTTATAAAATAGTTTTTTTAATTTGTCATGCATCTGATTACTGTTATGGGACAGAAGTGCCAGGTTTGCAAAATCTAGATCGCAAAACTGTTTAATCAGTCCACTGGTGTCCATTTCTGTTGGCTGAGATCGATGTTTTCATAATCCAATCTATAGCCAACAGGAAGAGAAACTGGTGCCATGCCTGTCGCTCATCTGTTCTTATCCCAAACGGTCTGTCAGTTGTTCTTCACGGAGGACTCTGTATGTCTTGTCATGGAATGTTTTCTTTATTACGTTAATGATCTTCAGGCGGACTCCATAACGCCTCATCAATTTCCAAAGTGGTTCTCTATCTACACTGTCAAATGCCTTTTCATAGTCCACAAATCCGATGTATAGAAGTGAATTCCATTTCAGACTTTGTTCAACTTTTATTCTCATTGTAACTGTCTAGTCTGCACAGAATCCGTTTTGATTAACACGTGCTTGTTCATCTATCAGTTCTCTATTTGTGGAACTGAAATAATAATAAAGTAATATAAAGGTAATGTGTAACCAAGTATACTTATCGATAATCGACGAAATAGCTGAAAAAAAAATTGCAATGAAAACATACTTTTGGGGAAATAAGGATTTTGTGACAAAGAAAAGATGTGTATAAAAATAACAAACCAAAGTGATGTATTTAAACAAATATTTCAAATATTTATAAACAGTGTCTTGGGATCATTTCCAGGTTTTGCCCCCGGTGGAAAGGGGAAGACCAGTGAAAATGGATGTCATGAAGGTGAGAGACAGTAGGGAAGGGAGGGGGCGGAGGAGGATATGAGACATTATGACTGGGAGGAAGCGAGTTTTGGCTTGTCTTCCCATGCTTACATTACCACTGCCAAATCTGGTAATCCCTCAGTGTGTGACACAATTCAACTGCAAAAATATATACGTATAACAAAAAAGTAGCAATTGTTGTTTATATTTATACAACATCGAGAAAATAAACCCGTCAAAGTAATGACGGGGGAAGAATTAAAGCCAACGTTTTAACATCTTAGCTATGCAGCACGTTTAGAAGACCGAGGATCTTGCCTGGAACTTATTTTGTTGACCCTGAATGAAGCTGCTGTCAGTATATGTTTAAAAATTTTGAAACAAATGTTAAATTTGGGCCTGGTTCTGTTCTAAGGATATAATTACTTTTTTGAGAAAAAAATTTTAATTTTTACCTCCATTTCAAGGGATGTAATTTTTTCCTGCCGCTTATCCAAGGAAAATAATTAGACAACAAAATATTACTAAATGTACTTAATTATATGCCATTGTATTAAAACTTTTTAAATTATCACTTTTAAGTATAAAATTATATGGTTACAGGTATAAATAAAAATAATGCAAATGATTCTCATCTTTCTAGACCTATGAGTTAGTCTGCATTAAAAATAAAAAGCGTCATGAAATTATAAACTGTTGCCGCGCAGTCAGCTGTGATATATATCAGCATTACGCTGCTAGAATGAATGATCCAAACAGCCGTTTACTGGGCATTACCTAATATATCGCACTCGTTTAACTAGGTATTAAATATTGCTTCTGGTATCAAAGTCGACGATGAAGTTAAAGAAACATTTCAGAACGTTTGTATGAACAGGTCGAAGACAGAGAAACTTATTTTTGCCATTTTCAAATTCTCTGACGAATGTAAAAGAATCGTTGTCGAGTCACGCGGTAGAGTTAATGATTGTACTAGCACTATTAGTTACGACGATCTTGTTTCACGTCTTCCACCGGATGATGTTAGATACGTTTGCTTTGATTTCGAGTATATAAACAAAGACAACTGCAAGAAGTCTGATATCATTTTGATTTCATGGCACCCTGATGGATCCTCAGTGAGAAAGATGATCTGTGGTTCTTCCTTGAATACTCTAAAGACAGCTCTGAGCGTAAACCGAAACATTATAGAGGGTGATACTTTATCTGAGGTAGATAGCAAAGCAGCTTTAGAAAAGGTAGGCGGCAAGGCACTCCCCACATAAAGGTCTTTCTTCAGATCTGCTAAAGTTTTGTGGAAGGCAAGACATCAGATTGAAAAGATTTTTGTTGGAGGGGCATTTATGTTGAAAGCTGTAGGCTTTATAGTCATTACTATCTTTTGTTTTCCTGTTGTCCTTTGTATTGGGGGGGGGGGGGGGGGGGGGGGGGGGGGGGGGGGGGGGGGGGGGGGGGGGGGGGGGGGTGGGGGGGGGGGGGGGGGCGGGAGGGGGGGGGGGGGGGGAGGGAGTGGAATTTAGTTATTTCATTAATTCAGATTGCAGAACACACACAAATTAGAAATAAAGGCATGAATAATTTTTGAAAATCTGTAAAATCTTTAAGAACCTTGATTGTGTTTAAAAACATAGTAGTATTTGTAAATACAGTAATATTGATATACTAAAAGAAGCCGTTGTTCAAACAAAAGAAAAAATATCTTTGCAGTTTTAACTTCAAATAGCTGTTTGATGATGTGTACCGTATTTTTTTTCCTGTTAAATTTATTTCATTGTTGACAGTTTTGTGTTTGTGTTATCTTTTCTGTTTTGGACATGACTAAAGAACAAAATGTTCCTCCATTGTCACTTCATTATTTAATGGGAAGTGATATTTCTGTTAAAAGCACTTTTGTAGTTTTGTTCTTGGTTGATTCATAGATTTGTTTTGGATATTTTTTTAACATGAATATTTAATTATAGTAATATTAGCTCATTAAATTATTTAACAGTAATTTTGACGAATTTAGACTATTCAGCGGATGGTCACAGCACATATGTTACTTGTGCTTGAAGCATGTGTAATTTAAATTTAGACCTAATCTATTAACAGAGTTTTTTGTTTGACTCTGTTCCTCAGTTCACTGTTTAACTATTTTGAGATTTGTTTATTCTTTGCCCTAAAGTTTTCAAGTTAAATTACTGCTCAATATACATGTTCCTGTCCTCCTATTCTTAAAAAAAAATATTCTGTTGCAATATGATGTTTAAATAAAGAAATGTGAAAAAAGAGCGGGAGGAACATGTACATATAATTAACACTAAATTTGCTAATTGTTTTGTGATTTGTTTGCAAAAAAAGTATTTATACTGTTTGATAAACCTCCTCACAGAAGTTCGCTCAAAAAAAAAAAAAAAAAAAAAAATTTGTTTCCCTTCCTTTTGCTCTTGAATTTTCGGATCGCTTCTCGGCCTTTTGGCTAAGATCAAAGTGTCTTAGCCAGGGCCTGGATCACACACAATTCACACATTCTACTAAATAACGTCAATAGACCTCATGTTGATAATGGGTGAAGAAACAAAGAGTCAGTTGTTTGAGCCCCAGAAGGGGTATTAAAATTAAAAAAAAAAAATATTAATCGACTAGGTTGAACGGGACGCGCCTCGCCAAAACGAGGCCAACTTTTATTTAAAAAAAAAAATTTGAATGATTAAATCAATGTTCTAGCTCTCAGCATCTTCATTCACCCTCTTAAAATAAATCTTCAAATGCATACACAGAAACATCACACAATTCTGGGACCGTTTCTGCGGTTGTGAAAATACATGTATCGTAAAACTAAGAAAAACTTGACCTTACGTTAAAAAAAAATTAATTACATGGGGATAAAGAAAACAACTTGTTCAGCTGTGCCTTTAAGTAGGCAGACTGCAGTGCTTTCCGTTATTTTGAGATTATTCGAAATAAATAAAGAAACAATTTTATTACACACATACTGCTAAAATTGTATGTATACATAGCTGCCGCACTTTTGAAGCGTTTATCTAAACTGCCAATTTGTTTATACCATCTAAAAATAACTGCCCACCAAATCGAAGCACTGGCTTTAAATATCAGGATATTCGCTATCATAATTTTGCTCAACACGGAGCATAAGTACATGAACGCAGTTCACCCCCCCTCCCTTCCCCTTCCCCTTCCCACAGACATTCTGCAACAAAGCACTCATGTTGTCTTGAAGTGGGGTTTCTGGAGAAACTGGTTTTAAATGCCATATAAGTCTGACTGAAGGAGAAGTATTCTTATTATTTTTTTGTCTGCTCAGAGACACCCCCTTCCACCCCCACGCGCCCCGAGAGCTGTAAGGTGCTACCGGGATATTAGGACAAGGTGAACCAAAAAATTCCATGGAGTACAGACATTCAGGAAAGACTGAAATAGAAACATACTGAACACACGTCATTTCAATAACGCTTTGAATCTTCAGACGGCGCTTAAACAGCGAGTTGATTTATATTAACAATATTTCAATTAAATTCATCATCATCATGTTCCCTTTCTGTTCCTTATGAAGCCTGGACCACCACTGCAGGTGGTCCTCTTGCAGGAAGCCTGCACAAATCATTCACCTGCTCATACAGCAGAGGTCAAATCATTCACCTGCTCATACAGCAGAGATCAAATCATTCACCTGCTCACACAGCAGAGATCAAATCATTCACCTGCTCACACAGCAGAGATCAAATCATTCCCCTGCTCACACAGCAGAGATCAAATCATTCACCTGCTCACACAGCAGAGATCAAATCATTCACCTGCTGACACAGCAGAGATCAAATCATTCACCTGCTGACACAGCAGAGATCAAATCATTCACATGCTCACACAGCAGAGATCAAATCATTCACCTGCTCACACAGCAGAGATCAAATCATTCACCTGCTCACACAGCAGAGATCAAATCATTCACCTGCTCACACAGCAGAGATCAAATCATTCACCTGCTCACACAGCAGAGATCAAATCATTCACCTGCTCACACAGCAGAGATCAAATCATTCACCTGCTCACACAGCAGAGATCAAATCATTCACATGCTCACACAGCAGAGATCAAATCATTCACATGCTCACACAGCAGAGATCAAATCATTCACCTGCTCACACAGCAGAGATCAAATCATTCACCTGCTCACACAGCAGAGATCAAATCATTCACCTGCTCACACAGCAGAGATCAAATCATTCACCTGCTCACACAGCAGAGATTTCTGTGGTCATTTTCTCTCTCTTTTCTCAGGAAGATGAGGGGGAAACTACTGTAAGACCTGGAGTACGGTGGATGGAAATAAAACAAATAAAATAAAGGTGGTTCGTCTTACTAGGACAATAGACAAAGAAAATAGCCAACGTTGCGGTCACAAGACCTTCATCAGGGAAAGGGAAAAAAGTGAGAGCTAAGTTTGACACATAAGAAAATAAATAAATCTTTTTTGCCCGTTTTGTCGAGGCATGTCCTGTTCAATCTAGACACAAGGTTATATTAGGGCGCATGTAGAAATAAAAATAAATCTTGTAGTCTGGTGAATTGTGTGTTTACATGATAATGTTGTCTAGCCCCACGCGCAGCACCGTATAGGTCGCCTTGTACGAGACGCCTGACGGAGAAATATTCCTATTCGGGAACTAAACTACTCAGAGATTTAACTAAAGTATTAGAAACAAAAAATAGTTTTGCATTGGAATTATATTACGAACATTTTCACGGCTTTTATCCTCACAACACTTACCCAGAACATTCACAATAGGTCAAGGAAACTACGTCCGTTCGTATCTAAAAATTGGTTACACCGACTTAGAATAAATCAACTTTCATGTTGAAGAAAACTCAACGTTCATCAAAGCATAAATGTAGAGACGACATTGGATAATGTTCTACACGCAGTATTCTCTATACTGCACAATTCCAAGATGGGGCGGAAAAGTAGAACAAGCGATAAACGGCGTATCTTCAGGCTGATGGAAACAGCATGTCCTGTACTGTAGATCTGTCAAAAACTGTGATTTCCAAAAGGCGGGCTCAACATTCTATATAAAATAACCGATAGACTGAGCAATTGTGAAGGAGGATGGCGTGAACATGAGGGGTAAGGGTAGAAACGAGCTTCTCTTGTAAATATTTCGCGCCTATCTTACAGCCAAAGAAGTAGTCTGAATCAAAGACCACCTCTTGTTAGGGGAATGACTTCCCAGCGCTTATTAAACAAGTGGAGAGTACGGTGATAAAATGTTACAAAAATACGCGGGTTTAGAGTAAAACATGTCTGCTCAAAATGGCGCCCATTGTGCCCTTTCGGTTATCTGTGCATCTTCAGGGTTGTAAGCGAGCAGGGGCGTACGTTACGTTTTTGGCACCCGGGGCAGATTCTACCTTTGGCACCCTCACCTTAAATAAATAAACACATAGAAAAATAAATAATGCTTGTAAGCATTTTAAAACAGTACAGTTTTGTCATAATTGTGTCGACTGCACCCCCCCCCCCCCTTTCCCCCCTTCTTTTCCCCTGGATGTCGCCAGGGGCGGACCGACCCCTTCGCATCTCCTTAGCCACACTCAGTCATTCATTCAATCAATCATTAATTCAGTTCCCTGTTCCCTCATTATGGAGCATAAAGCCAGAACTGCAGCTGGTCTCTCGGAAACTTTTTTTGTACAACGAACCCTTTCGATTGTCCGATAAAGGCTATGGACCCTCCGATAAAGGCTATGGACTGCTTTGATTGTCCAATAAAGGCTACGTACCCTTTTGATTGTCTGATAAAGGTCATGGACCCTTTTGATTGTCCGATAAAGGCTATGGACACTCTGGTTGTCTGATAAAGGTCATGGACACTTTTGATTATCCGATAAAGGCTATGGACCGCTTTGATTGTCCAATAAAGGCTACGTACCCTTTTGATTGTCTGATAAAGGCTGTGGACCCGTTTGATTGTCCGATAAAGGTCATGGACCCTTTTCATTGTCCGATAAAGGCTATGGACACTCTGGTTGTCTGATAAAGGTTATGGACACTTTTGATTATCTGATAAAGGCTATTGACCATTTTGATTGTCCGATAAAGGATACGGACGACTTTGGTTGTCAGATAAAGCTATGGGCCTCTTTGGTTGTCAGATAAAGGCTATGAACCCCTTCTATTGTCTAATAAAGGCTATGGACCACTTTGATTGTTTGAAGACTATGGCCTTCTTCATGAAAAAATGTACTTAAAAGCATAATGAAATATAACAAAATGTACATTTTAAATGAAAGGTTATGTACAATGGTCCATCTAGAGTCCATTCATGGACCCTAAGGGGTTCAGAAACCCTGGCATAATGGATACAATCAGGAATGAAGTGCCAGTTTAGTGACTGCGAGCAAAGTGAAGTGGGGTCGATTCCAAGTGCAGGTAGTGCAGGTAGAAAAGCAGTAGGCGGATGACATTTGGAAGTCATGACGTAAGTGGGCTCGCCCCAATCCTCTTCCCCTCTCCCACCAAGCGACGGAATTCATAAGGACCGAAATTATTGTGTAGACTACTTCTGACGATCAGATTCTCTCCTATTTTAATGCTGTTTGAAGAGTTTCCTATTATTATTATTATTATTACTATTCAGACAATCTCTCAAGGACCGCGGACAGGAATGGAAATAAGCCAAATGATAGGAGAGCATGGCGTTCTCTCTGGCTGACCTCTACACCCCAAAGTAAAAGAGGAACGACTAAGTAAGTATTATTATTAAGGAGGAAGACAGATACGAAAGTACATATAGAGACCAATTTCGAGAAGAAAGAGGTTAACAATGATAAAATGGTGGCGAAGAATGTATTTGATTGAAGGGTAGTTTAAGGAGAAGTTAAGAGGCGCAAGATGGAGACATAAGAACAGTAAATACAAATCGGTAAAGGTTGAAATGTCAGCAGACATCTTGTACTGAAGAATGTTTATGATAAGATATGAATTTACAGACAGCGAAGTTGAGGAGGATAGACACATCAGGCAGACAGAAGAGAAGATACATAGTGGCGGAAAAACAAACAAACGGACCGAATAAGACGGCAAAAAAATATAGACCAACTCGATGACGTCATAACGAACTGATTTACCCCACGGGCAGAAGGAATCCTACAAAGAAATCCCTTGCAGTGTTTCTATATTCATCTGTAAAACATATGGGGAAGATAAGTAGAGACAGGATGAAAGGGGTGAGGAAGCCATGGGAAGACCTTGAGCTTATAGCACGAGACAGGAGGATTTGGCTTAGGGATTGTTGCAGGGCTATGCTCCATGGGGGGATAAAGGGTAGTTGGTGTTGACGATGTTGATATCCACTTGTCCGCTCTTGTGTACGCCTTGTTCAACTCAAACACAATGTCCGTCGGTTGTATTAGGGCGCATGCCCAAATATAAAAGACCTTACGCCCTGGAGTTGATCTACAAAGGTTTTCAAATGAATTACCGTGCGTGACCGGGGATTAAAAGGGTAGCAAAGTTTAGTTACACAGTGACCTACCAGGCACGTCGTAAATGGCGACTAAGGAGGGTTGAGCTAAGTGCCGATGGGCCATCCAGTAGAAACATTAAGCCACAAGATCCTCAGCAACAATATAGACGAGTCAATTAATGAATGGTATTCGGCCGAATACCATCACCAACCAAGATCTCCTTACTCGGAGCAAGCAAGAGGACATATGCACACCATTATAGCTGGCAGACGCTGGAGCTGGGTTGGCCATGTCCTCAGAAGAGACTCCGATGCCATCACAAGAACAGCTGTGCTTTGGACCCCTGAAGGGAAAACGAAAGAGAGGCCGACCAAAAACAACCTGGCGGAGGACTGTGGAGGCTGAGATGCAAAGAATGAACCAGAGTTGGGGCACTGTACGAAGGATGGCCGCCGACCGAGCAAAGTGGAATCATTTTGTTGTTGCCCTACAAGACGCCACTAGGCGTGATGGCCACTGACTGCTTTGACGGTCGGTGGCTAAGGATCAAAGAAGAAGAAGAAAAGTTTAGTTACACAGTGACCTACCAGGCACGTCGTAAATGGCGACTAAGGAGGGTTGAGCTAAGTGCCGATGGACCATCCAGTAGAAACAGCCACAAGAGCCTCAGCAACAATATAGACGAGTCAATTAATGAATAATAGTATTTTAATAAGTTTTAAGATGAACAATCATCATCATCATCATCATCATCATCATCATCATCATCATCATCATCATCATCATCATCATCATCATCATCATCATCATCATCATCATCATCATCATCATCATCATCATCATCATCACCATCATCATCATCACCATCATCATCACTATCACCATCATCATCACCATCATCATCATCACCATCATTATCATCACTATCGCCATCATCATCACCATCATCATCATCACTATCACCATCATCATCACCATCACCATCATCATCACCATCATCATCATCATCATCATCATCATCACCATCACCATCATCACCATCATCATCACTATCACCATCATCATCACCAACACCATCATCATCATCCTCATCACTATCACCATCATCACCATCATCATCACCATCATCATCACCATTACCATCATCATCACCACCATCACCATCATCACCATCATCATCATCACCATCATCATCACCATCATCACCATCATCATCACCCCCATCACCATCATCATCACCATCATCACCATCATCATCACCATCATCACCATCATCATCATCTTGAACCCTCAGCCTCCCAAAGAGCAAAGGCCTTCATCAAACTAATACAAAGTGTTCCTGTCCCGTGCCATCAGCTTAAGGTCTTTCTTCATGCTCTTCATGTCTGTCTCCAGTTCTCTTCTCCATGTCTTCCCCTACCTGTCCTATTGAGATTCCAGAACAAGGACTGGCTGGTAATACTGTCAGCAGGTCTCCTTAATGTGTGTCCTATCAATCCTCAGCGTCTTTTCCACACCATCACTTGTTCCCACGGCACTTGCCTGGTTCTCGTCATTAGTTCCACATTGGTAATCTCGTCATGCCACTTCAATCCTGCAATTCTTTTCTACGCAAGCAACCATTTATGAAAGTCATAAACAAATGAAAACAATCAAAAAGCTACAGACTTTCATAAATGTTTTTGTTAAATTTTATTTTAATTACAAATGAGTATTACAGTACAAATATGGGACGTTTCGGGATAAACATTCGGTAGCGAGTCACACTCAGAAAACAAAGACGAGAAAGAAGATATAAAAAAAAGCAGACCAGATTTAAAAAAAAAAGAAAAAAAAAGAATCGAACTAAAATCAAGCTTAATAAATGCGTGCTTGCTAAGAAAAGAACAATTACAATGTTATGTTTCAAAGGGTGGTCAGACTGAGAGAATAGATAAGCGTATGACCGGTATAATTACCTGGTATTATCGCATGTACCTTGCGGAGCGTAAACAATTCTGCGTGTAAAGCAGATACGTCCGTACGGGAGTAGAGTGTTAGCGACTTCACCCTACTAGATTCAGCACAGAGCAAAATAATGAATGAACGGGCAAAAAAATTGCCAAATAATAAGCGAATTGAATGGGAGAAAGAGAAAAAATGAATAAACAAATGATACTGACGGAGTGGACGTGAGATCGCACAACCGTTTCGTCACATGTTATAGCAAGATCACGAATGTGGAACTGATGGAAAGAACCAGACAAGAACCAGTGGTACAAGAGATAACAAGATGTTGCCGTTGGATACAATAAACACTGAGGAAAGTACAAGACAACATTACAGGACAGTACTTGTTTTGGAATCCACAGAATGAGAGAAAAGACGGAGGAGGGAACTGGATACATAAGTAAAGTGATAAAGAGACCTTTCAATACTTCCTGAGGCCCTTTCAATATTACCTGAGGACCTTTCAATATTACCCTAGGACCTTTCAATGCTACCCAGGGACCTTCCAATATTACTCAGAGACCTTTCAACACTATCCAAGGATCTTTCAATACTACACAGGGACCTTTCAATAATACCCAGAGACCTTTCAAAACTACCAAGAGACCTTTTAATACTATCAAGGGACCTTTCAGTACTAACCAGGGACATTTAAATGCTATCCACAGACCTTTCAATACTACACAGAGACCTTTCAAGACTACCCAGGGACCTTTTATGACTACACAGAGACCTTTCACTAATACTCGGAGACCTGTCATTACTACCCAGATATTTTCATTACCACTTAGGAATCTGTCAATACAACATGGGGACCATTCAACACTGCCCAGCGACCTTTCACTACCACGTAGTGACCTGTTAATACTACCCCGGGGACCTTTCAAAACAACCCAGGGACCTTTTAATACTACCAGCAGACCTTTCAATATAACCCAGAGACCTTTTAATACTTCCTGGAAACCTTTAAATACAATCCAGGGACCTTTCGATACTACCAGGAGACCTTTCAATACTACCAGGAGACCTTTCAATACTACCAGGAGACCTTTCAATACTACCAGGAGACCTTTCAATACTACCAGGAAACCTTTCAATACTACCAGGAGACCTTTCAATATTACCAGGAGACCTTTCAATACTAAAAGGAGACTTTTCAATACTTCCTGGAGACCTTTCAATATTACCAGGAGACCTTTCAATACTACTAGGACACCTTTCAATACTACCAGGAGACCTTTCAGTATTACCATGAGACCTTTCAATACTACCTGGAGACGTTTAAATACTACCAAGAGACCTTTCAATATTACCAGGAGACCTTTCAATACTTCAATACTACCAGGAGAGCTTTCAATACTTCAATACTACCAGGACACCTTTCAATATTACCAGGAGACCTTTAAATACTTCAATGCTAACAGTAGATGTTTCAATACTACCAGGAGACGTTTCAATACTACCAGGAGACCTTTCAATATTACCGGGAGACATTTCAATACTTCAATACTACCAGGAGACGTTTCAATACTACCAAGAGACGTTTCAATACTACCAGGAGACCTTTCAATATTACCAAGAGACCTTTCAATATTACCACGAGACCTTTCAATACTATCAGGAGGAGACCTTTCAATATTACCAGGAGACCTTTCAATATTACCAGGAGACCTTTCAATATTACCAGACCTCTCAATATTACCAGAAGACCTTTCAATATTACCTGAAGACCTTTCAATATTACCAGACCTTTCAATATTACCAGGAGACCTTTCAATATTACCTGGAGACCTTTCAATATTACCAGGAGACCTTTCAATATTACCTGGAAACCTTTCAATATTACCCAGAGACCGGTTTGCACCATTCAGCAGTACAAACGTATGCACCTTTGATGACATGTACACAAAAGTAAAAATAGTTCCATAGTAGATATTGCCGTAGGGGAGTGAAGTGTTAGAGAGCATCATAAACCCAATTTATAGTCATAAGAAAATATAATAATATAATAATAGCCCCTTCAATCATAAGTGACTATGGGCATGCGCCCCTGGGGTGACATCCCTTAGCTGCTTATTTTCCCTGAAGTTCCTTTCGACGTTTTCTTTTCGCTTCAGCTTGTTGCGAAACCTTCTTTTCGCCCAATCTGAGGTGGCGCCGTAGAGAGCACCGCCTCTTGGTGCGATCGGCAGCTTCATCCTCCCAAGTTGCTGGATTTGTGTCCAGTGCCCCCATGTCTCTCTTGCACACATCGTAGGAAAAGACACAGTAAAACAAAACCTACAAACCGCTCAAAACGCAACAAAGTAAAGAGAAATATACCCAGGAAGGGGGATGCATCATACACAATAGGTGTTGCGCAACGGACAACAAACAACAAAGAAAATGCAGCCTGGAAGAATCAAACACAATGGAAAAAAAGCAATGTAGCATGCTATATAGAATAAGGAACAATATACAGCCAAATTATAACCCATACGAGGTTGAACTAGGTACCCCATCCGTTAGATAAACACCAGTTTTCCTGTACATGTAGCAAAAAACCAAACCAAACCCTGCAACTTTACCTAGATAAGCAAGCACTTTAACCACTGCGCAACTCGATATATTACATAAAAGATATCAAACATAAAACAGAAAGATTTTAAAAGTGTCTAACGAAGGACGTTGACAAGGAAAAGAAGAAAGAGAAAGAGCGATTAAAAAAAAATAAAGAAAGGAAGTAGAAGAGATTGTCTACAACATTAGAAGTTCATGATGTCATGATGCACGATGTCTGATAGGTCAGACACGACATACAAGATTGTCCCTGACACTCGTCAGCTGCTGCTCGCGCGGTGCAGGGAGGTAAACCGATAAGTTCACATAACTCTTGAAGACGTGCAGCTAAAGTGCAAGCGTGCGAGAACTGAGCACACCTGTGCAAAGTCTTCCAGGTCGATAAATGATGGTTGAGAATTGCCCCCCCCCCCCCCCCCCCCCCCCGGGGGGAAAAATTAAGGTCCATGATAAGACATTCACTTACCAGAACGTGAAATGAGAATGACCCAAGGATAAAGGTTAAAGAGTAAATGTCACGGAATTACCTCCCCTGCTTTGCAGTAGTGGTCCCGCAATGGCCAAAACTCAAGAGTATCTACTATGGGTCTTTAAAGGTGTCTACCTTCGCACAAGATTACTCTAGGCAGAGTTGCAGATAGAAGGATAATGGTGCTTCTATCTCAAGGGATTGTTCATAAGATATTTCAGAAGTCAAGAGCAATGCTGCGTTGAGCAGGGCAAATTGTTAATATATCAGTCCGCCGCCTTTTATGAAGATTATTAATTTCAGCTCGTTCAAGCCCCCACCCTGATTTACTCAGTGGAATTCTTCTTATTGTGGTATAGCCCTGTTTAGAGTGTATTTAGTAAACTGACTGAGACAAACATGCTGTACATCCAAATGATTAAACCGACGTTAAATTTGTATATTTACAAATAACAAATAACTTAATAATCAACTAAGTTTTAACAGTTTAAAAAAATTGAATAATGGTTAACAGAAACTACTCATCATCGTGTGATGGTATGGTGTTTTATGTAAGAAGTCACTTGGCAGCGTTATGGTTTGATTTAGCTGTTAATGGTAGTTTCTTCTCCCGCTGGGCTTTTGGGTTCTGTGCAGATCGGTCACTGGAGTTCTCGCGTCTCTGATCAAGATTAAAGGCGCAGCACGTTCCAAGTAAGATCAGGGAGTAACGGCAAAGCTGGTCCCGAGTCTCTAAGACACTCTGATGATGGTGTCTAGTTCGACGTCAGTCCACTTCTACACTCACTTTGTTCCAGAGATTAGTACCCTCAGCTAGTACCACTCAGCCAATCTTGGCTCACAGACTGTTTGCTCAGAGGAATAAAGTTAAGGCACTAGCAGATGTCTTTTTACACGTTTCTGGGGTGTTGTTATGTTAACACCGAATTCCCACTATGACTCCGTGTTTTGAGTATCCTCAGATCCCGGTTTTCCTTATTAAAATCGTTTTCCTTGGCTCTTTAAGTCCTTCAAGATGTTCCACAAAGTCCGGTCTGATATATATGAAATCTGATTCTAACTCTGGCAGTCTGATGGTCTTCTTGGCACGAGTGAATTTTCACAGTGTCTTAAAACTGCAAAAAGGTCAGGTTATATTGCCTGTCATCCCCTGCATTTGTTTGTTACGATGATAAGCAGGGCTCCAATCATTTCAAACATGCGTGTTTAGGTAGGGTAATTTCAAAATTATTTCTGCCTGAAATTCTGTGCGTGATGCAAAAGGTCACCTCTCCCATATATGGCAATAAAACATCCGATTGCCTTCTCTGCAAATGCCGACAATTACATCTTACTTTCCTCAAGGTGTGTAGGAAACGATTATGTCATTCCTGTGCGCTGACAAATAAGTTATCTTCCCGTAGTGGCTATCAAACTTTCAGCGTATTACCATCTTGGAGAAGAACGCACCCTGGTCTTATCAGCGATTAAACAACTGCGCTGGGCGATTTTATTGTTAATCTGTAGTATGATGTCGGCCACGCCCGAGATTAACCAACATGGTTGTCGGTTAATATTGCATCACCTGTCTACTCTCTCAGCAGAGATGGTCAGGTAAACAGACAAGACGAATTATTGCTGAGAGAAGTGTAAGAATGTTTGAAAATACAAAATGCCTGCTACATAGCAGAGAAAGAAAGAGGGCGCCGACCACTGAAACGCGTAATAAAGTCAGTACAACAACTGTCACAGTATACGGCCGTAGTGGACAAAAGAGCGACCCAAAAAATTATGTGACAGTAAAACACAAAGTTTGCGAAAAATGTTGCTTGTGAAAGAAATGATAAAATATATAATTCTTCTTCAACGTCGTCTTCTTCTTCCCTTTTCTTCTTTCACCTTTCAACTCCCAAAACAGCATGAGTCATCAACAAACTTATGCCAAGTCTCCCTGTCCCGGGCCATCAGCTCAAGGTCTTTCCATGTCCTTAGTTGACCTGCCCATTGTTGAAGTTTCTGTATTTTAACATTCTTTACAGAATGCCCAGTGGATATGAACGCAGTTTCTTAATCCAGATATACCAGGTTCGAAACCTGCTGCAGGCGGTTTGGTAGCAGATCGCTTTGTGTGAATTTTTAACAATGGTATAAGCGCCGTACCGTTCAGAAAGCAATGGCAAACTACTGAATAAAAAAAAATTGCCTAGAAAAATCACAAACAGCCAATAAAAGCTGGGGTTGATTGCCACGTCCTTTAAAGGATAAGCAACTAACTTTACAGAATGGTTTAACTAACCCCATGCCGAACCCTCCTTAGTCGTTTGTTACGACATGCATGTTAGGGAACAGTGTTACCATTCTTTGCTGCCCTTTCGTCCCTGGTAAGACACGGGCGAAAATACATAATTACAAGCAAAAAATGGTAGATACTGCAGTAGCTGGGTGAAGTCACATTTCGACACGAGCTGCTATCGAAATCTGAATAGACATATCGGAATGAAGTGTTATTGACTTCACCATACTGGGTCCAACTTCAAGAAGCGGGGTAATCAGTTCCCTTCCTCTCTGCTTTTGCCTTCCCCAAGGGCTGAGTCGGGTACCCATTTACAGGTATGCCGTATTAACTTTTCAAAATCTGATAGCCTTTTAACAAGAATCTTAGACATCACAATTAGTAACTACTTCACTATTGGTAAAATCTTAATACGCTGTCCCTAGTGCAGAATAGCGATCATTAATTTCGTTCTGTAACCAAATCTAATGGTAAACAGTGCTACGAATCTTTGCTCCCTTTTCGCGCCCCGCTAACACAAGAGTGACTTCCATAATTTGAATTAATTCCATTATTAAAGTCACTATTTCCTTATTAGAGACTTGCCTAACCGGTAACGCCATGTGCCATCTTATCCCCCCAAACTTGCAATATTTTCATAGCGCGTTCCGGCCCAGGAGATACATTGCGCGGCCGATGAAATAACGTGCACATATTTCTCTTGAATCACCAAACGGACGGGACAAAAACCAGAAAGACCACATAATGATCCATGGTAGATGGAGGCATGCATTACAAGACGTGAAAGTAAAAAGAGGTGCAGATTTGGGAAGTGATCATCACCTAGTAGTAGCAAGACTGAAGGTGAAACTCATAGCTGCTGGACCAATTGCAATAAAACAGAAAAAATATAACAGCATGAAACTCAAGGACCCTTGACCAAAAAAGCTTTTGCGGTTGATGTAAAGAGACGATATCAAATTGTCAACAGCCAGGAAAGTACAGAGACTGATGATGTTGACCAGAAATTCAAAATCATTTAAAAAATATACAAGGAAAGCAGCGAATCATGCTTGGGATTCCAGGAAAGAAAGAGACAAGATTGGATAACACCAGAAACGTTAAACACCATAGCGATGAGAAAAGAAATGACAAGAAAGAAAACAGAAGCAACGTCTCCCAGGTTAAAGGAAATATATAGCGAACAGTACAGTCAGCTGGACAAAGAAGTAAATTTTTAATACAAAGAAACAGCATACATTCCTGACACCTAATTTGAAATAATCTTCGGTACTTTTTTCTTTTCAAAGTTGGAGGTGAGAACTCGAGTGCGGGGCTCATTGTGTGCATGAGGCCCGATTGGGTCAAATATCGGCCTAACCACGTGCCCTGCATCCACCTACTAATGTATACATTCACAACACGATCCACTACATTCTGGACTTACCTCAAGCATTATGCCACAGACATACTTGATGCATTGTGTAATGGCATCGGCAGTTCCAGACAGTGTGACCGCACGCTCTGTCGAGTTAGGTAGCATCTCGCTTGCGACTTGTATGGACGCACCTGTACACTGAACAATCAAATAAAAAAAGAGATTATATTTCTGTATATAATGTGAAAGAGATACATGAAGACAAATAGCAGATACAGGACAGTTTGACATCGTGGCATGGGAAGGAGTCAACAACAATTTGATAAACGCTACTGGAGACAGGAAGTTGTGGAGAGACGTGATTGCCTACGCCACCAGGCATGATACTTTGAAGAAGAAGAAGATGAATGTAAACTGAAATAAATAATGTTACAGCATATAAAGAGTTATCGGGCTGGCAAACTCATCATGTGAAATACATTTTCGCAGAATACATCGCTGCAAGAGTATGGGACTGTTTGGTGCAGGCGTCCTGTAAGGGAACCAGTTGTAATGGTGGTTCCATGCTCCGAAATATGGTAATTTCCCAATGATTATCGCCGAGCGCTCCGCACAGAATATGGGCATTTTAGAGTTATTTCCCGTAGCATTGTTTCGTGCTTTAGCAGTGTTTCGCGCATCGGGTCAAGTAATATGTTTTGAATTGTAATGTTGTTGTTGTTACATGTCTGTTCGTCTAGATGCACAAACGACCTCAACCGGCGATAGACACCTATTCTGATGCAATCGGCTCGGAGTTATGTGCTCGATCGGCGTATCTAATAAAGTTAAAACGCACCGGCACGGAACATTCAGACTAAAGCGCGAAACACTGCTAAAGGGAAATAACTCCAATTGAATATTCTGTGCGGAACGTTCGGCGACAGTCATTTGGAAATTACCCGAAGTATATTATAGCACATAAAGGGTGAGATGGTTGATTGGCAGAGTGGTTAGGGCGGTTGTTTGTAGAGGCAAAGAGACCTGTTTCAAAACCAGGTCGCGTTACGTTCCTGTCTATCTAGCTGTGATCAGAGGTGCCTGATTGTGCTCGTAAATTAAGGAAGGCAAAGGCAGCAAGGACAGGAACGGTTGACCACGCCTCATGAAGCTGAGGCCTAGTATAGTGAATCTCTAACACTTCACTCCGCTGCAGTATCTGATATAAAACGGCAGTCCCAGAGTTGATACTTGCCGTAGTGGAGTGAAGTATTAGAGACTTCCCCATAGTAGGTCTAGCATCGACAGGTGGGGTGACCAACTCCTCCCTCGCTGCCTTTTCCGTCCCCTCTCAAAAAGCAGAGGCATGCACCCATTTACAGCAGGGTAGACTTTAGCATGTCGGTCCCGTGATTTGAACCAGGCAACTTTGCCGGGACAGATGAGCAGCTCTAACTACTCCGTCAATCGGACGCTCAGTATCTGACATATGGAACTTCCTTTACCGTTTACCTTTACACATAGATTGTAGCCGCGTTAGCGTAGTGGTTAGTGCCTTGGATTCCTAGCTCGGTGGTCCATGGTTCGATCCTCAGTTTAGGTGGGATTATTTTTTAGACCGCAAACGGCTCCGGGGTCGAGCCAGCCTCATGAATTGGGTACCAGAGCAAATCTTGGGAAGGTGAAGGCGGCCGGCATGATGCTGACCACATCACCCCTAGTGTGCCGATGGTCAAGAAAACATGAGCCTAACACCATATACCCAATATGCCCCAATAGGTGTGTAACTGGATCCTTTACACGTTTTACCTTTACATATAGGATGTTATAAGAAGTCTAAAAACCAAAGGAAAGGATAGTCACATAGAAGACCAAAAAATAAAAAAAACCACGGAGAAGAGCAGTGGAGACAGAAGTGAAAATGACGAGGAAAACGTGTGCGGACCTTCAGCTGATGACACGTGACAGAAGGATTTGGCATGTGTTTGTTGAAGGTCTATGCTCTTGGAGCTAAACAGTTTTGATTGATTGAGTCATTCATAGCAGATGCTGCTACAAGGGAGTGTGACGCGTAATGGAAAAATAGTGTACAGTAATCCGACAGCTTAGTGCCACCTAATAGCTGCCCTCTGATTTGCTAGCTAGAAACCATGTACCAATACCCACTATTTCTGCAGCTTACTCTCTTGTCCCGCCTCTTTGTTTTAACACGAGCTAACGCAATGTTTACAAACTGCGTGACCTGTCAGTCATAACAGGAAAGTAAATCAGGCTGTGTTTACCTCGCCCTCACGCGAGCATCTGTGTTACGGTATTTTATTGATGAATTGTTACGGTATTTTATTGAAGTCGTCTGCTATAGTTGGCAGGGTGCTACTTCTAGGGTCACAGCGTTTAATATAATTCGATGTTAAGAATTCTCGGACTATTGAACGCTATATACACGATCGATTTATGACGTGTTAGCGTTGATAGGTCACGCATCGTGACTTAGATACGAGACCCTTTTTACGTTGACCGTCAAGCTGTGAAGACGCGTCCTATATTTGTCCAGTGTTAGGCATTGTATTGCCACATATTTATATAAGTGCTTCGAAGTAGGGATTCAGGGTCAGTCCAAGCTTTATGAATCAAATAATATAATAGGTTAGTAGATAACCTACTTCAAGGAAGATTATTTCAGTTCATAATATGATATTTATCAGACGCATACGCTCATTGTCGGCCGTTGGAAATCCCAACCGCGCTTGCACACAGCTATGATGTTCTGGCTATGTTAATTCGTTTTACTGGACACGGACTGAGATTATGATACGGATTCAAATGTATTTTATTATAGATGTATGCTATCAATGAATAATACTTGTGATGTCTTCATCCGTTGTTTCGTCAAATAAACGTTTGGACTCAATTAAGGACTTACCCACATTACTTCGATTACGGTTGGTTACTTCGACTTGAGATATTGATTGTTGTTTGACCTGATGAACTCTTCTTCATATGAAGTTTATACTAATGATAATCAGGTTCGTACGGAACCAATGTCTTCTTGGACCCTCATTAATTAACGAAAACCATTTGTACTGACTTCAACTGAGATGATGATGAATAAGAAAAGCATACATATTCAACTAATAATACAGTAGAACTCCATTTATCCGAACCCCAATTATCCGAACATCCAATTATCCGAACACTTTTTCCAGAAAAAAAAAAAAAATCAGATGCCACAGTCACGTTAGACTAAAATTCTGAATCTTTTGATGCGGCAAACTTCAAATGTGTGCGAACAATTTGTAGAGAATGGGATGGCTAATGGTCGGTCGCTTACGTACAGGAAGTCAGTTAGATCATAAAGTCAGTTAATATCTGGTTTACCAATCTAGTGTACGTGGGCGTTCTAAGTAGAACACTGGCTAAACAGACAGTTCAACTTAAAATAATTGTGTCTGCTACTACAGCAGAATAATTTTGGTGTACAAGTATTTCTCTGTGCGATATGGCATCTTCCAGTAGGCCTAAAGCATATAAAAGGAACCGCAATGTTTTGTCAATTGAAACGAAAACAGAAATTATCAAGAGACTAGGACAAGGTGAAACTGTGTCTTCACTTGCGAGGATTTTCAATGTTGGGAAAGCTACCGTCTCTGACATCAAAAGTAACAAGGATAAAATTATGAGTTTTGCATCGAAATTTGATAGTGAAAATGGGTCGAAGAAACGTAAAACCATGAGAAATGCGAAAGATGTGAAATTGGAAGAGGCTTTGTATATATGGTTTGTGCAAAGAAGAAGCAAAGGGGAACCTATCTCTGGTTCTCTGTTGTGTGAAAAGGCACTTCAGTTCAACAATCAACTTGACGGTCCTCCTGACTTTAAGGCTAGCCAGGGATGGTTAAGAAACTTTAAATCTCGTCATGGCATACGAGAATTGGAGATTCAAGGGGAATCTTTATCTAGCGATGCAACTGCCGCTAAAAAATTTTAAAGAAACATTCTTGGCTTTTTTGGAAGAAGAAGGTTATTCACTCGATGATGTGTATAATGCCAATGAGTCTGGCTTATACTGGAAATCATTGCCTCAAAAATCACTTGCATCTCAGCGCGAAGCAGCTGCCCCTGGGTTTAAAAAGTGCAAAGAGAGAGTAACAATTTTGGTAGCCGCGAATGCCAGTGGAAGTCATCGTTTACCGGTGCTAATGATCGGCAAAGCCAAAAAAAACCACGTTGTTTAAAGAATGTGACATGTCTCCCATTGTGTTACAAAGCACAGAAGAGTGCTTGGATGAATAGTGAAATATTTCTTGATTGGTATACAAATCAGTTCATCCCAAATGTGAAGAGGTTGAGAGAACAAGAAAAGAAAACTGGAAAAGTAATTCTTCTACTGGACAATGCACCATCTCATCCAGAGACGGATACATTGAATGCAGTTGATGCAAATTTTAAAGTAATTTTTCTGCCTCCCAATGTAACAACACTGATTCAACCAATGGATCAGGGTGTTATAGCTAAGCTTAAAAAGATGTACAAGAAGGAAGTCCTGCGTCGTTTATTGTTGGCTGAAGATGAAGAAAGTGTGGTGGCGTTTTCCAAAAAGATTAATCTCAAAGACTGCTGCTATATGTTAGCTGATGCTTGGACCACCCTGTCACAAGATAATCTCAACAAGGCTTGGAGTAGATTGCTTGGGAAAAAAGGAGGAAATGAAACTACTGCAGTGGACACAAATGATGATTGTATAAATGAAGTTGTGGAACGGTTTCAAGCAATGCCCGGATTTTCGGACTGTGACAAAGATGATGCACACATGTGGCTAGAAGATGATAATGATTCTGGTTTTCAGTTTTTGAATGACGAAGAAATTTTGTCTTTTGTGCAAGAAGAAAACCAAATACATGTAGTGACCGATGATGAAGACTCCTCAGAAGTATATGATGTACTTGTAGATTATGAAGAAAAACCAAAACGTCGACCAAGTCCTGAAGAGGCCTTTATAGCACTAGAAACAGCGATGGCTTGGTACGAGCAAGAAGATGACAGCTGTCCTACACAGCTTCTGCTGTTGAAGAGAATGCGGGACTTAGCAGCCAAAAGGAGACTATCCAGTTTGGTGCAAAAGAGGATTCCTCATTATTTTAAATAGTGGGCTACATCTGTGCAAGTACATATATACGTAAGTTGCGCCTGGTTTTGAATCGTTTGTAATGTTATTTTGAAAACATTTCTCTTTCTTAACAAAAATAATTAATACAAGTAGTACATGCACTGCAGTGTAATAAAAGATTTTGGTGATACAGTGATCTAATACAGTGTGGGTATTATTATTACAGTACAAGTATGTAAATATGTTTTATAGTGTATTTTCCTTGTGATGGTTAATTATTTTTAGAAATATGTGTACATGTACTCGATACATTATGTAATCCAATTATCCGAACATTTGATTATCCGAACGATGCTCGGTCCCATGGGGTTCGGATAAATGGAGTTCTACTATAATAGAATGAGAAATTCAAGCAACCGAACGAACCCCCGCAACAATCTGTCAATCATAATAGTTCTCAGACATGCTGGCACGTGGGGAAGACAAAAACACAGACCCTTTGAAGTTCGTACTCAGGGAAGTTAGAAACCCCTGGGCCCTTTGATCTTCAGAAGCGGGCATTCGTACAGAGAAAACCCGTTAGGGGACAGTAAGTCTTTTGATGACGGTTGAAACCTCGTCGAAGACCGACCGTAAAGCCTTTATCTTGATACGCTTAGCTTCTGAAATTCTGGATAACACCGGACCGCGAAATTAACGCATTCAGAGATCAGAGAATCCTAATGATATATATACTGTTGTTTTCTTAACCCCATCATCAGTTGTCAGTCAGAATTGTGAATAGTCTAAGCGGAGTCCTAGAAACAAGATTTCCTTGTGTGGATTTGTTACTAGTTTTCAGTGGAGGATTTTCATTTCTGAATTTTCTGGTAAAGGATAATAGGGCAAATGTTTTTAAGAAGTGATAGTTTTTAACATTTTGTCTTCACTTAGATTTTCTCGCTAGTAAAAAGAGTGAAATAAAGTAACGCGTAGCGATTTCCTACCAGATATTCTATTAAAATGTTAAATCACGCCACCCGTATAGACAGTAAACTGATAGTGTAGGATAGAATACAACGTTATATTTCATTTGTGCATATTTGTTATAGTGTCTATTATTTTAATCATATACGGCAAAGCCAACAGATACCGACAATTTAATTGCTATTTAATGACAGGCGATCATTGGTTAGGTAGCGCGTATGGAGAGCTTAAATAATAATTTTAATTGGACGCTGACGCCGGCGAGTAGGGGCGGGCGAGCTAAACATAAGTCAGACCCGCCTGAACTGAGCCGCCAGCGGAATTTGTTAACTGATAGGAGTAAGGAAACACCGTGTGCCTTTTAAATTTAATCAGGACTGACGGAGTGGAGAAGAGATCGTCTTGTCCCCCGTCTGTGTGTATAGATATAGGTTTAGCATATTTTTATATAAATGTTCTTGTATTCTTCGCAGACCTGATCATTAGGGCAGCCAGCGGTCTTTGTCTTTTTCCATTTTTAAAATTTGTTATTTTCTCCTGTTTCTTGGCTGTGCATCACCAATTTCATTCGTGAACGGGCACACGCCAGAAAGTATTGGAGGATAATAAATATTTTTAATAACTGGACTTACCAAACCCAGAAAGATATATATATATTTACCAGCCACAAGTTGGCCGATAGAAGAACCATCATCAGCCTATGAACAAAGTTCTAGCAACCAGATGTTTTCCCAATACTGGAAGTATTTTTCCTGCTAAAGAGTGAACCACAAGAACTCTCTCAGTTTTGGTTAACTAGTTATAATAACACGTATAGGAGACGCAACCATATTAGGCGTTCACCTCATGAACTAATTTGGGGGATGGACTGGGGCCAATTTGGAGCTACGACAATGGGGTGACAGAATATTAAGGGAATTGAATAATGTTCACAGAGTAATTCTGTTACCAAGGGATATTACAGACCCACCAAACCAGGCAATTAGGTAAGAGTGTGAGAGTGGCCACTGTTTGCAAGAGTGTGCGAGTATTTTCTTGTTTGCGTGGAAAACTATCCATATATCTGATTTGTCTAAAAGTTTGTTTATTTTACTGGGTCTCATAGAGTACCCCTACTGTTCATTCTGTAACAGAGTGCTAACCTTCAACCTTTGGGTAAATAATTTTAGGGTTCTTTTTCTCCATTTGGGGAGGGTGCACGTTTCTTTCTGCTTTATTTCCTATGCATGTAAATGACTCTTTGATCTTTTCCTTCAGATATTTTGATGTTATCGAGTTTTAATGATAATAAACTACAAAAGAAACTTACCTTTGTGTGTTGGTCAGACCCATACCCATTTATCCGTAGTTTTCACGTTTGTGTGTCTTGTGTCACATAGCTGTATGTGTGTAGATTAACTTATCTATTTTTGATAGGGAGATAAAAGCTGTCTTGCACTAAAAGTACAGTCGTACGGATAGGCTGGAAGAAATTATCTAATCACCCCAGAGACAGATCTTTTTCCTCAATTCTACCACCTGTGAAACAGCCGATAGAATAGTCTGGCGCTCTCTCTTCCAAACCTCTACACCTCACGGTAGAAGGGGAACGACTAAGTAAGTAAGTAAGTAAGTGAAACAAAATCTATTTCTATACATTCTCGCGTATCTGTCGACCTCCACTCTATATACTCAGACGGGCAAAAATAACACAATGAACTTTCTGTACGACAGGGAGTGAAGTGTTAAGGACTTCACTTATACTCGGTCTCAGCTTTATCTGGTGGGATGATCAGTTCTTTTCCTTGCTGTCTTTGCCTTCCCCAACTCAAGAGCGGAGTAAGGACAATTTTTGTCATCTGGTTAGACAGGAGCGGGGCCCCAGAAGGAAGGCGAAAGAGAGGGCGGCTAAAAAAAATACGGTGGAGGCTGAGGCAAAAAAAGCATGAACCAGAGTTGGGGCACAGGACGAATGACCGTCACAGACCGAGATGAAATGGAGAGAGTTTGTTGCCGCCTACTGCTGTGACATTTGTAACAGCAAACAGCTAACCGTACTCCCATTACCATGTTTGAAGTCTTAAAAAAATAAAACAGTAGGGTCGATTATCCGAACTAACTGGGATCAATGTTTGTTTGGTTAATCAAATAGTTTGAACAATCAAACATACATGAGAATATCCAGCTTATACGAAACAAAGTGTAATTAGGCGTACAATTAAGGTCACTGGAGACTGTACTGAGTCCACAAAGTAACTAAAGCCAAAATTTAATTTTTAACTCATGTAATGACAAATGAAAACTTTCTGTGCAACATTGCAAAATCTGCGAATAAATAATCAGACAAGAATGCATTAAGCGGCAGGAGCAGGAATTCAGCAGTACAATTAGTGCACCAAAAGTAGACACTGTAATTTTTTTTTTTTTTTTTTAGGCGGCTGCGTTGATTCTGATAATTGACGTTCGGTTAATGGACGTTCTACTGTAATGTGTGGACAATTAATTATAACACAAGAAAAGACGAACAATTGTACGCATGCGCAGACTGACTTCGGCGAAAGTTTCGATCGCGAGCTTGGCGACATGTCGGCGTGTGTACCCTGTTATGTGATTCAATCGACCCTAAGAATATATAACAGTAACAACTACATACCTGGTAACATTAAGGGCAGCAACTAAATTAATGTTCACATACACACTAGGACTACATTTCTGACAGGAAACACAGTTTCTCAAGTACAAAACATGCAAATAACCGGTACATACAATCGCACAGGTAGTTAAAAACGTCTCAACTCGTAAACATTACAGGTCCTCACCCGCCTTCGACTGGGTTTCGACTTTGTCGTAAGTCGAATTTTCCTTCATACTGTGCGCATGAACCACAAGATTATATCAAACTAAAATCGTGAGTGTTACGTTCTGTACAATCAATCAATCAATCAATCAATCAATCAATCAATCAATCAATCAATCAATCAATCAATCAATCAATCAATCAATCAATCAATCAATCAATCAATCAATCAATCAATCAATCAATCAAACCCTTTAGCTCCCCAAGAAGCACATGCCTTCAACAAACACACATCAAGTCCTCCTGTCACGTGACATCAGCTCAAGTTCTTTCCACTTTTTCCTCATCATTTTCACTTCTGTCTCCAGTTCTCTTCTCCATGTGTTTTTTGGTCTACCTCTGCCTCTCTCTTACCCAGGAGGTTCCAGAACAAGGACTGCCTTGTAATGCTATCAACAGGTTTCCTCAATGTGTGTCCTATCCATCGCCAGCGTCTTCTTCTCATCTCTTGTTCCACTGGCACTTGTCTAGTTCTTGTCATCAGTTCCACGTTGGTAACCTTGTCATTCCATTTTAATCCTTCTATTTACGCAAGCACCCATTTATAACAGTCTGTAGCTTTTTGCTTTAGGACTGACTTTACATCTTATTTTCGTGTTGGACTTGATTTCTCTTGATCTCCATATGTTTCCCAATGCAATGACAGCTCCTCTTGCTTTCTGTTCTGTACTATGGAACTGATGAATTCATAACCAATACAGGGGAAACTGTCATATATTCAGGACACGAGGCTTCCTGGGACATATATAGCAACCCGTTCTGTGCATGTGTGGTGATTTTTCTTCCTTTTCCCTGGAATCTTGCCGTTATTATCCTGGGGGATATTGATTCACATTTTATTAGTGCTTCGACTCTACGTCAGCTCCTCTCTTTACTCTGACATCTTGTAGGCAGCGTCTCCATTTTCCTTCTATGGTGAAGTGGTCTATCTGAGTTTGCGTGTGTCCATCTGGGGATTTCCATGTGGTCTTGTGTATGTCTTTGTGTGGGAAGATAGTCCCTCCGATGACCAGCCATTCAGATCACAAAAGTTTACAAAGAGTTCTCCATTTTCATTTCTGTTTCCTATGCCATTCTTTCCCGTGATTAGTTCACAGTTTTTGTTGTCTACTCCTATTTTTGCATTTAAATCTCCCATTACTATCTTAATGTCTCTCTGTGACGGTATTGCCTCTCCTACTTTGCAGTAGTGGTCCAACAGTGGCCAAAACTCAAGAGTATCTAATATGGGCTTCAAAGGTATCTAGCTTCGCACAAGATTACTCTTGGCAGAGATGTAGACAGAAGGGTGATGACACTTCTATTACAAAGGGAGTCTTCACAAGATATTCAGAATAAGCGAGAACAATACTGCTTTGGCTGAGTAAGTTAACTCTGTAATTCTGCCGACGCTTTTGTGAAGGATTTAAGCACTTCTTAAGTTCAGCTCGTATAAGCCCCCACCCTGGAATTCTATTATTCTAGAATAGCTCTGTTTAGAGTGTGTGTAGTAATTTGACTGAGACAAACATGCAGTAACTTTAAAATGATTAAATCGAAGTTAAGTTTGTAACATTACAAATAACAAAATTTAATAATCACTTTAGGTTTTAACAGTTGGAAAATAATTTGAATAGTTATGAATCAAGAAAAGTTATCATCACAGTCTTTATGGAATGTGATATGTTACAAGAAGTTCAAGTGGCAGCATAGATTTGAACTTAGCTGTCAATGACGGTTCTGCTCCTTCTTATGTGTTGGTTCTTTTCACTCTGCTCACGCTCGTTCCTGATCAAGGTTGTCAGGGGTAGCTCGTTTCCCAGAAATGTCAAGGAGAGTCTACAACGTGGATCCTTCGTCTTAAAGTTTAGGCCACAGTTCCCTTCTTGTTCCAGAGATAGTACTTTCTGCTGATACCAACAATAAGCCAATCCTGGCTCACATACATTTTTGCTCAGATGAATAAAAGAGACTCGAATCGGCCTCTTACACGCGTCTGGGGTGTCGTTAATAAAAAAGTCCCATCGCTGACTTCGTGTGTGGTCCTTCAGTTTCCTCATTCCCGGTTTCCTTATTTAAAATGTTAGAGATTTCCTGGGCTATATTGTAAGTCCTGATGAATATTCCAATAAAAGGTTTCCGGTATATTAAGAAGGAATTCTGAATTCTAATTCTTCATTGTAGCAGTCTGGTGTCTTGGCGAGCAATTTCTCAAGTGAAATAGCTTGAGAAAATGATCAGATTATATTCCCTGCCTTCCCACGTCTTTGTTTGTTATGAGCTATCAAAAACACTCCTATCATATTCAACCAGGCGGGTTATGGGGTAATTTTCAAAATATTCCGACATCGGATAATTTTGAACGTAAGGCAGAGGTCAGCTCTCCCATATATGGTAATAAGATGTCCGATGCCCTTGTGTACAAACTTACAGACAGATCGGTAAACTCATACAACAGCGTGTTCAAAATGTAACCATCATTACTTTATCAGAAAGTACTCTTATCATAACAAGAAGATCAGGAAACGAATATGTCATAAGTTTCCGCCGGTACACGAGATCTTGTGCTAATCTTAGCTAAGTTGTGCCACTCCCTTGCGACTACGAGTAATTATCTAAGCAAATCTGGGTAGCGTCAAGCAAATGTTATTATTATCACCTACAGGGAGTGTCAAGCGATTCGACAATTCTCAAATATCTGCTAATTAGCAGAAAAATAACGAAGAAAGAAAGAAAGAAAAGTGCGATAATTGACAGCACATAATAAAAATCAGTACCACAAATGTACCGATGCTGCCGGAGAGAAACAAAGATCGATAGGGGTCGCCCCGTTTTGTCACACTCTCTGTGTCTTTTGTCCAATGTTCCTTGGAGTTCAAGCCTGAAATATAATACTCAGAACTTTATGAACAAAGACACACGAGTTCAGTTCAACCTAAAGTTAGGGTATGTGTATGATGAAGTGTAAGTCAAAACAACAACAGACAGATAAACAATTTAATTTATTCCACTACACTTGACAACACTGTGACACTCACATACATAAAACACTCTACAAGGATATCTTAAAGGAGTCACTGATAACTTTCAAATAACAATATGTATTCATTGCTGTCATGAATGTATATGTGTCCTGATTCAAATACAAATGGAACCAGGAATCACAATCAATTTTAATTACAAGTTATATGTACAGAATTTCTCAATATGAATCTTGTAGTGACATGTATTTTTAATAGTATCCTATGTGTGTCAGTGGTGTAGTAGTAATATGAGGTAATACTGGTTTTGTTTTGTTCAAGCTCTGTTGGTATTTGTCATCATGACTTCAATAGTTTGTCTTTATTGGAACTAGTATTGGAGATGTTCTCAGTTCCTGATATTAAAACAATTGAATTCCCCTCTTAATTGTATTTTACACTGTCATTTTAAGATGGGGGTACATAATGTTGAGCTCAGCTGGCCACATCAGCTTATCTTGCGTGATGGCGGCAGGAAAAGACTCCTCTGCTCGATTTCTCCCCTGGGCTCTGGAGACACCTCACTGATAGCTAAATGGACCAAGGAGTATGCTGTCCGACTCTGGATTCAGCAAAGCTCTGACCAGGTGCTGCTCAATAACGTTAAGACCACAGTCCCACAATTCATAGAATAATAAACAGTTTCGTTGACTGGCAATGGATATAGCACAACTCCGATCTGCCGATGTTCCAGGCTTTATTTTATATAAAATATACACTGGTGCTCAACGTACTGCTTCTTAGTAGGTTTATTACAAGATGTGGCAATGAACAGACGCTCTGAATCAAGTATATTCGCAGCTCTACCAATGAAACCACGTCTCCACATCTTTTCAAAAAAGTACCCCTTCTATTCGTTTCCCATAACAACGCAATATAGTATTTATAGCCCGACCAATCGTGTTTAGTCTTATATTTGTTGCGCTCCAATCAATTAGGAGTTAACATGGTAGGCTATTTCCGTAACGTAAGGTTTTTTCAAACACGTTATAAAAAATTTTATGAGCAGAAATGATTTCATGCTGTCAGGCACCCCCACTATTTTATTTTGGTTATAATTTGGTAATTCCTAGACTATTTGCGTAACGTTTTACATATTCTTTGTCAGCAAGCCCTAAGGAACCCAAATATACAAATTTAAAAGAGCTAAGTGGCTGCGTTCAAAATATGCATTTTCTTCTACCTCCTGTTTCGAAGATGTGCTGTCTGGGTACTGTAATGTTTTCAAACGTAAACCCATCTAATGTCATCTTTTCTAATAAGCGTTTTTCAGGATTTTAAAACCTAACTCTGGGAAGGTTAGTGTTTTTATCACTGTCCGTCTGAGAAAAAGTTAGTGCATGTGGCCTTACACGCGTGATAGTAGTAATTGTGTATCGCGCGACGCGTGTTGGGGTGGCATTAATAGCGAGACACGTGTTTAGTGTTGCATGCGTTCCTGATTTTCAGCCCTCCCTTCTTTCTATTTGAGTCCATCTGTTCGTTCGTTTTGGTAACGTAGTATAATTAATGTTAGGATTAATTTAGGTTATTACGCAGTGTGCCTCTCAATGTTTTTCTTAGAAATGCAATACCCGTTTTAATGTGTTGTGGAAACGCTTGTATTTATGCAGTGGCTTATATTTAACGTGGAAACGTTACAATTTGCAGACGAAGCATAAAACAAAGGGGGATTTCGAGTACATTCTTTGTGACAGCACTGTTATTTTACCATTGCTCTTTCTTTTATTAAATTTATTTGTTAGGCTTTGCATTTACCTTTTAATTTATATATGTGGATTAGAATATTTCACGACACGGCTCACAGACCTCATAAGAGAAAGGAGAGACATCAAACAGCAAGTAAACAACTGTAAAGAGGCAGAACTGAAAAAAAAACAACTGCTCACAATATATTGGGAGCTAAACAGGAAAGTGAAAAAGAGTGCCAGGCAAGATTAAAGAGAATTTATTGAAAAACTAACAGAGGAAGCTGAGATTGCGACAAAAAAAGGAGACTTAAAAACATTATATAATATCACTAGAACTTTATCTAAGAAACAGCTAAACCTTCTTCTTCTTCTTCTTCCTCGTTCGCCCTGAAAAGGACGGTGGTTGCGTTGTGTCTGTTTACGCCGTAGCTGTGATATCTGCACCTTTCGGTCGACACATCCGACTTCAGCACGGCATTCTTTAGGGACCGGGTTTGCCTTCCCATTTCGATCCGTACTCGCTCAGCCAGACTGCACTGCTGCAGACTGTTTCCAGGACCACCACGTGGAGGTGGAGTACGGTCTTGACCAGCTCTGGTTCGCTGATCCTGATGCAAGCAGTCAAGCTATGGGTCGCTGACTTCATTCACTATTGCTGAACCACAATAAAACAGTGAAGAGCAGAGAAGAACAAAACATTAGCAATGAAGAGAAAGAAAGGGCCAGATGGGCTGAATATTTTAAGAAAATCCTAAACCGAAACCAACCAATACAGCAACCCATCATAGAAACAGCAGAAGAGCAACTACAGCGCAACATGAACCCACCCACTAAACAAGAGATCTCTCGGGCAACAAAACAGCTAAAAAATGGAAAAGCTGCAGGACCAGATTGGAGAACAGGTCCACCAGATACCACTAGATGCCCTGATGGCAGATATACCATAAAGTACAGAGTTGCTACACCAGCTCTTCAAGAAAATCTGGGAAAAAGAGGCCATCCCAAAGAGCAGAAAGGAAGGCCACATTACCAAGCTGCCGGGGGGGTGTGTGGTTTTGTTGGGGGGGGGGGGGGGGGCGGTGGGTGGGGGGGGGGGGGGGGGGGGGGGGGAGAGGAGGGGGGGGGGGGGGGGGGGGTGGTTGGGTGGGGGGGGGGGGGGGGGGGGGGGGGTGGGGGGTGGTGTGGGTGGGGGGGGGGGGGGGGGTGGGGGGGGGGGGGGGTGTGGGGGGGGGGGGTGGGATGGGGGGGGGGGGGGGGGGGGGGGTGGAGGGAGGGGGGTGGGGGGGGGGGTGGGGGGCTGGGTGGGGGGGGGGGGGGGGGTGTGGGGGTGGGGGTGGGTGGGGGGTGGGGTTGGGGGGGGGGCGGGGGGGGGGGGGGGGGGTGCGTGGGAGTGTGGGGGGGGGGGTGTGTGTGGGGGGGGTGTGGGGGTGGGGGGGGGGTGGTGGGGGGGGGGGGTGTTGGGGTGTGTTTGGGGGTTTTTGTGTTGGGGTTTTTTTTTTTTTTTGTTGGGGGTTTTGTTTTTTTTTTGTTGTTTTTTTGTTTTTGTTGTTTTGTTGATTGTGGTCTATTTTGTGTGTTATTTTGGTGTATTTTTATGGGTTTGGTATGTTACATTTTGTAATAGGTGGTGTCCTAATGTTTTTTGTTGCTGTTGTGTGTTTATGATTCTTTTTTTGGGTTGTGTGTCTACATTATGTATAGATGTGTGTCCATGTTTTTGTTTGTGTGTATTTTTTTTTTGAGTTATGTGTCTACATTTTGTATAGGTGTGTGTCTATGTTTTCCTTGTTGTATGTTTGTATGTTTTTTTTTTGGCGTGGGTTGTGTGTCTACATTTTGTATAGGTGTGTGTCCATGTTTTTGGTGTTGTGTGTTTGTGTGTTTTTTTTTTTTTTTTTTGGGTTGTGTGTCTACATTTTGTAAAGGTGTCCAGTGGTGGGGGTTTGGGGGTTGGTGTTGTGGTGTTTTTGGGTGGGTCACATTACCAAGCTGCCAAAGAAAGGAAACTTGACTGTATGTGGCACCTGGAGGAGTATAACACTGCTAGCAGGGCTGGAAAAATTTTGACCTGAGTTTTGTTGGACCGTATTAAGAAGGCAGTGGATGACAAAGTCAGAGAAGAACAGGCATGATTTCGTGCATGAAGTTCATGTACAGACCAGATAGCAACACTCAGAATCATCATAGAACAATCAAACGAATGGCAGACCCCCTTATATATACATTTTGTGGACTTCGAAAAAGCTTTCGATAGAACAGACCATACTGTGATATGGAAAATCCTGAGACATTATGGAATCTTAGAGAAATTAATTAAAATCATCCAAGATTTCTACCAAAGTAGTGCACAAAGGAAAACTATCAGAGCCCTTTACAGTACACAGCGGGGTCAGACATGGGTGTCTGCTATCACCAACAATTTTCCCCACGGGTCACCACCCCCCCCCCCCCCCCCCCCCCCCCCCCCCCCCCCCCCCCCCCCCTCCCCCCCCCCCCCCCCCCCCCCCCCCCCCCCCCCCCCCCCCCCCCACCCCCCCCCCCCCCCCCCCCCCCCCCCCCCCCCCCCCCCCCCACCGCGCCCCCCCCCCCCCCCCCCCCCCCCCCCCCCCCCCCCCCCCCCCCCCCCCCCCCCCCCCCCCCCCCCCCCCCCCCACCCCCCCCCCCCACCACCCCCCCCCCCTCCCCCCCCCCCACCCCCCCCCCCCACCCCCCCCCCCGCCTCCCCCCCCCCCACCCCCCCCCCCCCCCCCCCCCCCCCCCCCCCCCCCCCCCCCCCCCCCACCCCCCACCCCCCCCCCCCCCCCCCCCCCCCCCCCCCCCCCCCCCCCACTCCCCCCCCCCCCCCCCCCCCACCCCCCCCCCCCCCCCCCCCCCCCCCCCCCCCCCCCCCCCCCCCCCCCCCCCCCCCCCCCCCCCCACCCCCCCGACACCCCCCCGCCCCCCCCCCCCCCCCCCCCCCCCCCCCCCCCCCCCCCCCCCCCCCCCCCCCCCCCCCCCCCCCCCCCCCCCCCCCCCCCCCCCCCCCCCCCCCCCCCCCCCCCCCCCCCCCCCCCCCCCCCCCCCCCCCCCCCCCCCCCCCCCCCCCCCCCCCCCCCCCCCCCCCCCCCCCCCCCCCCCCCCCCCCCCCCCCCCCCCCCCCCCCCCCCCCCCCCCCCCCCCCCCCCCCCCCCCCCCCCCCCCCCCCCCCCCCCCCCCCCCCCCCCCCCCCCCCCCCCCCCCCCCCCCCCCCCCCCCCCCCCCCCCCCCCCCCCCCCCCCCCCCCCCCCCCCCCCCCCCCCCCCCCCCCCCCCCCCCCCCCCCCCCCCCCCCCCCCCCCCCCCCCCCCCCCCCCCCCCCCCCCCCCCCCCCCCCCCCCCCCCCCCCCCCCCCCCCCCCCCCCCCCCCCCCCCCCCCCCCCCCCCCCCCCCCCCCCCCCCCCCCCCCCCCCCCCCCCCCCCCCCCCCCCCCCCCCCCCCCCCCCCCCCCCCCCCCCCCCCCCCCCCCCCCCCCCCCCCCCCCCCCCCCCCCCCCCCCCCCCCCCCCCCCCCCCCCCCCCCCCCCCCCCCCCCCCCCCCCCCCCCCCCCCCCCCCCCCCCCCCCCCCCCCCCCCCCCCCCCCCCCCCCCCCCCCCCCCCCCCCCCCCCC
Source organism: Oreohelix idahoensis (assembly GCA_024509875.1). Taxonomy (NCBI): domain Eukaryota; kingdom Metazoa; phylum Mollusca; class Gastropoda; order Stylommatophora; family Oreohelicidae; genus Oreohelix; species Oreohelix idahoensis. The sequence goes on from JAMPIV010009600.1 coordinate 152,037, forward strand.
CCCCCCCCCCCCCCCCCCCCCCCCCCCCCCCCCCCCCCCCCCCCCCCCCCCCCCCCCCCCCCCCCCCCCCCCCCCCCCCCCCCCCCCCCCCCCCCCCCCCCCCCCCCCCCCCCCCCCCCCCCCCCCCCCCCCCCCCCCCCCCCCCCCCCCCCCCCCCCCCCCCCCCCCCCCCCCCCCCCCCCCCCCCCCCCCCCCCCCCCCCCCCCCCCCCCCCCCCCCCCCCCCCCCCCCCCCCCCCCCCCCCCCCCCCCCCCCCCCCCCCCCCCCCCCCCCCCCCCCCCCCCCCCCCCCCCCCCCCCCCCCCCCCCCCCCCCCCCCCCCCCCCCCCCCCCCCCCCCCCCCCCCCCCCCCCCCCCCCCCCCCCCCCCCCCCCCCCCCCCCCCCCCCCCCCCCCCCCCCCCCCCCCCCCCCCCCCCCCCCCCCCCCCCCCCCCCCCCCCCCCCCCCCCCCCCCCCCCCCCCCCCCCCCCCCCCCCCCCCCCCCCCCCCCCCCCCCCCCCCCCCCCCCCCCCCCCCCCCCCCCCCCCCCCCCCCCCCCCCCCCCCCCCCCCCCCCCCCCCCCCCCCCCCCCCCCCCCCCCCCCCCCCCCCCCCCCCCCCCCCCCCCCCCCCCCCCCCCCCCCCCCCCCCCCCCCCCCCCCCCCCCCCCCCCCCCCCCCCCCCCCCCCCCCCCCCCCCCCCCCCCCCCCCCCCCCCCCCCCCCCCCCCCCCCCCCCCCCCCCCCCCCCCCCCCCCCCCCCCCCCCCCCCCCCCCCCCCCCCCCCCCCCCCCCCCCCCCCCCCCCCCCCCCCCCCCCCCCCCCCCCCCCCCCCCCCCCCCCCCCCCCCCCCCCCCCCCCCCCCCCCCCCCCCCCCCCCCCCCCCCCCCCCCCCCCCCCCCCCCCCCCCCCCCCCCCCCCCCCCCCCCCCCCCCCCCCCCCCCCCCCCCCCCCCCCCCCCCCCCCCCCCCCCCCCCCCCCCCCCCCCCCCCCCCCCCCCCCCCCCCCCCCCCCCCCCCCCCCCCCCCCCCCCCCCCCCCCCCCCCCCCCCCCCCCCCCCCCCCCCCCCCCCCCCCCCCCCCCCCCCCCCCCCCCCCCCCCCCCCCCCCCCCCCCCCCCCCCCCCCCCCCCCCCCCCCCCCCCCCCCCCCCCCCCCCCCCCCCCCCCCCCCCCCCCCCCCCCCCCCCCCCCCCCCCCCCCCCCCCCCCCCCCCCCCCCCCCCCCCCCCCCCCCCCCCCCCCCCCCCCCCCCCCCCCCCCCCCCCCCCCCCCCCCCCCCCCCCCCCCCCCCCCCCCCCCCCCCCCCCCCCCCCCCCCCCCCCCCCCCCCCCCCCCCCCCCCCCCCCCCCCCCCCCCCCCCCCCCCCCCCCCCCCCCCCCCCCCCCCCCCCAGACTAGGTTATGAGGCAAACAACAGAAGGAGAGAAGACTGGAATACAGTGGACATCCAACAAACAGCTGGAGGATCTTGGCTTTGCAGATGATTTGTGCCTCCTATCACATAGACAGCAAGATATGCACGAGAAAACAAATAGATTAGTGACAGAAACAGCAAAGATGGGACTATACATAAATGTAAATAAGATAAAGGAAATGAGGATAAATAATAGGCAGATGGACTCTTTGAAGATCAGTGGTCAAGTTATTGAAGAAATAGAAAGCATTACATATCTAGGGAGTAACATTGACCAAGGAGGGGGAACAGTTGGTGACGTTTGTTCTAAGATAAATAAAGCCAGATGCGCTTTTAATGCCCTTCGACCAATATGGAACTCCTCAGCTATACCCAGAGATAATAAAATCAGAATCGTTAACTCGAATGTAAAGTCAGTCTTGCTGTATGGCTCAGAGACATAGCATGTCTCACAGAGTATCACCTCCAAACTACAGACATTTGTAAATAGATGTCTCCTACGGATCCTCCGTGTAAGATGACCAGATGTAATAACAAATATAGAACTAAGGAAAAGATGTGGGCAACAGCCAATACAAACAGAAATTAAGGTAAAAAAATGGGGATGGATAGGACATACACTCAGAAGAGAAAATCAAGCATAGCCAGAGGTGCCCTTGACTAGAACTCACAAGGGAAAAGAAGAGTCGGGAGGCCAAGGAAAACTTGGAGAAGAACAGTGGAAGAGGAGGCTAAGGAAATTGGAATGACTTGGGCACAGCTGAAAAAGACAGACCAGAATAGAAATCGATGGAGAGCAACTGTTTCTGCCCTATGTTCCACAGGGAACAGAAAGGAATGATGGTGATGATGGCTTTGCCATATTTTCGTCACTAATTCCAGGCGTTATTCTTGTTTAAATACAATGTAATTATTAATGAATACTCGTCTGATTGGCTAATCGGTTAGAGCGTTTGCCTCTCGCGGCAAAAGTAACCAGGTGTAGGGATCGACACAGGTAGTAGCTCTCCAGTATTTCCAGCTGTAAATGGGTACTTCACGCTGCTGCTGAGTTAAGAAAACATTCCAGTTATCCAACACAAACATTTTAGTCACCCAGCACAAACATTACAGTTACTCAACACAAACTTTCAAGTTACCCAAAACAAACATTCCAGTTACCCAACACAAACATTCAAGCTACCCAACACAAACATTCCAGTTACCCAACACAAGCATTTCAGTTACCCAACACAAAGATACCATTTACCCAACACAAACATTCCAGCTACCCAACACAAACATTGCAGTTACCCAACACAAACATTCCAATCACCCAATACAAAGATACCAGTTACCCAACACAAATATTCCAGTTACCCAATACAAACATTCCAGTCACCCAGCACAAAGATACCAGTTACCCAACACAAACATTCCAGTTACCCCACACAAACATTCCAGTCACCCAACACAAACATTCCAGTTACCCAACACAAACATCCCAGTTACCCAACAAAAGAACATGTTTGACGCATACAATTTCATTCCAACATCTCAATAGGTGTTCCAACAGCGAAGAACGAACATCCTTAGCGTTCTTCAAGCACATGCAAGAAAGCGCTCGTATTGTGCGTAGAATTTATGGCGCCAGGTAAAATATGAAAGCTGTCTCGCATGGTACCTGCCCAACTCTACCTGAGGATAACATTTATATCTAGGTCAGGTGAAAACATTCATCATAGAGGGTACAAAGGTCATACTTACTCGCTGTGTCTCTTACTTGATTATAATTAGTTTTATTACGACATTCTTATTTCGTTATGTCGTTGTTTCTACCTGCGGCGGATTGTCAGAGCTCGGGGCCCCCTGGGTAAAATAGGGGTCAAAGGATGCTGATTACTGATTTCACATTGGTTCAATACATCAGTGCCAGTTAGCGTCCCTGGGAGAATGCCTTTCAACAAATACATGCCAATTCCTCAAGTCACGTGCCATCAGCTCAAGGTCTTGCCATTTTTGTTTCGTCTCCAGCTTACTTCTCCACATGTTCGTCGGTTTGCTTGACCTCTCTTGTCAGGGAATTCCCGAACAATGACCTAGATTCCACAAGGTAGTCCCATATCAGGTACTGCCGCAGGGGGGAGTGAAGTGTTAGAGACTTCACTATGTTAGGTCCAGCATCGAGAGGTGGGGGGGGGGGGTGACCAGCTCCCTTCTCGCTGCCTTTTCCTGCCCTAACCCAAGAACAAAGTCAGGTACCCATTGACAACTGGGTAGACTGGAGCGTGATAATACCGTGAATGGAACCCAGCATCTTTGCCGCGAGAGGCCAGCGCTCCAACCACTATGTCAATCGGACGCTCCCACACTGATTACTGCTTGTACGTAAATGTCTAAATCTCAGCTGTGGGCACTCGGGCAGAGCTCTAAGTCCCCCACGTTCAGTCCGCCCCTGACTTCTGCAATAAGAACAAGGCAGCAACAATTAACAACTATACGGTACTAAAACTGCTCTCATTACCACGATCACTGCCACTCCCTTCTTTCATCATCATCATCATCATCATCATCATCATCATCATCATCATCATCATCATCATCATCATCATCATCATCATCATCGTCGTCATCATCATCATCATCATCATCATCATCATCATCATCATCATCATCATCATCATCATCATCATCATCATCATCATCATCGTCGTCGTCATCATCATCATCATCATCATCATCATCATCATCATCATCATCATCATCATCATCATCATCATCATCATCATCATCAACATCATCATCATCGTCATCATCGTCATCATCTCACGTTATGTCCGCAATGAGCACAAACCTTCAACAAACTTATGATAAGTTTTCCTGCCCCGTGCCATTAGCTCGAGTTCTGCATTTGTCTTCTTCATCCCCTTCATACCTGTCTTCAGTTATCTTCGTGGTGTTCTTCAATTTCATTCTACCTCTCATACCGTTGGGGGGTTCCAGAATAAGGAATGTCTTGTAATGCTATCAGTGGGTTTCCACAATTTGTGTCCCATCCATCTCAAACGTTTTCTTCTCATCTCTTGATCACTGACACGTGTCTTGTTCGTGTCATCAGTTCCACATTAGTGATCTTGTCATCAGTTCCACATTAGTGATCTTGTCATCAGTTCCACATTAGTGATCTTGTCATCAGCTCCACATTAGTGATCTTGTCATCAGCTCCACATTAGTGATCTTGTCATCAGTTCCACATTAGTGATCTTGTCATCAGCTCCACATTAGCGATCTTGTCATCAGCTCCACATTAGTGATCTTGTCATCAGCTCCACATTAGCGATCTTGTCATCAGCTCCACATTAGTGATCTTGTCATCAGCTCCACATTAGTGATCTTGTCATCAGTTCCACATTAGGGATCTTGTTATCAGTTCCACATTAGTGATCTTGTCATCAGCTCCACATTAGTGATCTTGTCATCAGCTCCACATTAGTGATCTTGTCATCAGCTCCACAATAGTGATCTTGTCATCAGCTCCACATTAGTGATCTTGTCATCAGTTCCACATTAGTGATCTTGTCATCAGCTCCACATTAGTGATCTTGTCATCAGCTCCACATTAGTGATCTTGTCATCAGCTCCACATTAGTGATCTTGTCATCAGTTCCACATTAGTGATATTGTCATCAGCTCCACATTAGTGATCTTGTCATCAGCTCCACATTAGTGATCTTGTCATCAGTTCCACATTAGGGATCTTTTCATCAGTTCCACATTAGTGATCTTGTCATCAGTTCCACATTAGTGATATTGTCATCAGCTCCACATTAGTGATCTTGTCATCAGCTCCACATTAGTGATCTTGTCATCAGCTCCACATTAGTGATTTTGTCATCAGTTCCACATTAGTGATCTTGTCATCAATTCCACATTAGTGATCTTGTCATCAATTCCACATTAGTGATCTTGTCATCAGTTCCACATTAGTGATCTTGTCATCAGTTCCACATTAGTGATTTTGTCATCAGTTCCACATTAGTGATCTTGTCATCAATTCCACATTAGTGATCTTGTCATCAATTCCACATTAGTGATCTTGTCATCAGTTCCACATTAGTGATCTTGTCATCAGTTCCACATTAGTGATCTTGCCATCAGTTCCACATTAGTGATCTTGTCATCAGTTCCACATTAGTGATCTTGTCATCAGTTCCACATTAGTGATCTTGTCATCAATTCCACATTAGTGATCTTGTCATCAATTCCACATTAGTGATCTTGTCATCAGTTCCACATTAGTGATCTTGCCATCAGTTCCACATTAGTGATCTTGTCATCAGTTCCACATTAGTGATTTTGTCATCAGTTCCACATTAGTGATCTTGTCATCCATTCCACATTAGTGATCTTGTCATCAGTTCCACATTAGTGATCTTGTCATCAGTTCCACACTAGTGATCTTGACATGTCATTTCAATCCTTTTATTCTACGCAATCATCCAGTTGTGAAAGACTAGCTCTTTGCTCTTGCTGATCTCCATGTTTTTGAGCCATACAATAGGACTGACTTGACATTTGATTTGAAGATTCAGATTTCTATGTTGGACTTGATTTCACCCGATCTCCATATATTCTTCAATGCAATAAAAGCTCTAGCTTTTTGTTTTTTAATTGTGATATCATTCTCTGTCCCTCCAACTTCACTTATATTTCTGCCAAGGTATATGTATAATTATAAATCTTATAGGTCAGAGGTTTTCAAACTTTTTTGGTCCGCGGCTCCCTTGACCTGTGCATAAATCACCGCGGCTCCTCGGCGCAAACATGTCGTCCTACGAAGATCTATATTTATTGATGGACCTTGGCTCATAATATCGAGCCCAACACTTTTCCCAAGCCACCGCGACGCCCTTAGCCGAGGGCCGCGACGCCCCTGGGAGCCGTGACGCACAGTTTGAAAACCTCTGTTATAGGTGTACTTTTTCAAGTACAAACATTTTACAGTTTTCTGTATTTAATCCCATTATCTGTCTTTTCCCTGTGTATTCTCAGACTCACTTGTGACCTCTCATCAATTATTTTCAATTTATCTTCCATCTGATTACGGTTGTGGGACAGGAGAGGCAAGTCGGTGGCAACATCTAGATCATCAAGCTGTTTAGTCAGAATACTGACTTTAATTACAGCGTATATAAATTAGTTACTGCTAGCGCCATTCACTTGTACCGGGTTCTATTCCCAGTTGAGGGAATGTAATTTATCGAAAACAGTTTCAGAATAGTGGTCCTAACGATGTCATACTCCGCTCTGGTCTCCTGGGTAGTGAGATCGGATGCATAGCCTTCTCGGATAAGGGCGAAAAAATAGGAGGTCACGTGTGCGTTACAAATTCCCTGCAGTTGGAAATCGTAAAGAGTAGGTCAAAAGGCCACTGCCCTGGCAAAATAAAAAAAAATTAGAAACCTTCCCATCACAAAAATATTTATAGAATGTGTGATTCCTATATACACATTGGGATTCCCCCCGGTGCTACGGAGTTCGTGCATTGTGCTGAGATCCTCCTTGTGTGATCTAAGGGAGGAGATCGGAGCACTTAGGGAGTTGTCCGTATGCAATGAAGATAGCCCTTAAAACCAAACCAAACCAAACCAAACCAAACCAAATCACCAGTTAACCTTTCCAAACCTTCCAGATCGTTTGCTGTTTTCTCTACTGCCAGCAAGTCGTTGAGGAGAACGCCAAGATTCAGCCTTCCGTAGTTTGAATTAAATAATGTCACATTTGAGTATTTTTTCTTTAAAAAAATTCATGTTATTTTTCTGATGTTTGAATCTAACATTTTTATTAGCTTCTCTGTACATTTTTGGTTTTGTTTCTGTTTAAATCTGCTTTCTTGTTTTTTTTTTTTTTTACATCCTTTATCTCACGGATTGTTTTTGTTGTTAGCCACGGTGTTTTCTTGTTTCCAGTATTTTTCATCAAGTCTGATATATTTTTGTTAATGTTATTGTGGATTGGAATCGACATCACTGTACTCCGCTCAAATCTAAAGGTACTCAGTCTCCCTAAGTAATTGTGAAATTGGCACGGATGTTTATTGTTCCTGTATGGCGCTGGTTGCATATGCATCGTATGTCCATCCCTTCCAGTCTTACGTTTGATTCTAAATTCCAGCAATCTTAACCTTGTCGGTTCATCGACTGCAGTGTCGTTATCTAACAGGCGATCATTAATTGTTTTTAGTATTGCTGCCTTTTCCATATCCATTTCATCTGATATTTGTTATCTGTTTCCAATTGTCTTCTGTATGTGTTATATGTTCTAGCTATTGGGGCACTTTGTACTTTTTGGATAAGGTAATCAGCCGTGTAAAAAGCCATATAAAAAGACATAACACCTTACTCAAGACCATAATAGAAGACATAAGGGAAGGCAAACGTGCTAGAGGAAGACAGCGCTATAAGTGGGAAGATAACATCAAGAGATGAACAGTCTATCATAGTGCACCATCAAGAGATGAACAGTCTATCATAGTGCACCATCAAGAGATGAACAGTCTATCATAGTGCACCATCAAGAGATGAACAGTCTATCATAGTGCACCATCAAGAGATGAACAGTCTATCATAGTGCACCATCAAGAGATGAACAGTCTATCATAGTGCACCATCAAGAGATGAACAGTCTATCATAGTGCACCATCAAGAGATGAACAGTCTATCATAGTGCACCATCAAGAGATGAACAGTCTATCATAGTGCACCATCAAGAGATGAACAGTCTATCATAGTGCACCATCAAGAGATGAACAGTCTATCATAGTGCACCATCAAGAGATGAACAGTCTATCATAGTGAACATCAAGAGATGAACAGTCTATCATAGTGCACCATCAAGACACGAGATAGAAGACGTTGGAGATCCTTTGCAGTCGACTTTGGATGTAAAGATGGCACCTGATGATGATGAGTATCGCTGCCTTATCCATATCAATTCCATATCATATTTTTTAAAATGTGTTTCCAGTAGTCTTCTGTATTTGTTACATCTTCTAGCTTTTGGGGAACTTGGAAATTTTTGGATATTGTAACCAGAACTGGACCTAGGCAGTGCTCAAGTGGTGTGAGGTCTCATGATGGTCCCCTCCCCAATCCCGTGCATTAGTTATGTTATGATGATCATCTGTCCTCTTTTCCGCGAATTTGTCCTCTTTTTCACCTTAAAAGGGCGGCCTTTTTCAAAAGTGCAATTTGTCCGGCTTTTTCGTCTCGGATATTGAACATGGCTTCGAAGAGGTCTATCTTATGTAAGTATATTCTTCAAGGAGTATTTTTCAAGTAAATATTGAACGAATTGTAAAGGGATGTAGTTAAGTTGAGGCATATAAGCTTTTTATGATTGAAACAGTGCAGATGGCCACTGAGTGCTTTGACGGTCGGCGGCTAAAGATCAAAGAAGGAGAGGATAGCGCAGATGAAGTGCAGATCCGTATTAAATCTGTGATAGACATTCTTAAGCAGCGCTTGTGACAAAAGCGTTTGTGTCCTTGTAGACTCCGAATATGCTTGTTAAAGAAAATAAGGGCAGACTTGGTAGCTTGTGTCACACGTTTCATGAAGTTTTCATCACTTGTTCAGAACAGTGGTTCTCAGCGTGTGCCATATGTTCTAGGAAGGGTGGCCACCGTAAAATGGTAAAGTACTTTTTCACAGCTAACAGCGACTATAAGGGGGGCACAGAAGTAAATGAGGAACAGAAGGAGAGAGGCCATGAGCAATAAAAGGTTGAGACCCCCTGGTTTAGAAGACTTAGATAATTCGATGAAACCATTAGAAGATTTCATATATGTTTGATGGATGACTATGTGAGTTTTTGGGCAATATTTAATTGATAAAGGATTTGCACTTGACAAAATCTGAGAAAATAATGAATTGTTAAGGAAGACAATGTTCTATAAAACAAAATAACAATAAATAAAATAAAAGAATAATAATAATTTTATCAATACTGATTAATATGTGGAAAGTTAATTTTTGATGTTAAAATGATTTTAAAACATACATTTTAAAGGACATTTTATTTAACTTTTTTTTTTTCTAACTTTTATAAAACGAGAACAAACTCTAGTCATCACAACAGGGCCGGACTATCCATTTGGCTAAGTAGACTGAAGCCTAAGGCCCACAGCTATTGGGGGCCTGTGCACTAGTTAAAAAAAAATAATAAAAAAAAACATACATAGATTTATGTGCAAAAAGAAAATGTTTGCATTTTGCAACCGCATTTGTAACGTTCAAAAAAGCCAAAAACAAAACAAAGATAGCTTAAATGACATAATGCACCCCGGCAACATAATAACGGCACGTGAACTAGTTGCTATTCCATCACCATGCTAAGGGGTTTGAAAAAAGAATCATTGCCTATTAGGTGAAGGGGGACCTAAACACAAAAAAAAAAAAAAAAAAAAAACTAGAGGCCCTTCTTGGCTTAATCCGGCGCAGCATCATAATCATGCATTAATAGATTGAAGTTAATAAGTCCCCTTTTTTGTCTTGCATTGTCCTTAATTTACCCCCAAAAGCCAGAAAATGTCCTCTTTTGTGAAAAACGATATGGTCACTAAGTCAGGGCTGCTCAACGCGGTGCCCAAGTGCACCATTGTGCCGGCCAAGGCTTATTTGTGTGCCCGCGAATGATTTGCGGATGAAAGAATAAATATATCATTATGCATGCATGGTCAGAAATTTTAGCTTAACTTCTTTTAAAATTCGTAGGTATTGGCAGTTAATAGTCTAAAAAAAAAATTTCAAAACCTTTTCCGTTAGACACCCCTAACTCTGAATAATTGACCAGTGACACACAGTGTCAAAGATCACACTAATTATACGTTTGACAAATAATTTAAAAATTATATTTAAAAAAAAAAAATCTTGAATATTTACTATATCATTAAACGTGTTTACTCAGCCTTATACAAGTATTTTGTATATTTTGTTGAAAACTGAACTTTTTTTAAATAAGTTGCGATATTTGGTTGGGACAGACCACCCTCTTTACTTACTTACTTACTTAGTCGTTCCCCTTCTACCGTGAGGTGTAGAAGTTTGGAAGAGAGAGCGCCAGACCATTCTATCAGCTGTCTTCTTCCTGGCCTGGTTCCATTCTAGTCCTCGGTCCTTCAAAGATTGTCTAATGTTGTCCTCCCAGCGGACTCTGGGTCGTCCTGGGTTCTGGATCCCTGACTCTTTGTTTCCCATGCTTGTCGTGGTAGCCGATCTTCTCCCATTCTGCAGACATGGCCAAACAGTTGGGACTGTTCTACATGGGTCTGCAGGGGGTGGGATTTTAGGCCTTGACGTATCGTCTGGTTGCGGACCATGTCTCTTCTTGCCGGGACATAGGTGGAGTGGTATACAGCCATCTTCGTTTTCTTACCAACCTCTCTCTTGCTGAGGAATCCTCGATTTATGGCCTGAAAAAATCTCCTAGCTGCCGCCCTCCGAGTGGCCAACTCCCCCCTGATGCCTCCCTTTCGGTCTATAATAGCTCCGAGGTATTTAAAGTGGTAGACTTGCTTCAAGACCAGTTCTCCCAGCTTAATCTGATGTCTTCTTTCTTCTCGTGATATCACCATGGATTTTGTTTTAGAGCTGCTTATGACCATCCCTCTCTTCTCCAGCTCTTCCTTCCAGACTTGCATGTTGGATTGGAGATGTGCCTCTGATTTACGATCCGTTTCATGAAAGCAAATAGTTATTTACTGTAAAATTTCTTGTTTGATTTTTCTTGTTCTTTTAGAATTCTGATGTTTTTTTATCTTCATCATCATCTTTATCTTACTTTGCACTTCTTACAGAGCACGAATCCACCACAGCAGCTAGTCCTGCAGGAAGCCAGAACTAAGCATTCACATACTCTTGCTGTGGTGGTTTCTGTGGGAATTTGTTTTACGTGATGAGATTGGGGCCCTCTATACACAACCTCATATTAGTCGCATTGAACGACATGCCTGAGGGTGCAGTAGTTCTATTCTTTCTTTGTCCCATAAGGAACCCCCGGGAACTACATGGGGCAACTGTTCTTGATTCTTTTAATACATTTCTTGTGCTTCTTCTTCTTCGTAAATTCTCAGACGTCAACTTGAATATGTTCAAAGAAAGCAGTGGTCAACTTTTTCAGGAATGGCACTGGTGATGACCACACGTACTTTCGTTTTAATACATTTCAACGCCTCCCCCATGTCGGCGCCCGGTGCAGCCCGCGAGACGCCCTTGATTGTAACAATAGATCTGACTTGTTTCTTGATTTATGAGATACCCCACATAGAGCACGTGAGTGTTCATTTTTAAAACCGTATTTTCACAACACATTTCGTTTATTATTTTCACAATACGCGTGTGCCACGAACTAATCTTTCCAACAGCCGTGTCAGCTCCAACTGCAGGAACGCTTATGATGCACCCAATAACATCACGCCCTTGTTTGTTTTTTTATATCACTCTCATCAAAAGTTCGGCCGTTTCGACTCCAGACCCTTGATCTGGATTGCACGTGCCTTGTATAATCCTCAGCAAATAAATCTTTTTTTTTTTTAAATTCCGTAGCTTTCTTACAAGCTTTGTCACGTTCATGTTTTGTAGTTTCCTTGAGTGTTTACTCCCAGAAACGATGTCTGCGTATTGGTATTTCTATTGTTGATCAGAATCACATCGATGCACTCCGGGCTAGTGCACTGTTTCAACTGCAGCAAATGTCGAAGGGTATGAATGCTAATCGTTCCTGTAGCGCGCTGGAATTTTAAACGCCGAATGGGTCCTCTGAAACGTCCATTCCTGCTAGTTTTACGTTTGATACCAAAATTCCAGAAATTGGTGCCTTGTTGATTCATCGATCGCAGTGCCCTTCTGTAACAGGTGATCATAAATTATCCTTAGTATCTCTCCTTTATCCACATCCAATGTCCCCACTATGGGTGCTCTCGAAGCTAGTGTGCCAGTTCTCTCATTGCCGCGAACCCCAGCATGAGCAGGACAGTATATCTAAATAAAAAATCCTGAAAATTCTAGGCTTCTTTGGATGTTTTCCATTTATGCCGTAGCCATCCATTTTGGATATTCCGAAGCATGGACTGAGAGTCTGACACAATTACTGCCCTGGTTAATGGATTTTCAAACAGCCACCTGCAGTAGCGGTCTTTATCTGCATTCTGATGTTGGAGGTTGTTGTCATAGCTCCGCTCTGGTCAGCGACGACCCTACCCTTCACTCTAGCTGAGAGGTCCCATCCTGATGTCTGCGTAGAAATATAATACGAAACGAAACTAGATTTTGCCTGATAATTTAACGGTTCAACTTTTTTACTGGGCACATATTAACCAGACATGTGTCAGTGGAACAAGAAATGAGAGGAAGGTGCAGCCGAGGATAAGACACACACTGAGGTAACTTGTTGAAATCACTACAAGGCGCATCGCATTGTACGGAAAAAACACGGAGAAAAGAATTGGAGACAGAAATGAGAATTGTGAGGAAGACAAAGGAAAGATCTTGGTCTGATGGCACAGTACAGGGCGTAGCTGGTGGGTCCTTTTTAGGGTTTTATGCTAGCAAGTGCATAATGTTAGTCCTTTTCAGGACTTAGTATCTATCAACGCTGACCGTGCTTCAGTTAACAGAGTTCACTTATTTTTGAATGGCAAGTGCGCTCTGATATAACCAAATAGGTTGAAAGGAACGCGCCTCGCCACAAGAAGGCAAAAACCAAACCAAACCAAAAGTTCCAGGTTTATGATCGTTGTAGATCTTTTTTTTGCAATACAATTTTGTCTCGTTTTGTCGAGGTACGCCCCGTTCAACCTAGACACAGAGTCCGTTGGTTATATTAGGACGCATGTCCAAACATAAAAGACCTCACGATCTGGGTATATTCTCCAAGTTGTAGAGCTAAAGGGTACTGAATGAGCGAACGAACACACCAAACTGTCTTTTTACGTTTACATCTGATCACGTTTTTACACTTTAAAAAAATGTAGCAGTACTTTTGCATTTAAGACGCTGTCAATGTATAGGACACACATTGAGGACACCTGCTGATAGGACACACATTGAGGACACCTGCTGATAGGACACACATTGAGGACACCTGCTGATAAGACACACATTGAGGAAACTTGCTGATAGGACACACATTGAGGACACACATTGAGGACACCTGCTGATAGGACACACAGTGAGGACACCTGCTGATAGGACACACATTGAGGAAACCTGCTGATAGGACACACATTGAGGACACCTGCTGATAGGACACACATTGAGGACACCTGCTGGTAATGACACACATTGAGGACACCTGTTGATAGGACTCACATTGAGGACACCTGCTGATAGGACACACATTGAGGACACCTGTTGATAGGACACACATTTAGGAAACCTGTTGATAGCATTACAAGGCAGTTCTTGTGCTGGAACCTCCAGGGAAAGAGAGGCAGAGGTAGACCAACAAAACACACGGAGAAGAGAACTGGAAACAGAGGTGAAAATGATGAGGAAAACATGGAAAGAACTTGAGCGTATGGCACAGGACAGGAAGACTTGGCATGTGTTTGTTGAAGGCCTATGCTCCTTTGGGAGTTAAAGGGCATTGATTGACTTTTACATGTATATCAAACTAGTTTTGTTGACGGGAAACAATAGAACGGCGACTTTGAAGTCATACAACATCGTATCATCACTAGTGTAAAAGCCCGTCATAAGACGGGAATTAAATTCAAAAGCACCAATACCTAACGGCAATTTTACTTATTGAAAAGTATTTTAAAAAACCCACTGTGCATCACCACAGTACACGAACTACGTAGCAGGAGCGAGGATCCCAATGTGTGTATACGGGATCACACATTCTATAAATATTTTTGTGTGCACACCGTCATTTGCGCATTCTTCTTTTGTAAGTGTTACTATTTTCGGGAGAGTACATATAAGGGAAACAATACAATTAATGTCTAACTTTTAACCAAAGTTGCATCCCTTAGCGTTACGTATTGACAGAAAAAACTGGGATTTTATATATTGGATTATTATTTTAACGTTCACTCCCCATGGAACTAGCATTGCATCTGCTCCCTTGCAATAAAATAAGTCTGCACCAAAGCATGCATGTGCTCCTGCGGTAATATTGTTTGTACCAATTCGTTTTCAAAATGAAGTTAGCAGCCTCACGTACAGGCGCCCGTAAGTCGCTTTTTACGATAAGCCTGAGGTATAGGATCAGTCATGTTCTCAATATCCTCATGAGAGACCCACTGGAACAACCGTATATGCATCAACGGTTAAGCATTTATGAAGCAAGGCAACTACAGGTAATGAAATGCCAGAAATCAACTCAAAGGTTAAACATAAGATGTAATCAAGCTTTAAAGCATAATTCATTAAAAAAAAAAACCCAAATAAATTAATCCAAACAGTAAGAAAGCAGCATAGAAAAATTCCGAAGATAAGGTTATAGAAAGGGTAATAATAAAAAGCAAAATAAATACAAATCAACGCCCGCACTTTAAAATCGCAATAACAAATATTTTAACACACATAATACAATCTTGTAATGCAATCTTTGGTGATGTTTTCGTCTTTCTTCCAAAATTTTTCCTATCTCTGTGACAATTTTGTTCTGTACAACCCCGTGGTTGTTGATAAACACTTAAGATAAAATAAGTAAATTTCATTGCGTGGATTACTTCCCTTTGATACCCCAATCACCCATGAATACTTTGATAGGAGGTTAATGAAAACAAGTTTGATAACTTACATATGAACCTCGTGAAATAAACGGTCGAGTGGCAAACCCTTTCACCTCCTGATGAAATGTCGGATACAGAATTGAAGTGATCTATTTGCTCTTAGATTAACACGCACAGAAATTTTAGTGCACACATGTAAACAAAACTATAGAAACGTGTTGATTTTATCTGTTTGTGTTTGTTAATATTTATATCGTAATCATAAAGTGCATAGCTACGTGGTTCGGGCGATGATGTATCTGTACACTGGCGGATCCAATGTGTTTTATCTAGTGGGGATATCAATAAGTTATTTTAATAGTTAAATGTATTCATACATTGCCAGTTGAACAAGATATGAGAAAAAAAGTTCTAACGATGGATACGATATACACTGAGACAACCTGTTGGTAGTATTACAAGGCAGTCGTTGCTTTGGGATTTCCCCTGGTAAGAGATGGAGACCCAAAAAAACACACGGAGAAGAACACTGGAGACACAAATGAAGGATGCGAAGATGACGTAGAAATTTCTTCCAAAGGACAACAAAACAACTAAATGTTATATCTAGGCTAACTAAAAATTACCTTTTATAAGAACTTTATCATTACTCGAAACCAACGCTATGAAATGCCAGTTTGCCTTTATGTTTGTCGAATTCGCTTTTATTGTTGACAAGAATAAAGGCATTAGGCATAATGAACCATTAGCCTTATTAGTCATCCAAGTAAGGTGATGTTAAGGATACTTTTGAACAGAATAAAACAGAAATCAGAAGAAATCTTGTCAGAGGAACAGGCTGGCTTTAGACCAAAAAGAAGTACCTCAGAACAAATCTTCAATATTAGATTACTGATCGAAAAACATCTCCAGCATCAACATGATTTATACCATAACTTCATCGATTTCACAAAAGCCTTCGATCGAGTCTGGCATGAAGGTTTATGGCAAATAATGAGAAAATTCAATTTTGATACCAACATCATAGATATCATTGAAGCACTATACAAGGACGCAAGCAGTGCTGTTTTTGCAAGCAATGACATTGGAGAATTTTTCAAAACAACTGTAGGAGTTCGCCAGGGATGTATCCTGTCACCAGTGCTCTTTAACATTTATCTAGAACATATTATGCAGGAGGCTCTCTACGATTATAAATCAACCATATCGATTGGAGGCCGACCTCTGTGTAATCTACGTTTTGCTGATGATATTGATCTGATAGCTGGAACAGAATCAGAACTTCAAGACCTTACCTCTAGACTGGAGAAAGTAACAAGAACATATGGGATGGAAATTAATATAGAAAAAAAGCAAGATATTGGTGAATAGCCATAAGAAACATGTTCCGACCAACATTACGTTAAATGGGCAAACGTTAGAAGAAGTTAACACCTTTAAATATCTCGGGTCCACTATATGTAGTGATGGAAGATCAAATAAAGAAATCAAGACAAGACTTGAGATGGCCTCAGCTGCCATGACAAGGTTGAATGTGATCTGGAAAAGTAACATCAGTTTTCCTGTGAAGATCAAATTATACAAATCACTTGTATTATCTATTCTCTTGTATGGGTGTGAGGGCTGGACACTCACTGCAGATACGGAGCGAAGGATTCAGGCTTTCGAGCATAAATGTTATAGAAGAATTTTGCGCATTTGCTATAAAGAGCACAAAACAAATGTCTATGTTAGAGAGAAGATAAACACCTATGCAGGCCATCAAGAACCACTTTTGTCAATAGTGAAACGTCAAAAGCTTGCCTGGTTTGGGCATGTAACTCGTCATGACTCCCTTTCGAAAACGATCCTCCAGGGAACAGTCGAAGGTAAACGAAGAAGAGGAAGGCAAAGAAAATCCTGGGCTGATAACATCAAAGAATGGGCAGGACACGGTTTCTCCACACTTGTACGCATTGCTGAGAATAGAGAGCAGTGGAGGACCCTGTCTGTTGATGCTTCCACCATGGCACCCCTACGACCCATGACGGGTTATGGGTTGAGATCAGATGATGAGGCGGTTGCTCAATAGCCAACACCGTATCCTTTACACCGTTTTCTTGACTGCCCTTTCACACCCAATAGTTTCAGTAGATCACTGAGGCGCCCACTCTTGCACCTGCCTCAACAATCGCCTCCACTCTAATGGCCCTTCCGTCTGAACTTTTCTATTTTTGGTCTCCCACCAATTCAGCATTCTGCCGCACTGTACTTCACTTATTTCTTTCCACATCTATGCGAATGATTAACCCTGGGCTATGGAATCGGAAGTGGAAGTAGTTGAGTCAGTCTTTTTTAGTGGAGTCGGAGTCGGTAAAAACTGCCCGGACTCGACTCCAAATTTTATGCCATATGACTAGTAAAAAAACTGTAGCCTGGAGTCGGTAAAAAATGCCCGGACTCGACTCCAAATTTTATACCGTATGACTAGTAAAAAACCGTAGTCTGGAGTCGGAGTCGGTAAAAAATGCTCGGACTCGACTCCAAATTGTATGCCATATGACTAGTAAAAAACCGTAGTCTGGAATCAGAGTAAGACTAAAATTTCAGGAGTCGGAAAATGTTTTTGGCCAACTCCACAGACCCCGAAATAACTATTACACCTAACTTATGCGTTCACTTTCTCATATCTTCGACCCTGTCTTTGTGCCAGTTATAAGTAAGTTATTCGTTCATTTGGGTATTTAGTTTTGGTATTGTCCATTATGTATTAGTTGGGCATGGGACAGACTACGCCATTCCGTAGAAGCTAAGAAAACTTCAACAACAGCACTGACAAATCAACCAAAATAAATAATTAAGAAAACCTGTTTCGGCCATCCAAGACAAATGTGTATTACCGGGGCGCAAAAGGGGAGCAAAGAATAGTTACATTTTGATATGCCATGCATGTCGTAAAAGACGATTAAGGAGGGTTGGGCAAGGTGCCGGAACCCCATCATAGATAAATTTTAAAACCACAAAAAACTTCAACAAACAACATGTACAGGTCAAATAAAGAAAATAAAACTCAGCCTTCAAAGACAGCGTCCGATTGGCAGAGTGGTAAGAGCCTTGATCTCTTGCGGCAAAGGTACCGGGTTCGATTCATGGTATCGGCACGCTTCAGTCTAACCAGCTGTAAATGGGTACCTGACTTTGCACTTGAGTTAAGGAAGAAAAAGGCAGCGAGGAGGGGAACTGGTTACCCCCACATCTCGATGCTGGACCTAATGTAAGGAAGTCTATAACGCTGCACTCCCCTACAGCAGTATCTGCTATGGGAGTACCTTTACCTTACCTTCCAAGACAGGAGAAGGTCCTCTGGCAGGGAGGCGCCTGCTGCAACACAGAGAAGGCCGAAAGAGGTCTGTGTTGCTGACTAACCTTCTTTCATCTAGGAGAATCTCCAGATTAGGCAACTGGAATGTTCGGACATTGAACGAACAAGGGAAAACTGTACAGGCGACAGCACAGATATCACCATGTGAAGCTCTGTTGGGGGAGACCCCATCATAATTTTAGTTTAATATTCTAATCTTAAACCAATCCCCGAGGTAAGGAGTCTTATTTTTAAGTAAACGTTACACCCACCCGACTCATTCAGAACATTACTACATGACTATATATGGTATTGCCCCTTAAGTACTACATTTACCGATCTGACCTTAATTACCTTGTATTACATCTGATAATCTCTTCTCATCTTTGTTTATTACAACAGCCCATCTGCCGGAAATTGTAAAGTGGTATGTCTGTCGCCCAGATTGTTAAATCATGATAACCTTAAGGATGGGCTGTGTTTTTGCAAGTCGCTTCCACTTTATCTCTTAAATGACAATATGATTTGCCGCTATTAGACTCATCACAAGATAGCGGTAGTATATATGCAATTTAGTGTGTGGACAGACAGCTTAATATGTCTGGCTTACGCAATAAGTCTCGCGACAAATATGAACCAACTCAAGGTAGCGTTGTTCCCGCTCTAGCTAAGCGCCGACAAAGAAAGATAAACAGGTCAGACTCGTGGCGGGCCGGTAAAGCACATGGTGTCAACCCAGCAAGTTGAAGATTATATCGATAGCTCCGGCGTGAAAAAATAATAATAAACGAGTGAAGAGAACGAAAATGAATGGCACAGGACAAGGAGGAAAAGATAAGCACAGAAAAATCAAACACTGAATTATGATTCGTCATAATAAGCAAGACAGACATAAACAGACACTAGCAAGACAGACAAACACATTTACAAGCAAGACAGAGAAAGACACAGATGCAAGCAAGACAGACAAACAAACAGGTTCAAGCAAGACAAACACACTTTGCTAGCAAGACAGACAAACACACAGGTACAAGCAAGACAGACAAACACACTGGTATAAGCAAGACAGACGACACATTTACAAGCAAGAAAGGCACACACAAACAGAAACAGGACAGACAGACAAACACACAGGTACAAGCAAGACAGACAACTACACATTTACAAGCAAGACTGACAAACAAAGAGACGCAAACAAGACAGACAGACACAAACAAGACGGATAAGAACAAATTTACAAGCAAGACAGACAAACACACATTTACAAGCAAGACAGGCTAACACACATTTACAAGCAAGACAGACAAACACACAGAAACAAACATGACAGATAAACACATATACATAAACAAGACAGACAGACACATAAACACAAACAAGCCAGACAGATACAAACAAGACAGACAGACATATGCAAGACAGAGAAAACATACTGACACAAACAAGACAGACAGATACAAACAAGAACGACAAACACGGAAACATAAACAAGACAAACATACATAAACAAATAAGACAGACAGACACAAATAAGACAGACAAACACAGAGACATAAACAAGACAGACAGACAGACACAATCAAGACGGACACATTCAGAGATACAAGCAAGACAGACAAACACATATTTACAAGCAAGACCGACAAACATAAGGGTATAAGCAAGACACTCAAACATCAGAGGTATAAACAATACATACAAACATCACAGGTATAAGCAATACATACAAACATCACAAGTATAAGCAATATATACAAACATCACAGGTATAAACAATACATACAAACATCACAGGTATAAACAATACATACAAACATCACAGGTATAAGCAATACATGCAAACATCACAGGTATAAGCAATACATACAAACATCGCATACATAAACAATACATACAAACATCACAGGTATAAGCAATATATACAATCATCACAGGTATAAACAATACATACAAACACCACAGGTATAAACAATACATACAAACATCACAGGTATAAGCAATACATACAAACTTCAAAATTATAAGCAAGATATACAGACATCCAATAAGAAGGTTTTAAAAATACACAGACACAAGCAAAACAGACTTACAGACAAACACAAGCAAGACCGACTGACGCACAGGAAGAAGGTTAAAAAAACCTTCAGACGCAAGCAAAACAGACTTACAGACAGACACAATCAAGACAGACTTACAGACTGCTGTACTCACCTCTCGGATCTCCTTAATCTTACATCCCTGCTTGCCTATGAGAGAACCGCACTGACTAGCAGGCACAACCAATCGGAGTGTAACAGGGGGTTTGGGGGTGGTAGGTGTGTTCTGAAGATCCTGCAATATGGGAGATCAGAGAGTAATTAGGCTAAAGAATGTACCTGATGAATGACACACATATATGAGTGGGGTGGTGGGGAATGCTAAAACATAGACTTCACTGAAGAGAGAGGGCTGAAAAGTTATCGCCTATTTTATCATCGTTTATTTCGTCGTCGTCATTCATCATCAAGTATCACCATCCTCATCTCCCTGTTTGTTTCCTGATTGATCATTAAACCACTACTGCAGTTAGTTATCCAGAAGCATAAATGAAAGCATTCATGCGCTTTTGCAGCGGTGGTTCTGTAGTAATTTGTTTCATATGATGAAGCTGCCAGCAACATCAACACCCTCACATTAATTGCCCCTTAGAGCATGGATCAGGGAGCAGTGGTTATTTTCTTTCTTTGTCTCTTAAAAGACCCCGGAAACTACAGGTGGTATCAACAAATGAGTATTAAACAATTATCAATGAATGAATGAGAATGAAAGGAACAGTGAAAGATAAAAATGAACATTTAGGGACAAAACATTGAGCAATAAAGACTGGGCATATTAACAAAACAATGAGCAATATTAACAAAACACTGAGCAATATTAACAAAACAATGAAAGAATGAACACAGTGTTCAATGTAGCACATGCTAATAAATACTTTAAAAAGATAGAACATATGCAATAGAACAATGAAGGATTAAAAAAATGAACAATACGGGATGAAAATAATGAAGGATGGTGTCGTGAGAAATTCTAATCCACATATATAAATTATCAGCTAAATGTAAAGCCTAACACATAAATTCAATAAAAGGAAAGAAGAATGGTAAAGAACAGTGCTGTCACAATGACTGTACTCGAAATCCCCCTTGTTTTCTCCTTCGTCTGCAAATTGTAACGTTTCACGTTGATAGTAAAAGCCTTCTGCAGCATACACGCGTTTCCCCAACACAATAAAATGTGTACTCCATTTCTAAGAAAAACCTTGAGATACGCAAGATGACCTAGATTTAAAATTCCATTCATGTCATTTTATACACTATGTTACCAAAAACGAAAGACAGATGGACTAAAGGTAGAAAGAAAGGGAGGGGCTGAAAGCCGGAACGCAGGCAATACTACCACAGTCTCGCGATACACAATTACTACCATCACGCGTGTAAGGCCACAAGCACTAGCTTTTTTTTTCAAATCGACAGTGAAAAAAAACACTACACACACGAGAGTTAGTTTTTAAAAACTCACAAAACGCTTATTAGGAAACATGACATTATACTGGTTTACGTTTGAAAACATTACAGTACCCAGACACCACACATCGTATTCGAAGTAAACAGGAGGTAGAAGAAAATGCACATTTTGAACGCAGCCACCTAGCTCCCTTAAATTTATATAATTGGGTTCCTTAGGACTTGCTGACAAAGAATATGTTAAACGTTACGCAAATAGTCTAGGAATTAACAGATTATAGCCAAAAGAAGTAGTGAGGGATGTCAGACAACACCAAAATCAGAATCGCTCAGTGGCAGATTTTCACACCACCATTGTACGGGAAATGGGTCTCCATGTTAAATCCGATTTGATTGGAGCGCAATAAATGTAAGGCTAAACACGATTAGTCGGGCTATAAATACTGTCTTTTGTTGTCAGGGGAGACGGAAGGAAGGGTACTTTTTTTGAAAAGCTGTGTAAACATGGCACGATTGGCGCGAATATAGTCAATCAGAGGCGTCAGGTCAGCACCACATTTTCAAATAAACTTACTAAAGAACCAGTGCGTTGAGCGCCAGTGCATATTTTTCTAAATAAAAGCCTGGGACATCGGCAGATCGAAATTGTGCTATATTCATTGCCAGTCAACGTAACTGTGTATTATTCCATGAATTGTGGGTCCTAAAGTTATTGAGCAGCACCTGGTCTGAGCTTTGCTGAACCTAGAGGCTGACAGCATACTCCTGGGTCCAGATAGTGACCAGTGAGGTGTCTCCAGAACACAGGGAGGCTATCGAGCAGAGGAGTCCTTTCCTGCCGCCATCACGAAAGATAAGCGTCTGTGGCCAGAGGAGCTCAACATTATGCCCCCCACCCCCCTCAAAATCTGACTTTATAATAAAACAGAGGGAAAATACAGTGTTTAAATTGATAGGAACTGTGAACTTTTCCCCATACTATTTACAAGATAAACAAACACTTGAAGTCATGATGACAAATAACAACATAGCTTGAAAAAAACAAAACCAGTATTACCTCATATTACTACTACACAACTGACACACATAGGATAATATTAATAAAATATGTCACTACAAGGTTCATATTGATAAATTCTGTACATATAAATTGTAATTAAAATTGATTGTGATTCCTGGTTCACTTTGTAGTTGAATCAGGACATATATATTAATGAAAGTAATTAATACATATTTATATTTGAAACTTTATCAGTGACTCATTTAAGATAGTCTTATAGATGTTACATGTGTGTGAGTGTCACAGTGTTGTCAAGTGTGGTGGAATAAATTAAATTGTTTATCTGTCTGTTGTTGTTCTGACTTACACTTCATCATATACATACCCTAGACATTTAACGTAGTCATCACAATATTCCAGAATAATTCTGACTGAGGTATAATGTGGTAGCAAGTAAGGTTATCTGTAAAACACTACACCTATTAGATACAGATACCTTCACAGCTGACCTCAGGCAGTACACTAAGTCCCTTATAAATATTTATATCATCCCACTTTACAGTCCCTTATAAATATTTATATCATCCCACTTTACCACATATATTGGGGTCTCGCTCTCGGGATTTTGAATCTTTCCCTATTTAAAATATTGGGGGTAATTCACTTCAGGGAATAATAGAAATTAAAAAAGTATCCTTGGGTGAAAATAAATAAGGTTGAGCTCTCAGTGCCTGTAGTGTTCTTAGATAATTATTGAAAGATTGAATTGTTTACATTTGCATGTTAGACAATGGCCGACTTGGCAAAATTTCGATCTGCTGCTGTACAGACTGCGAAAGAGTTAGGAATGGACGGGCAAATTATGATTGCTTATGTCACTGCTGAATGTGACAAATATATTAAACGGGAAGAAAGAAGATTAGAAAAAGAGGCCGAAAGAAAATTAGAGGCTGAGACTAAGAGGCTGCAGATTGAGGCTGAGGCTTAGAAATTGGAGGCAGAAAGAGAAGAGAAGAAATTAGCTGCAGAAAGGGAAGCCGAAGAAAGAAGACAGGCTGCAGAAAGAGAAGAGAAGAAATTGGCTGCAGAAAGGGAAGACAAGCGATTAGCTGCAGAGAGGGAAGCAGAAAAGGAGGAGAAGAGATTACAAAGGGAACATGAGTTACGATTAAGGGAGTTTGAGTTTCAAGGCCATGCTCCTGAAAATGGTGCCAGTCCCTTTACCTCTGATGCCACTGCTAGCCAGGGAGCCTCAACCTCAGCTATGAATTTTCATTTAGATCATTTTGTTGAGAAAGACGATGATATTGAGAGCTATCTAAATAGATATGAACTATTAGCTACCACATATGGGTTAGAGAGAGAAAGGTGGAGCTTAAAGTTATCTCAAGGGCTTCGTGGGGCAGCTTATGAAGTTTTTGCCAAAATGAGCAGAGGTGATCAGGAAAATTATGACATGCTAAAGCAGGCTCTTTTGTTAAGATATGAAAAGAACGCAGAATTTTATAGGAAAAAATTTAGGAATGCTAAACTACTGTCAGGTGAAACCTATCACCAGTTCTCTGCACGAATAGAGACATACTTGGAGAAATGGACTTCTCTGGGGAAAACCCAAGATCTTAAGGAAATGGTCCTTATAGAACAACTAAGAGAGTCCATGGCTCCAGACATGAGAAAGTTTCTCATGGAACAAGGTGCAGAGAGGCTGGGTGAGTTGCTAAATGTTGCAGAAAGGTATCAAGCGGCTCAGGCAGAGGTATCAGGTAATAAAAAGAAACAGGTGGATAATTTTAGGGCACCACAGAACTTTAATAAATTTGATCCTAGAGATCAAAACAAAGGTAAGCACCAATTTGATAGGCCACGGTATGACAATAAAAATAAAACCCCACAATTCGATGAAAGGAAATATGATGAAAGAAAATCTTTCAACCAAGGGAAAAGGTGGTGTAAAAATTGTAAGATGAACAATCATGACACTGACCGTTGCAGAAGGAACCCTTTAGTTATGGCCACCCTTCAGGTCAGGTCGACCTCAAGAAAGGAGGAGGATATTCTGTTAGATACCACTCCAGAAGAGATGAGGAAGGCACAGGCTGGGGATAAAACACTCAAGCCTTGTTTCAGAAAATTGTCAACTTGTCATACAACTCCAGGCAAGGGAGATCTTTACATGAAAAACAAGTTGATGTATAGGAAGACTGGAGCTAGATCCAAAGGTCAGGGACAGCTGGTACTTCCTAAAAGATATAGGGCAGAATTAATAAGGAGCCTACATGTGAAACAAGATGGGGACCATGAGAAAATAGGTACCATCATCCAAAAGGTGGCTCACAATTATTATTGGCCCAAGGCAAGATGGGACATTGAGAATTTTGTAGAAAGGTGTAGCATAGCACATGAGGGAACACCCACAAGTGGGAACATTGATCAGGACCTGGACACGCCACGGGGCAAAATTAGGCCTGATAATAAAAAGAAAAATAAATTTGATAAAGTGGACCAAAGGGAATGGGAAGCCCCTTTTCACGGACAAGCTTCACTTAACTGTTTTACAATGGCCACTATGCGGAGAGTGCAAAAAGATGTCTTACCCCAGGATAAGCCGAAAATCCCTCAATCGGACTTAAACAAACTGGAGGAAGAAGATGTAGAGAGGAAATCTCTCATCAAGAATTTTAAGTGGGGAGACAGCCCCAAGAGAAAAATTGGTAGCGGTCGTTTTGTGCATGAAAATTCTGGGAAGAAAAATCATCACTATAGCGCTTCGAGTGGAAGAGACCATACCGGTGCATGGACAAATAGGTCCACAAAATTAAAGGTCCATATGTAACGCTGTTAAGAACGTGGACTGATGAAAAAGCAGAGGAAAATATTACATCCTCATACCAATATGTGAATGAGCTGACCACTCGTTTAAAAACTGGCTGGAAACTTGCCAATGAAAATTTGAAACAAGCCAGGAAGAAACATGCTGCCTATTATAACAGGAAAGCTAAAGACAGAGATTTGGCTGTTGGAGAGAAGGTACTGCTTCTTCTCCCCGGTAGTCAGAATAAGTTACAAATTGGATGGCAAGGTCCATATACAGTTCTAGAGAAGGTGTCTAGAACAAATTATAAGATAGATAAGAAGGGGAAAGAAAAAATATATCATGTGAATCTCCTGAAGAAATATTTGGAAAGAGAACATCAGGAAGAGACACACTTGTTGACCTTGTCTATTGCCATGGAGATGAAAAAGGAACCACTTTCATCATTTGAATATCCATTATACCCCTGTGAGACAGCGGCACAGGTGAAAATCAGTACACATTTAACGAAAACTCAGAAAGAGAGAGTGCAACAGGTTCTAGATAATCATGCAGAGGTGTTAACAGACCGACCAGGGCATACAAACCTATTGGAATATGATATGAAGCTGATAGACCCCACACCTGTATGTATGAAACCCTATTCGATTCCTTTTGCTAAGGAGAAAGCTTTGAAGGAAGAGATAGACTATTTGTTGAAGGAAGGAATTATTTCACACAGTGAATCTGCGTATAGTTCCAGTGTTGTACTTTTAAGGAAACCCTCTGGAGAACATAGACTCTGTATAGATTACAGGAGACTGAATGCTATTACAGAAGGACAGGTGGATCCATTGCCGGATACAAATCAGTTGTTTGCCAGGCTAAATAAAGCGAAATATTTCTCAAAAGTGGATCTGAGTAAAGGATACTATCAGATTCCAGTAAAGCCTGAGGTTAGACCATACCTAGCTTTCAGTACCTCAGAAGGACACTATGAGTTTAATAGATTGCCATTTGGATTGAAGAATGCACCTAGTGTCTTCTCTAGAATGATGAGAAAATTATTGGACCCTCTGAATACCCCATGTATCACAAATTTCATGGATGATATCCTTATAGCAACAGAAACATTTGAGGAACACATTGACTCTCTGAACATGCTATTTAATCGACTTAGGGAAGCGAATTTAACAGCCCGACCAACCAAATGTTGCGTTGGATGTAAAGAATTGGAATTCTTGGGACACACAGTTTATCAGGGAAACATGACCCCTGACCCAAAGAATTTAGAGAAACTAAAGAAAGCCCCGAGACCACAAACCAAGAAAGACGTGAGATCCTTTGTCTCATTATGTGGTTTCTACCAAAAGTATATCAAAAACTTTAATTCCATATGTGCACCGTTAACTGATTTGACACGTAAGGGAAATCCAGATCGAATTACATGGACACCACAATGTGAGATGGCTTACCAAGAATTGAAGGAAAAGCTCACAAGTAAACCTATTTTGAAATTACCTGACTTAAGTCAAGAATTCATAGTAGGGACAGATGCCAGTAATATTGGGTTAGGTGCAACTCTGCTACAGAAATCAGATGCATTGGATGGGGAATTAAGCCCAGTGGCATATGCTAGCAGAAAGTTGAATAAAGCTGAAACCAATTACTCAACTAGCGAAAAAGAATGTCTTGCAGTAATATGGGCGATAAAGAAATTCAATATTTATCTGTATGGGAAGGCATTTAAGTTGCAAACGGATCACAAACCTTTGTCGTTTCTAGCACAGGCTAGACATGAGAATTCTAGATTACTCCGTTGGTCATTATTGATGCAGCCATTTGAGTTTAGCATAGAGTATATAAGTGGAAAAACAAATCTGGGAGCGGATTTTTTAAGCCGCCATCCGTGTGATGAGAATCACCCTAAACCCCAGGAATAATAATAAATTTCTCTATGTGTATATAGAATTATAGACTGACATATAACGTCTGTTTTAAGTGGGGAGGATTTGTCGTGAGAAATTCTAATCCACATATATAAATTATCAGCTAAATGTAAAGCCTAACACATAAATTCAATAAAAGGAAAGAAGAATGGTAAAGAACAGTGCTGTCACAATGACTGTACTCGAAATCCCCCTTGTTTTCTCCTTCGTCTGCAAATTGTAACGTTTCACTTTGATAGTAAAAGCCTTCTGCAGCATACACGCGTTTCCCCAACGCAATAAAATGTGTACTCCATTTCTAAGAAAAACCTTGAGATACGCAAGATGACCTAGATTTAAAATTCCATTCATGTCATTTTATACACTATGTTACCAAAAACGAAAGACAGATGGACTAAAGGTAGAAAGAAAGGGAGGGGCTGAAAGCCGGAACGCAGGCAATACTACCACAGTCTCGCGATACACAATTACTACCATCACGCGTGTAAGGCCACAAGCACTAGCTTTTTTTTTTCAAATCGACAGTGATAAAAAAACACTACACACACGAGAGTTAGTTTTTAAAAACTCACAAAACGCTTATTAGGAAACATGACATTATACTGGTTTACGTTTGAAAACATTACAGTACCCAGACACCACATCGTATTCGAAGTAAACAGGAGGTAGAAGAAAATGCACATTTTGAACGCAGCCACCTAGCTCCCTTAAATTTATATAATTGGGTTCCTTAGGACTTGCTGACAAAGAATATGTTAAACGTTACGCAAATAGTCTAGGAATTAACAGATTATAGCCAAAAGAAATAGTGAGGGATGTCAGACAACACCAAAATCAGAATCGCTCAGTGGCAGATTTTCACACCACCATTGTACGGGAAATGGGTCTCCATGTTAAATCCGATTTGATTGGAGCGCAATAAATGTAAGGCTAAACACGATTAGTCGGGCTATAAATACTGTCTTTTGTTGTCAGGGGAGACGGAAGGAAGGGTACTTTTTTTGAAAAGCTGTGTAAACATGGCACGATTGGCGCGAATATAGTCAATCAGAGGCGTCAGGTCAGCACCACATTTTCAAATAAACTTACTAAAGAACCAGTGCGTTGAGCGCCAGTGCATATTTTTCTAAATAAAAGCCTGGGACATCGGCAGATCGAAATTGTGCTATATTCATTGCCAGTCAACGTAACTGTGTATTATTCCATGAATTGTGGGTCCTAAAGTTATTGAGCAGCACCTGGTCTGAGCTTTGCTGAACCTAGAGGCTGACAGCATACTCCTGGGTCCAGATAGTGACCAGTGAGGTGTCTCCAGAACACAGGGAGGCTATCGAGCAGAGGAGTCCTTTCCTGCCGCCATCACGAAAGATAAGCGTCTGTGGCCAGAGGAGCTCAACATTATGCCCCCCCCCCCTCAAAATCTGACTTTATAATAAAACAGAGGGAAAATACAGTGTTTAAATTGATAGGAACTGTGAACTTTTCCCCATACTATTTACAAGATAAACAAACACTTGAAGTCATGATGACAAATAACAACATAGCTTGAAAAAAACAAAACCAGTATTACCTCATATTACTACTACACAACTGACACACATAGGATAATATTAATAAAATATGTCACTACAAGGTTCATATTGATAAATTCTGTACATATAAATTGTAATTAAAATTGATTGTGATTCCTGGTTCACTTTGTAGTTGAATCAGGACATATATATTAATGAAAGTAATTAATACATATTTATATTTGAAACTTTATCAGTGACTCATTTAAGATAGTCTTATAGATGTTACATGTGTGTGAGTGTCACAGTGTTGTCAAGTGTGGTGGAATAAATTAAATTGTTTATCTGTCTGTTGTTGTTGTGACTTACACTTCATCATATACATACCCTAGACATTTAACGTAGTCATCACAATATTCCAGAATAATTCTGACTGAGGTATAATGTGGTAGCAAGTAAGGTTATCTGTAAAACACTACACCTATTAGATACAGATACCTTCACAGCTGACCTCAGGCAGTACACTAAGTCCCCTATAAATATTTATATCATCCCACTTTACCACAGATGGACTAAAAAAAAAATGAAAAGTAAATGATAGAAATTGAGTGTTGCGATATTGAACAATGAGTAATGACGATATAGAAAATTTAGCATTGTGGTATAGAACAATGCCCCGTGTGTTACCGGGGCCCGAAAGGGGAGCAAAGAATAGTAACACTGTACCCTACCAGGCATGTATAAAAAGGAGTGTTAGGCATGGGTCTGGTTACCCCATCCCGTAAAAAAACAAAAACTTTTTACCAAAAAACTTCAACAAACTATGAACATGTCAAATACAGAATATATATCAACTCAGCCGCCCAAGACAGAAGAAGGTTCTCTGGAAAGGAGGCGCACGAAGCAACCCAGAGAAAAGCCGAAAGTAGTCTGGGTTGCCGACTAACCTTTTTTTTGTCTAGGAAAATCTCCAGGATTGGCGCCTGGAATGTTCGCACTCTACACAAACAAGGGAAAATTGCACAAGTAGCAGCATAAATTTAGACGTATAGGACTGATATCCTGGGTCTCTGCGAGACACGGTGGAAGGGCGTAGAGATGAAGAAATTGATCACAGGAGAAATGGTGTTGTCTTCAGGACATGAGGAGGAAAGTGCCCACCACAGTGAAGAGGTGGCTCTAATACTGTCTAGAGAAGCACAGAAGGCACTTATAGAATGGGAAGCAATGGGACCCCGAATTATAACAGCAATGTTTAAATCAGCCAAAAAGAAAGTAAATATAAACATCATTCAGTGTTATGCACCAACAAATGATAAAGAAGAATCTGAGAAAGAAGAGTTTTACACCAGATTACAAAGTGTCTTGGACAATAAGAAAAGAAAGGACATCACAATTCTGATGGGGGACCTAAATGCAAAAACAGGAACAGACAACACCAGCTTTAAAGAAATCATGGGAAAGCAGGGATTAGGTATGATGAACGAGAATAGGGAACTATTAGCAAACTTCTGTGCTTCAAATCAACTAGCTATAGGAGGTAACATATTTCCACATAAAAGAATACATAAAGCAACATGGATATCACCAGACCACAGAATTGAGAATCAGATTGATCAAATATGCATAAGTAAGAAGTTTTAGGTCATCTTTGCATGATGTAAAAGTATGTAGAGGAGAAGATGTTGTATCCGACCACCATCTTCAATTGGCTAAAAACAAAATTAAAACTCAAGAAATTTACAACAGTATATAGCTATAGACAACAGTATAATGTGGGATATCTAAGAAATCAGGAAATAAGAGAACAATTTCAATCACTGTATCCTACAAATACCAAGTACTCCAATAGCTGGTAGATGAAGCAGATACGGAAGACCACTGGCAACAAGTAAAAAATATATGGAACGAGACACGCGCAGAGGTACTGGGACAAAAGAGAACATCAGCACAAAGCATGGATAACAAAAGAAACCATAAACAAGATAAAAAACAGAAAAAAAAAACAAGAGAGAAGATTTAAACAGAAGCACAACAATAAGCTTCAAAGCCAAGGCTCAAGAAGTGTACATAGAAGCTACCAAAGAAGAAGGAAGAAACATCAAAACAGACAAGAGGAAGTATATTGAAGAGTTGGCGCGGGAAACATAGGAAGCTGCAGCCAAAGTAAATATGAGGGACCTGTATAACAACACAAAGAAGCCAACAGGGAAATATAAACAAGCAAATGGCCTCATCAAAGATGAGAATGTACAATTGCTTAGTAATTTACAAGAACAAATGAAGAGATGGACAGACCATTTTGAGGAACTTCTCAATAGACCAGCTCCAACTAATCCCCCAGACATCCAGCCAGTAGAAGAAGAGCTACAAATTAGCTGTGAACGACCATGTAGAGAAGAAATAAAGAAAGCCATAAAGCTTCTGACAGATGGAAAAGCAGCTGGTCCAGATGACAGTCTAGCAGAGGCCATCAAAACAGATATTGATACCTCTACAGATATATTATACAAACTACTTGGCAAAGTCTGGGAGAGAGAAGAAATACTAACAGAATGGAAGGAAGGTTTTCTCGTCAAGTTGCCTAAGAAGGGAAATTTACAAGAGTGCACAAATTCTAGAGGAATAATGTTACTATCAGTGCCAGGAAAAGTATTAAACAGAATCATCATTGAGAGATTAAAAGAGTCCATAGACAAGCAACTGAGAGATGAACAAGCCGGTTTTCTGCAAAACAGATCCTGCACAGACCAGATAGCCACACTGAAAATAATAGCTGAACAAAGTCTGGAATGTAATTCACCGCTATACAACAGATTTGTGGACGATGAAAAGGCATTTGACAGCGTAGACTGAGAATCACTTTGGAAATTGATGAGGCACTATGGAGTTTCCATGTAGATCATTAACTTAATAAAGAAGACCTATGAAGACATGACATGCAGAGTTCTTCATCAAGGAAAACTTACAGAACCGTGTTTCTTACTAGCAATATGGGTTATGAAAACATCGACATCACACAAAAGGAATGGAATCCAGTGGAATCTGACTAAACGGCTTGATGATCTAAATTTTGCAGATGACTTGGTTCTTCTGTCCCATAACCATAATCAATGCAAGACACAATGAAAATACTTAATAAGAGGTCACAAGTGGGTTCGAAAATACACTGGGAAAAGACAAAGATAATTCGAAAAAATACAAGAAATGATAACAAGGTTGAACTTGAAGAAACACCACTACAAGATGTAGAATGGTTCACATATCTTGGTAGCAATATAGACAAAGTTGCAGAGACAGACAATGATATCAAAATAAGAATACAAAAATGCAAGAGCTTTCACGGCGAAACATATGGAGAACAAGAGAAATCAAGCCCAAAACAAAAAAAAAGAATCTTCAACTCAATTGTCAAGTCGATCCTATTGTATGGCTCTGAAACATGGAGAACAACAAAAACCAAAACCAAAAAGCTACAGACGTTCATAAATGGGTGCATGTGTAGGATAGAAGAATTGAAATGGTATGATAAAGTCACAAATGTGGAACTGATGACAAGAACCAGACAAGTGCCAGTGGAACAAAAGTTGAGAAGAAGACGCTGGCGATGGATAGGACACACATTGAGGAAACCTGTTGATAGCATTACAAGGCAGTCCTTGTTCTGGAATCCTCAGGGAAACAGAAGCAGAAGTAGACCACAAAGAAAACACACGGAGAAGAGAGCTAGATACAGAGGTGAAAATGACGAGGAAAACATGAGAGAACTTGAGCGGATGGCACAGGACAGGAAGACTTGGCATGTGTTTGCTAAAGGCCTAAACTCCTCGGGGAGATGAAGGGTGTTAATTGATTGATTGATTGATGGTGATAGAGATGATGGTGGTGGTGGTGATGATGGTGATCGTTGTGGTGATGATGATATTGGTATGATGATGATGGTAATGGTGCTGGTGGTAGTGATAATTAAGGTGGTGGTGATGATGATGATTGTGGTGATGGTGATGATGATGATGGCGGTGATAATAATGGTGCTGATAGTAATGGTGGTGGTAATAAAAATGATGGTGTTGGTGATGATGATAATGATGATCATAATGGCGTTGACGATAATATTGGTGATGACAGTGATGATGGTGATAACGTTGATAATGTTGATGATTATGATGTCAATAATGATGATTATAGTGATGATGATGGTGATGATAATGATGATGATGATGTGATGAAGACGATTATTGTGATGACGATGATGATGGTGGTGATTCTGATGACGATGATGATGACTTTGATTATTTTGATGATGATGGTGATAATGATGATTATGGTGATTATGGTGATGACGATGTTGATAGTGGTGGTGATGATTACGGTAGTGTTGATGGTGATGATTAGGGTAGTGATGATGGTGATGATTATGGTAATGATAATGGTGATGATAATGGTGATGATTATGGTAGTGATAATGGTGATGATTATGGTAGTGATGATGGTGATGATTAAGGTAGTGATGATGTTGATGATTAAGGTAGTAATGATGGTGATGATTATGGTAGTGATGATGGTGATGATTATGGTATTAATGATGGTGATGATTATGGTAGTAATGATGGTGATGATTATGGTAGTAATGATGGTGAAGATTAAGGTAGCGATGATGGTGATAATTATGGTAGTGATGATGGTGATGATTATGGTAGTGATGATGGTGATGATAAAGTTAGTGATGATGGTGATGATTAAGGTAGTGATGATGGTGATGATTAAGGTAGTGATGATGGTGATGATTAAGGTAGTTATAATGGTGATGATTATTGTAGTGATGATGGTGATGATTATGGTAGTGATGATAGTGATGATTATGGTTGTGATGATGGTGATGCTTATGGTAGTGATGATGGTGATGATTATGGTAGTGATGATGGTGATGATTAAGGTAGTGATAATGGTGATGATTATCGCAGTGATGATGATGACGATGTTGATACTGGCGATGATGATGGCGATGTTGATACTGGTGATGATGATAATAATGTTGATGATAGTGACGATGATGGAAATGATGATGATGATAAAGAGGAGATAATAGGAGTAACTAACCTCTTCAAACTTTTTACAGATGAAGCCGAAAGCTCTGTAGATGTTGTCTGTCGTTCCTGTGACGGTCACGATTCGTTCTGGACACGAGCCGTCTGAGATGTTTATCTTGGCACCACTCTGTGGAGGAGAGGTAAACAGATATAATGTTTATCTTGGCACCAAAATTTGGAGGAGAGGTAAACAGATATAATGTTTATCTTGGCACCAAAATTTGGAGGAGAGGTAAACAGATATAATGTTTATCTTGGCACCAAAATTTGGAGGAGAGGTAAACAGATATAATGTTTATCTTGGCACCAAAATTTGGAGGAGAGGTAAACAGATATAATGTTTATCTTGGCACCAAAATTTGGAGGAGAGGTAAACAGATATAATGTTTATCTTGTCACCACGCTGAAGAGGAGAGGTAGGCAGATATAATGTGTATCGTGACACCATTCTGAGGAGGAGATGTAGGCAGATGCAATGTGTATATTGGGACCACACTGAGGAGGAGTGTAGACAGATATAATGTCTGTCTTAGCCCCACTCTGAGGAAAGGAGGTAAACAGATACAATGTTTATATTGGCAATGTTTATATTTTCTAAGGAGAAATGACAGACAAAAACAATATTTATCTAGGCCTCACTCTGATAGAAAAAAAGTGACATATAATATTTATGTGGACACCACTTTCAGAATAAAATGGTAATGAATGTATGCAGCACGCTACCACAGCGGCAGCTGACCCCCCGCACCCCTCCCCCCCCCAAAGGTCCGTCACGGGTTGCCTACCCTGCTTTGCAGTTTTCAATACCGTACTCTGTTTAGATTGTATTGAGCAAATTGACTGAGACAAACATGTAGTACATTTAAAATGATTAAATCGAAGTTAAATTTGTATAATTAAAAATAACAAATTTAATAATCATTTAGGTTTAACAAGGTTTCAGAAAATGTGAATAATGATTTAACAGAAAGTTGTCATCACTGTTGTGATGGGATGAAAGTTTATAAAGGACTTCACGTGGCAGCTTTAACGTTTAATAACTTATCTGCCAATGGTAGGTTCTGCTCCCGCTGATGGTTTAGTTCTTAGTAGACTGATCACGCTCGTGGCTGGTCAAGTTTGCTAGGGCGCAGCCCGTTCCCAGAAACGTCAGGGAGTGTCTACGAAGTTAGTCCCTCGTCTTAAAGCTCAGACCAGTTTCCTTCTTGTTCCAGAGATAGAACCCTCAACTGGTACCATCAACAACTATGGTAAAAGAATAGAAACAAAACGCTCTCCAGAGTATTGTGTTTTCCAACCCATAGTTATGGGTCCCCTTCTCTTAATTCCACCATCCCATCTACCTCAGAATTTACCCTCGATGAGAATTAAACTTAATCCTTCGAGAGAAAACTTTCTTTACATTTAAATTGAATAGCTTAATCTTTATTTTATAAATGAAAAGGTTAATAGTACAGAAAGAATATGTTTACGTAGACATTTACACTGGTTTGAAAATGTAAATATTATACTTAGAATGTACATCATTTATTTCATCTTTCCCTCCCTGCTCCATATGGAACTTGGGATTACTTATGCTTTTAGTTCTCTTTAAGAAACTAGCAATAAAGCAGTCACCAGCCCTTGCAGTGGTGGTTCATGAAATCATCATTCTATACACTGAGGTTGCCAGCCTCAAATGACTTAGACATCCACTAGCGATTTTCACTTATTAATATTCACATGACAATATATACATATTAGTTCACATGTTAGTAATGAAAAAAAATATAAAATGCACAGCTTACGCCAATCCTAGCTCACAGACTTTTCGCTCAGAAGAATAAAGGCACTTGATTAGGCCTCTTATACGTGTCCTTTTGGGTCGTTAATTTAGCAATACGTTCCCACTTCGACTCCGTGGGTGCCAGTTTCATCAGATTCCGGTTCCTTATTAAAGTGGTATAGTTTTCCTGGGCTGTGTAAGTCCTTCCAAAATTCTTCAATAAAAGTCCGGCCTGATAAATGGAATTCTGAATTCTAACTTCTGGCAGTCTTGTTGTGTCGTCTTGGTAAGCGATTTCTCACAGTGAACTAGACTAGCAAAAATTGTCAGATTGTATTGCAAGTCTGCCCCCGCATTTGTTTGTTACGAGGCTAATCAGAACGACAATCGTTTTCAAACATGCGGGTCGTGTGGGGAAATTTTAAAATTATTTCCGACATGGAAAAATTATGTGCATGATGCAGAGGTCACCTCTCCCATATATGGTAATAAAACATCCGATTGCCCGGCAGTAAACTCATCAACACATCGGTAACATCATAAGGCAATGTGTGTCAGATGTAACAACTTATTACTTTCATTTAAAATAAAGTCTTCGTGAAAGTCGGACAGAAACGATTATGTCATTTATGACTGTTCATAAGGTGTCTCACAGACGAGTAATCTCGTTATCTGTTGCTTGAGCACATAAAACCCGTCTCTTTACCACCTTGGTGAAGACGCACCATTACCTTTTCAGCGATTAAACAAATACGCTCGGGTGATTTTAGTGTTAATCTGTCGCGGCCAAGGTTTGGTACACGAGAATTTACCAACATGACTGCCGTTTCAATATGGCATCACCTGTCTACTATCTCAGAACGGATGGCCAGGTAAACAGACAAGACGAATTATTAATTAAAGGAGTGTAAGAATGAAAGTACAAAATATCTGCTACAGAGAAAGAAAGAGGTGTCAACCCTGGAAAAGCATGTAAATAGTCAGTACTGCAAATGTAACTGATTACTGCCGTAGTGCAAAAGAAATCGAGAAGGGGTGGCCCCAAATCCATCCTGTGACAAGGTCCAGATCAAAATTAAGTAAAAAGTTATTTAAAACATCAAAAGCTAACTAGTTAACAATATTTATTAGCTAATTATAATTATCAGACATTTTGAACACAAACGAAATATTATGTACTGTACTTTAAAAAATATATACAAATAGTATAGCATTGTGATCACTGCTACTTCGGTCGCTTGTGGCTACAGTTGTCACGGCGTAGCAGTCTTCATCATCAGACGACTGGGTATCAGAAGGTTTTGTTGGTGTTGAAAAGATTGTTCTACCTCCAGAGGTACAAGGCACGGTTGTATGGTTAATGGAGGCAGTAGATATTCGAGGAGACTTTTAAAAATACGAATCTTATCCTTCTCGGATAAGGGCGAAAAAAAAAAAAAAATTGGAGATCCCGTGTGCATAATCCCACGGCAGTTGGAAATCGTAAGGAGTAGGCTTATAAGGCCGCTGTCCTGCGAAAATTAAAAAAAAAATTAGAAACCTACCCACCACAAAATAATTTATAGAATGTGAGATTCCTATATACCCACACTGGGATTCTCGCTGATGCTACAGAGTTCGTGCACTGTGCTGAGATGCTGCAAGTGTGATCTAAGGGAGGAGATTGGAGAACTGATGGAGTAGTCCGTGTGCAATGAAGATACTCCTTACAACCGAAACCAAACCAAAAATACGAAACGAGCTTGTTTTACTTTGTCACCTTCTTGTTCTCTTCAAGAAGCAACCGTGTAGCAAGTTAGATCTTCCATGTTACGGATTACCGAAGGTCTGCGTTCCATTTTGTGGCCATGTTTCATTATGCTAGAAATTTAATGCATCCTGAAGTTTGAAAATCTCGTTAAGAGTTGTTGTTGTAAGTGCCGACGTCTGCCATGGTTCGTTTTCCTCTTCTTGATACTCGAGTGCTCGCTGCTGTTCCAAGTCTACGAGATCCTCATCAAGATAGTGGCTCACGATTAGCGTTAAGATCTAACTTTTTTATGCGTATAACAGAAATATGACACAAAATACAAACAACATTATATCGAAAAAGCACTTATCGAACAGCGTAAGATCGGGATATTTCTGTAAAAGCTAATTTCCCCAATTATATAGATATTTAGTAGGCGTGGCATTCACGCACGTGTCGTAAGCAAACACACTTATGATATAAGCTACACTAAGAATGAATTGTAATGTAATTACAGGGTTAGAAACAAATAATATTAATTCAAGTATATTCAGCACGTGCAAAATTGTATACATTTTTTTGTAACCATCGAGAAAAAACAAAAGTTCATTATTACAGCGACTACAAGATCTACTCAATTGGAATAACGTACGTATTTTCTGTTTATATAATTTTGTTCATAATTTTTAAAAATAATCCTTTGACACAAAATTCTGTCACTGCATACATTATTTATTAGTTAAATTATTTCTCTTGGCACAAAATTTCCTCCCATAAAATTATTAGCTGAAAATATTAGGTATGTACATATTCCTTTATCTTGTGTATAAGTCTGAAAAAGCTAGGTTTATGCATATTCCTTTATTTTTTTACCTTGTGTATAAGGTAAGTCTCTTGGACCAGTGCTTCTTAAACAATTCCAGTGTCCTTCACCCTCGAGTTTTTATCACAAAATTTCATTCACCCTCGAGTTTTTATCACAAATTTTCATTCACCATCGAGTTTTTATCACAAATTTTCATTCACCCTCGAGTTTTTATCACAAAATTTCATTTACCTTCAAGTCTTTATCACAAAATGTCATTCACCCGCGACTAAATGTCCTTATGGTTTTGGTAATTTTCTTCCTACTCTCCCTTGTGTATAATTTTAAATAGAATTCATTTTGTCACATGAGCAAAAAACATAAATTAACTCATTTCTTAAGTGTTTGTTGTATTCAAGTTTTTGAACATCCTAAAAATATGTACAGAAAACTACGATTGAAAAAAAAATTTACACAGAAAAATTATTAGAATTTGTTTAGTTTACATAAAGTAAAGTTAATAAACAACAGTCTTAGAACTTAGAATTAGATTCTTAGAAACAATATTTTCTTATTGTGAATCTTTACTAGAAAAAAAATATGACAAGCAATATGCTTCTGTATTATACAGCATGCTTCTTGATGTCAATAAGTGCTGGTAGATTGAAGTTCAGTAAATATATATATATATAGAAATCTAGTTCTAGCAGAAATTTAGCTTAATTGGCAACACGCAGTAAAGTTACAGTTCAACAGTTGCCTACGGCGATCCTCCAGTGTTGCCAGTTATAAATTTATCATCCCATTTGGTCGTCTAGTCTCCCCTAATAGGTTACATTACAGTAAATTTGGGCAATAAAGTAGAGATCAGACCTGAAGGTATTTTATGTTTCGACATGCGCCATATTATAACCGGCTAGGTTGAACGGGACGCGTCTCGCCAACACGAGGCAACAATTTATTTAAAAAAAAAGCAATATCCTGCTACTTTGAAATTAGAACTCATGGATGGAGAGAAAAAATATATCACATTTCCAGCTCCACTGCCATTAAAAAATCAATAGGAGCGTACTAACCACTTTAATGGCAGTGTCATTGAAGAGTATATAGGTAGAGGTACCTCATTGAGGCATATCGGGAATATGATGCTAGGCCCATATTTTCTTGACTATCGGGAAATTATGGGTGATGTGGTCAGAATCACGCCGGACGCCTTAACCTTCCCAGAGTTGCTCTGGTACCCAATTCATGAGGCTGGGTCGACCCCGGAGCCGTTAGCGGTCTATAAAATCCCACCACAATTGGGGATCGAACCATGGACCACCGAGCTAGGAAGCCAGTGCACTAACTACTGCGCTACCGCGGCTCCCTTTTTTTAAGTATAGAAACAAATATAAATATCTGTGTAAATTATGTCATTGACCCTTCATGTGTCATTTACACTTCATTCAACCATCTAGTTTCATTCATTCAAAATAATGTCATTCACCCTTGGGTGAACCATTCACTAGTTGAAGAATTTTTTTTGGTTTGGTTCGGTTTTTGTTTTCTTGTGGCGAAGCGCGTATCTTTCATTCTATTTGGTTATATCAGAGCGCATTTACCATCCAAAAATAAGTGAACTCCGATCACTGCTAACCCAATCAGCGTTGATAGATATTATGTCCTGAAAAGGACTAACATTATCTATCTGCTAGCATAAAGGACTCGCCTGCTACGCCAACGCTGCCGAACTACTGGGTAGGTTGAAGCCCCCGTAAGAAACATTGTGCTTGTTATTGTGCATACGTAGGGTAAGAAAAACTCAATGGTATTATATATAACAAAGGGGTATACACATTTGTATTTCATAACACACGTGACAGAACGTGAGTAAGTAAGACTTTATTTATTTTATTTTATTTATCTTTATTTGGGGGGGGCGGGGGGGGGGGGGGGGGGGCGGGCGGTATCATGTGTGAGTAGTATCTGTAAATGTATAACGTTATTTATTTATTTTGCAGAATTGTTTCCCTTGGCACAAAGTTACCTCTCTTAATGAATGTCTTCGTTAATAATGTTGAAGACTTTGTTGTCTTACAACAAAAAACAAAAAAACCCACGCATTGTCCATAGTACTTCACAACACACAGGGACAAACAAGGACACAGACATGTATCAGGACAAACAAGGACACAGACATGTATCAGGACAAATAAGGACATAGACATGTATCAGGACAAACAAGGACACAGACATGTATCAGGACAAACACAGACATGTATCAGGACAAACAAGGACACAGACATGTATCAGGACAAATAAGGACATAGACATGTATCAGGACAAACAAGGACACAGACATGTATCAGGACAAATAAGGACATATACATGTATCAGGACAAACAAGGACACAGACATGTATCAGGACAAACAAGGACACAGACATGTATCAGGACAAACACGGACACAGACATGTATCAGGACACACAAGGACACAGACATGTATCAGGACAAACATGAACATAGACATGTATCAGGACAAACACGGACATAGACATTGGATATCCGGAAAACCAGGAGATAGAAATGGAATGTCCGGAAAACAAGGACATAGAAACGGAATATACGGAAAACAAGAACATAGAAATGGAATATCCGGAAAACAAGAACATAGAAATGGAATATCCGGAAAACAAGGACATAGAAATGGAATATTCGGAAAACAAGGACATAGAAACGGAATATCCGGTAAACAAGAACATAGAAATGGATCATGACAAATTCAGATGGTGAGCGCCGAGTGGCTAAGTGTTTCCCGTGTACCGTTAATTTGTAAAACTGGTTCAATGCCGTTTTATAAGGTAATATATATTTATTTCCTTACCAGCTTTACAGCAGCCACCTTATTTATTTCCTTACCAGCTTTACAGCAGCCCACTTATTTATTTACTTACAATATACTACAATCATCGCTGCTACCTTGTTTTCGTTTCGTAAGGTAAAGCATCCCGTTACATGCCCATTGAGGCATATTGGGAATATGGTGTTAGGCCCATATTTTCTTGACCATCGGCACACTAGGGGTGATGTGGTCAGCATCACACCGGCCGCCTTAACCTTCCCAGAGTTGCTGTGGTACCCAGTTGGGGCTGGGTCAATCCAGGAGCCGTTTGCGGCCTAAAAAAGTCCCACTTCATCTGGGGATCGTTTTCGTTTCGTGATACTGTATTGGTTAAGTACGTGGGAGCATCAGGTGACCTATTACTCTTAAGGGTCCTACAGGCAGCGTGGTGCAACAAGACCATACCAAAGGATTGGGAGAATGCCATCATAACACCAATTTTCAAAAAGGGTGACAATCGACAATGTGGAAACCATAGAGGCATATCCCTTTTCAGTGTCCCTGGTAAAATCTACTCTAGAATCCTAGAGCAGAGACTCCGACGCCTAGCTGAGCCACAATTGGATGAGGTCCAGTGCGGATTCCGAGCAAACCGAAGTACTCAAGACCTAATCTTCCCACTCAGACAGCTGAGTGAAAAAGCCCTTGAGTATAAGAGTGAGATTCATCTTTGTTTCATAGATCTGGAAAAGGCGTTTGACAGGGTCCCCTGGAGCAAACTTTGGGACTGTTTGGCAAGGAAGAACATTCCAGCACCTCTGATTCATGCTATACAGAGCTTCTGCAAGTCTTGCAGAAATTATGTGAGGACAGCAAACCATAAGTCAGAAGAGTTCAGGACCATCACTGGTGTAAGACAAGGTGATATCCTGTCATCTTATCTTTTCATACTCCTCATGGACGATGTCATCAAGGCATGTAAGGAGAGAACAAGAAAGTATTCAGTGGGGCATTGGAAGATGAGACAGGTATGTATTTCAGAGCTGGCATTTGCTGATGATATTGCCCTGATTGCTAAATCAGAGGCATATCTTCAATCCAACCTGCAAGTCTGGAAGGAAGAGCTGGAGAAGAGAGGGATGGTCATAAGCAGCTCTAAAACAAAATCCATGGTGATATCACGAGAAGAAAGAAGACATCAGATTAAGCTGGGAGAACAGGTCCTGGAGCAGGTCGACCACTTTAAATACATCAGAGCTATTATAGACCGAAAGGGAGGCATCAAAGAAGAGTTGGCCACTCGAAAAGCAGCAGCTGGGAGACTTTTTTCAGGCCATAAATCGAGGATTCCTCAGCAAGAGAGAGGTTGGTAAGAAAACGAAGATGGCTGTATACCGCTCCACCTATGTCCCAGTCTTGACATATGGATGCGAGTCATGGGCAATGACTGCAACGCACAAAAGCCAGATGCAAACCTCAGAAATGAGGTATCTGAGGAAGATGGTTGAAGTAAAAAGAAGAGACATGGTCCGCAACCAGACGATACGCCAAGGCCTAAAATCCCACCCCCCTGCAGACCCAAGTAGAACAGTCCCAACTAAGATGGTTTGGCCACGTCTGCAGAATGGGAGAAGATCGGCTACCACGACAAGCATGGGATACAAAAAGCCAGGGATCCAGACCCCCAGGACGACCCAGAGTCCGCTCTGAGGACAACATTAGAAAATCTCTGAAGGACCGAGGACTAGAATGGAACCAGGCCAGGAGGAAGACAGCCGATAGGATAGTCTGGCGCTTTCTCTTCCAAACCTCTACACCTCACGGTAGAAGGGGAACGACTAAGTAAGTAAGAATACTGTATCTTGTGCACTTCCCTAATTACATATTTTTTACATTTGTTCATCATGCCTTATCAGATATTTCTTGGTTCTTGTTGCCTGTTTGTAACTGTGCCTAACGAATGGTGAAACCCGAAACGTCCCGTGTTTCCCGGGTACCATTCATTGGTAAAACTCATTCAATACTGTTTTTTTTTAATTTATTCATATTTATTTATTTATTTGCCACACAAAGAGCGTCAGATTGGCAGAGTGGTTAGAGCGCTGGTCTTTCGCGGCAACGGTGCCGGGTTCGATTCACGGTATCATCACGCTCCAGTCTGCCCAGCTGTAAATGGGTACCTGACTTTGCTCATGAGATTGGGGAGGAAAATGCAGCGAGGAAGGGAAGTGGTCACCCCACACGCTTGATGCTGGACCTAATATGGTGAAGTCTCTAACACTTCACGACCCCCCCTACGGCAGTATCTGATATGGGATTACCTTTACATTTACACAAAGCAACAGAGACGGGGTTCACATCATATACATGTCTTGTTCCGTGTGTTACCAGGGATAGATAGCGGAGCAAAGAATAGTATACCATAACCTACCAAGCAAGTCGTAGAAGGCGACTAAGGAGTTGGGATTAGGGGCTCCTGCCCCATCCTATAGGCATTATAAGCCACAAAAGCGTCAACAAAAACCAAAAAAAAAAAAAAAACAACAAAAAACATGGATAAGTTATTTTTTCACTACTAGCTTGAATACCCTGCACCCCAGTCCCACTACTAACTGGACTACCCAGTGCCCGATTTCTTCTACTAGCGTGAACACTCAGCACCCCGGGGCCACTGCTAGCTTGATTACCAAGCACTCCAGTGCAACTACCAGTTT
Organism: Oreohelix idahoensis; assembly: GCA_024509875.1. Taxonomy (NCBI): domain Eukaryota; kingdom Metazoa; phylum Mollusca; class Gastropoda; order Stylommatophora; family Oreohelicidae; genus Oreohelix; species Oreohelix idahoensis. The sequence continues at coordinate 196,165 of JAMPIV010009600.1, forward strand.
GAATACCCAGCACCCCAGTACCACTGCTATCTTGAATACCCAGTAGCACAGTTTCACTACTAGCTTGAATAGCTAACACCACAGTGCCACTACTAGCTGAATACCCAACACCACAGTCTCACTACTAGCTTAAATATCCAACATCCAAGTCTCACTACTAGCTTGAATACCCAACAGCCCAGTCTCACTACTAGATTGAATACCCAACAGCCCAGTCTCACTACTAGCTTGAATACCCCACATCCAAGTCTCACTACTAGCTTGAATACCCAACACCACAGTCTCACTACTAGCTTGAATACCCAACACCACAAGTCTCGCTACTAGCTTGAATACCCACCACCCAAGTCTCACTACTAGATTGAATACCCAACACCCCAGTCTCACAATTAGCTTGAATACCCAACACCTCAGTGCGACTACTGGCTTGAATTCTCCGATTACTAGTTCGAACATCCAACACCCTAGTCTCACTAGTATCTTGAATACCCAACACCCAAGTCTTCACTAATTGAATACCCAACACCCTCAGTCTCACTATTATCTTGAATACCCAACACCTCTTGCGACTATGAATTCTCCGATTTTCGGCTCACCTTAATTTCTGCTGCTTACCTGTTTATTATTTCTGCGTTTGTTTGTTTGTTTGTTCTGAGGAAGGTCTATAAACGGAAAAGCCGTTATTCTGTCAATATGCTGAAGTAAAACAGCCATTCATGCCATTTGTGTTTTAAACGCTGTACCGCTGAAGATAGGGATCTCTGCAGAGAAGCTTTACCGCTTAGCCCTTCGGGCTCTTAGAACTCCAGCTGTAAATGGGTATCAGATTGATCTTGAGCTAGGAAAGGCAAAGGCAGCGAGGAAGCGAGCTTGGTCATCCCACTTCTAGAAGCTGAGCGTTGTATAGTGATTTCTCTAACACTCTGCTTCCCTACGTCAGTATTCGCTATGGGAATGTCTTAGCATTATAAAAAAAGGTAAAGGCAGTCCCACAGTAGATACTGCTATAGGGGAGTAAAGTGTTAGAGACTTCACCATACTAGGTCCAGCATCCAGAGGTGGGGTAACCAGTTCTCAACAATAGCCTTTTCCGTTCCTAACTCAAAGTCAGGTACCCACGCACAGCTGGACAGACTAAAACGTGTCAGTAACGTGGTTCCTTTGCCGCGAGAGACCAGCGCTCTTACCACTCTGTTAATCGAACGGCTCGTAGCATTATAAAGCAGCATTTAATTACACGGAGTGACCCCCCCTCCCCGCCCCCCCCCCCAAAAAAAAAATACGGTTTCCGCAAGAAATTATATTGCAGCTTAATGAGATACCATAAAAAATATTCAACAACAGATGGTCTGAAGACAGCAACAATTACAATAACAACAGCAACACAACAACAGCAACAATAACAACAACAACAGCAACAACAAGAACAACATCAACAACAGAAAAACAACAACAATAATAACAACAACAGCAACAACAACAAAGACAGCAACAACAACAATAGCAACAACAGCAACAACAACAATAACAACAACAGCAACAACAATAACAACAACAGAAACAACAATAACAACAACAGACGGAACAACAATAACAACAACAACAAAACTAACAGCAACAACAATAACAACAACATCAACAACAGCAATAATACCCCGCCCCCGGCCCCCCCACCCCCCCCCCCCCCCCACAAAAAAAAAAAATGAAAAGGTTTCCGCAAGGAATTTTATTGCAGCTTAATGAAATACCATCAAAAATATTCATCAACAGATGGTCTGAAGACAGCGCAAGAGAACTTCTTTAAGTTTCATTCCTGATGGGTCAGAGGGTCATGCCTGTCCATAACAGTGTATAAGTTCTGTTATTGATTTCTTTCCGTGTCAGGGCGACTAAACTATCGAGTATCTTCTCTCTTTAGTAAAGACGACACGCAACATGAGTTAACGCTTCAAGAGAAATCACAAGTACACATAACAGACAAAAAATACAATTACAATAACAACAGTAACAACAACAACAACAGTAGCAACAGAAATTACAACAACAACAATAGCAGCAGCAGCAACAACAACAGCAGCATCAACAACATCAAAGATAATAGCAACAACAACACTAACGTCAACAGCAACAACAGCAGCGACCACAAGAACAGCAACAACAACTGCATTAACAACAACAGCAATAATAATAGCAACAACAATAACAACAACAACAGCAACAATAATAACAGCAACAAAAACAAAAACAACCCCCCCCCCCCACCAAACAACATAAACACCCAACAAAAAACAACCCCCAACCCACCCCACCAACACCCCCCAAGAGAAACACCCAACATCCCACAAAAACATCCCCCCCCAAAACCCCAGCCACAACAGCCCCCCCAACAAAAACAAAAACAACCCCCCCCCCCCCAACAATTACAAAAACAACAAACAACCCCCCCATAACAACCACCCCCCACAAACCAACAACAAAACAACAACCCCCAAAAAAAACCCCAACAACAAAAACCAAGCCCCAACCCCCCCCCCCCCCCCCCCACCCAACACGCCCACAAAAACCAACATCACCAAAAACAATACCCCCCCACCTTACCCCCAACAAACAACACACAACAACCCAACACCACAACCCCAAAAACCAACAACAACCCCCCCCCCCCCCAAACCCAACAACCGTTGGTAAAAACCCCAACCACCCCCAAACAACCCCCACAAGCAACAACAAACAACCCCCCCAAAACAACACCCCCCCAACAACAACCAATAACAAAACCCCAACAACAAACCAACAAACCCCCCTGAAAACAAACAACCCCCCACCCCAACCACCCCAAACAAACCCAACCCCCAACCCCCACCAAAAAAAACAACAACCATTAAATGTTCCCCCACCCCCCCCCCCAACCCCCCCACAACCCCCATCCCCCCCTAACAACCAAAACCCCCCCCCCCCCCCCAAAACCCCCCCCCCCCCCCCCCCATAAAAACCCCAACCCCCCCCCCCCCCCCCCCAACAACATCACCCACCCCACCCCCAAAAACCACACTTCATTCAAAAAAACCCCCCCCCCCCCCCCCCTTCCAAAACACCCTCCCCCCCCCCCCCCGCCCAAAATAACCCCAAAACCCCCCCCCCCCCCCCAAAACCCAACAAACCACCCCCCACAACCCCCCCCCCATAACCCCCCCCCCAACTACCCCCCCCCCCAAACCCCCCCCCCCAAACCCCCCCCCCCCCAACCCACAACCCCCCAACCCAAAAAACACCCCCCCACCATAAAAACCAACTTTAACCCCACCCCCCCCAAACTACAACCCCCCCCCCCCCCCCAACCCCCAAACCAACAAAAATAAAAACCCCCCAAACCCACACCCACACCCAAAAAACCCCCATTACCCCCCCATCCCACCCCCCCCCCCATTTGACCCCAAAACACCCCCAAACCACCCCAACACCAAAAAAAAAAGCCTTTACCCCAGCCCTGTAAAATAACCCCCAAACTAAAAAACCCACCCCCCCAACCCCCCCCCCCCCCCCAAAACCCCCCAAACCCCCCCAAAAAAAACACCACCACAAACCCCCCCCACCCCCCCAAACCCCCCCAACCCCCCCAAACCCCCCCCCCCCAACACCCAAAAACAAAAAAACCCCCCCCACCCCACCCCCCCACACTGGCCAAAACCCCCCCCCACCCCCAAAATCACCCCCCCCCCCCCACACTGGGAACAACCCCCCCACCCCACAAAAAAAAACCCCCCCCCCCCCCCACCCCCCCCCCCAACCCCCCCACCCACACAACCCCCCCCCCCTTGACACTACAACCCCCACCCCCAACAAACAAAACCCCCCCACAACCCACAAGAAACCCACAAAACACACAACCCAAATGGTAACCCCCCCCCCCCCACAAAACACCCCCCAGAATCACCCCCACCCCCACACAACCCCCCCCCCCCCCAACCACCCAACAACCCCCCCACAACCCCCCCCCCACAACCCAAAAAACCCCCCCACCAACCCCCCCCCCCCCCCCCAATTTTTTTGGTAACACCCCCCCCCCCCTAAGGTAAAACAATTAACCCAAACCCCACATAACTAACAACCCCCCAACACCCCCCCCCCCCCCCCCCCCCAAAAAACCACCCGAACCCCCCCCCCCAAAAATACAACAAAACAAAACAAAAAACCACCATGTTTTAACCCCAACCCACACCAAACACAAAAACCCCCCACCCCCCCCACCCACCCCAAAACCCCCCCCCCCCCCCCCCCCCCCCCCCCCAAACCCCAACCCCCCCACCAAACCCTTTTGCCAAAACCAATACCCCCCCCCCCCCCACCCCCCCCCCAACCCCAACAAAAAAAAACAACCAAAAACCACAACCCCAACCCCCCACCCAAAAACAACACAACCCCCCCCCCCAACACCAAACAACCATTAAAAAAACCACAAAAACACCAAACACTGTGGTTCCAAAACACCCCCCCCCCACCCACACCCACCCCCCACCAAAAAACCCCCCCCCCCCCAAAAATTCAACACCCCCCCCCGAAAAAAAAAAAAAACCCCACCCAAACTCCCCCCCCCAAAACCCCCCCCCAACCCAAAAAACCCCCCCCCACCCACCCCCCAAAAACACCCCCCCCCACACACAAACCCCCACAACCCCATGACACCCAATCCCCCCCCCCCCAACCCCAAAAAAAAAAAAAAAACAAAACCCCCCCCCCCCCCACCCCCCCCCCCCCCCCCCCAAAACCCAACAACAAAACAACCCAAACCCCCCCCCCCCCACAACAACCCCCCCCCCCCCCCCCCCCCCCCCCCCACAACACAACCACACCCCCCCGACCCCCCCCAAACACACCCCAACCCCCCAACAAAAACCCAAACCACCCCCCCCCCAACACCCCAAACAACACCCAACCAACAAAACAACAAAAACCCAAAAACCCCAAACAAAAACCAACAACAACCACCCCCCCCACAACCCAACAACCCCCCAAAACCCCACCCAAAACAACCCCAACAAAAAACCCCCCAACCCAACCCCCAAACCACCCCCACCAAACAACACCCAAAACCACCACCCACAAAACAAAAACAAAAAACAACCACAAACAACCCCCAAACACCCCCAACCAAAAACAACCAAACCCCCAAACAAAAAAACACCCCCCCAAAAAACACACCCCACCCCCCCCCCCAACAACAAACCACCCCCCCCCCCCCCAACAACCCAACCCAACCCCCCCCCCCCCCCACCCCAAAAACCAAAACCCAACAACCCCCCATAACCCAACAACAAAAACAACAACCCCCCCCCCCCCAAACCCCAACCCCCCCCCCAACAACCCAAAAAAAACAAAAACCCAAAAAACCAAACAACCCAAAAAACAAAAAAACAAACAAAACACCCAAACCCCCCCCCCCCCAAACCACTAAAAAAAAAAATACCCAAAAAAAAAAAACCAAAAAACCAACCACCAAAAAATAAAAAAAATAAACAACAAAACCAACAAAACCCAAACAACCCCCCCACAAACAAAACAACCAAAACCCCCCATACGTGAGTGAAACAAAACAAAAAAAAAAAACCCACCCAACCCCAACCAAAAACCCCCCAAAAACCCCCAACCCCCCAAAAACAACAAAAAAAAAGAACCAAAGCAAAACAACAATAACCCCAAAAAAAAAAAAACAAATAACCCAACAAAAACAACAAAAAAAATCCAAAAACAAAAACCCCAAAAAAAACCCCCAACAACAAACCCCCAAAAAAATAACCAAAAAAAACCCAAAACAACAAAAAAAAAAAAAACAACCACACAAACCTACCAAAAAAAACAACCCAACACAAACAACCCAACAAAAAACCCAACAAACCCAAAACCCAAATAAAACAACCCTAACCCCCCAACCCCCCACCCCTAAAAATAACAACCCCCAACCCAAACCCCCCAACCCAACACCAAAAAAACCCAAAACAACCCAAAAAATAAAAACAAAAAACAAACACCCCACCCAACACCCCCCCAACAAAACAAACAAAAAAAAAAAACCCCCAAACCCCAAACAAACAAAAAAAAAATACCCAAACAAAAAAAACAACAAAAACAACAAAATAACAACAAACAACGCAACAAAAAACAACTAAAAAAAACAAAAAACATTCAAAAACAACCCCATACCCCCCACTCCAAAAACAAAACACAAACAAATACCAACACCAAACAACAACAAAACAACAAAATAATAACAACAAACCCAATCAAACAAACAACAATAAAAACAAACAAAAACCCAAACAAAACAAAAAACGCTCAACTATAAACAATAACCACAACGGCCCAAACAAATACAAGGCTGACGTGAGTGAAAAATATATCGGAAACGCTCAAACCCAACTATAAACACAAATACATATCTTGATCACGTGAAAACCACTGCTTTAACGCTCCAAATACCCAAATTACAAATAAACAACGATTAAGTTCTGATCGTGAGTGAAACCATGTAGTATATAACGCTCCAATCTACCCAACTATAAACAAATACCTGATTCTGATCGTGAGTGAAACCATGCAATATATAACGCTCCAATCTACCCAACTATAAACAAATACATGATTCTGATCGTGAGTGAAACCATGTAGTATATAACGCTCCAATCTACCCAACTATAAACAAATACCTGATTCTGATCGTGAGTGAAACCATGTAGTATATAACGCTCCAATCTACCCAACTATAAACAAATACCTGATTCTGATCGTGAGTGAAACCATGTAGTATATAACGCTCCAATCTACCCAACTATAAACAAATACCTGATTCTGATCGTGAGTGAAACCATGTAGTATATAACGCTCCAATCTACCCAACTATAAACAAATACCTGATTCTGATCGTGAGTGAAACCATGTAGTATATAACGCTCCAATCTACCCAACTATAAACAAATACCTGATTCTGATCGTGAGTGAAACCATGTAGTATATAACGCTTCAATCTACCCAACTATAAACAAATACCTGATTCTGATCGTGAGTGAAACCATGTAGTATATAACGCTCCAATCTACCCAACTATATAACGCTCCAATCTACCCAACTATAAACAAATACCTGATTCTGATCGTGAGTGAAACCATGTAGTATATAACGCTCCAATCTACCCAACTATTAACAAATACCTGATTCTGATCGTGAGTCAGCGAGAAAAGTAACCGGTCACCCATCGCATAAAGCTATGACACTGTATAGTAAAGTCTCTAACACTTCACACCCCTATGGCAGTAACTGCTGTGCAACTATTGTAAAATAAATCTCTGCCTTAAACCGCGCAGACTAAAATCAAGAATTCAACTGAAAACTCTTGTCTATTCTATTTACATCTTCCGTAAACTTTTTCCCAACGGTTCTCATCACTTCACCCTACTTGACCCCCACCTTGAAGATGAGTATTCAAGGGTTCATGTCACCAGCTGCTGCCTTCGTGATAGTGACGTTACCATTTACCTGCGTCAGACCTTGCCTGCAGGTGTGCTCTTCGCGCTAAGAACGTGTAATGAAGAATCAGGCCAACAAATTCAAACGGGAAAGTATGAGTATAATCAAATGGGGCGAAATTGCTGGATGGTGTGTACACCTGAGCGCATACTGCACTGACTGTCCCACCTATACATGATGTCTCAGAAGTTTTATTACTGAAGTTAAGACTATTTTAATTTGTAAAAAACTGTGAGAACTGTATTAATACAGGATAGACATGTAACACAGACAATAATGCCTATTTCTTTACCCTGATGAAATAAAGTTATCTCTTGTTCGTTGATGCACTGGTTTTTGTCCGGTTCTGTTCATCAGTTCTGTATTAGTAATCTTGTGATATCTTACCATTCTTCTTTCCGTCTACTTCTTATAGAGCATGGGCCCATCATTGTAGCTGGCTCTTAGCAAGAGGCCTTCACCAAGCAGTCACATGTTTGTGCAGTGGCTCTTTCTACAGCAGTGTGTTTTACGTCATGAGGTAGCCATGACTACGCACAACCTCATATTAGCCGCATCTTACGTTATACCTAGGCTGCAGTAGTCATATTCATTGACGTACTAAAAGGGGGGAGAGTGCAAGGGGGCGGTCCGCCCCAGGTGACAGGCAGGCGGGAGTGCCAGCAAGCACATGCAGATACCACTCCATGGCATGGGGATGAAGGGAGAGAGCCACAACGCCGGTGGGTCAACAACAACAACAACACCAACAGCAACAATAACAACATCATTATGATACTACTACTGCAAAGAATGACCCAGAGCTGGGACAACAACACCAACAGCAACAATAACAACATCATTATGATACTACTACTGCAAAGAATGACCCAGAGCTGGGACAACACCACCAACATCAAAAGCAACAATAACAACATCATTATGATACTACTACTGCAAAGAATGAGCCAGAGCTGGGACAACAACACCAACAGCAACAATAACAACATCATTATGATACTACTACTGCAAAGAATGATCCAGAGCTGGGACAACAACACCAACATCAAAAGCAACAATAACAACATCATTATGATACTACTACTGCAAAGAATGACCCAGAGCTGGGACAACAACACCAACACCAAAAGCAACAATAACAACATCATTATGATACTACTACTGCAAAGAATGATTCAGAGCTGGGACAACAACACCAACAGCAACAATAACAACATCATTATGATACTACTACTGCAAAGAATGACACAGAGCTGGGACAACAACACCAACACCAACAGTAACAATAACAACATCATTATGATACTACTACTGCAAAGAATGACCCAGAGCTGGGTTAACAACACCAACACCAAAAGCAACAATAACAACATCATTATGATACTACTACTGCAAAGAATGACCCAGAGCTGGGACACCGCACGAAGGATGGCCTCCGACAGAGCAAAGTGGAAGCAGTTTGTTGCTACTTACAAGACATCCCGAATCTTTTGGCCGAATACCATCACCAACCAAGATCTGCTTACTCGGAGCAAGCAAGAGGACATGCACACCATCATAGCTGGCAGACGCTGGAGCTAGGTTGGCCATGTCCTCAGAAGAGACCCCGATGCCATCACAAGAACAGCTATGCTATGGACCCCTGAAGGAAAACGAAAGAGAGGCCGACCAAAAACAACTTGACGGAGGACTCTGGAGGCTGAGATGCAAAGAATGAACTATTGAGTTGGGGCACTGTACGAAGGATGGCCGCCGACCGAGCAAAGTGGAATCAATTTGTTGTTGCCCTACAAGACGCCACTAGGCGTAATGGCCACTGACTGCTTTGACGGTCGGTGGTTAAGGATCAAAGAAGAAGAAGAAGAGACAAGACACCACCAGGCGTGATGGTCACTAACTGCTTTGACAATCGGTGGCCAAGGATCAAAGACGAAAAAGAAATACTACTTACTGCTAAAAACGTACATGCAAGTGTGCGTCTTTATGGGGGTCAAGGGGGGTCAAATATTTTAAATACGCCCCTCGTCCTATTCTCACTTCATCTCCACAGGGATCCCCGTGTACTACGTCAGGTACCACAGAATCTGTTGTGTCATAACGGCTTCAAGTTGGCAGAACCATAGACCACTGAGCTAGGAAGCCAGTGCACTAACCACTATGCTACCGCGGCTCCATGTACTACGTTAGGTAGCACAGAATATGTTGTGTCATAACGGCTTCAAGATGGCAGAATGGATAAAAAGCACAAGTGGAGAGCCGGTTTTATAATTGCAGTGGAGGTACAGCGAGTGCAGTTTTCGGTGCAGACTGTGGAAAAACAAAAACTTAACAAAACAAAAGAAGCACAAGACGCGGGATTTATCACGCGCGTGCCTGCCGTCTTATGGAGTCCAGATGACCAAAAAAAAAAAAAAAAAAAAGCTGAAACGTTTGGCTAACAAAGAGGTCACATCTGATAATCAGATTTATCATCATCAGCTGCCATCTCCACATCGAAGGTTGATTGCAACGAATCTCCAACGTCTTCTGTCTCTTGTCTTGATAGTGAACTCTGATAGACTCTTTCCTGTCCATCTCTTGATGTTATCTTCCCACTTATAGCGCTGTCTTCCTCTTGTACGTTTGTCTTCAACTCTCCCTTCTGTTATGGTCTTCAGTGTCCGGTGTTATATCTTTTTCTATGGCCACAATATTTTAGCTGTCTAATTTTGATCTCCCTCATTAATTAATTCTCTTTTCGTTCCTAGGTTTTCTAGGACCTCTTTATTTGTTGCCTTCTCTTTCCATGAGACGTACCTCATTCTTCTATATATCCTATCTCGATGTCCTCAATTCTTTCTTCCAATTGCTTGTTCATTGTCCCTACTTCTACACCATACAGTAATGAAGATTATACATATATAACATTTGATGATAATTTCTACATTAGGTACAACAAAATCTGTACCGTACTTTAATAACGGCTTCAAGTTGGCAGAATGGATAGAGTCAGGAGTGAAGAGCCGGTTTTATAATTGTAATCGAGGTGGAGTGGGTTTGATGTCTAGTGCAGACAGTGGGGGACAAAAATAGCACGACCAGTGGGAGTTAGGACGTTAGTGTGCTCGCCGAACTAAAAAGCCCAGATAACAAAAAGTGCTGAAACATTTGGTTAAGAAAATAGAATTTTTTTTTAAAAGTCCTACAAAAGATACGGTCGTAGGGAAGTGAAGTGTGAAAGGCTTAACTATTTTAAGTCCAGCACCGATAGGTAGGGTGACCAGTTACATGCATCGCTGCCTTTTCCTTCCGTAACTCAAGAGCAAAGTCAGATACCCATTTACAGCTGGGCACACCGGAGCGTGATGACACCGTGAATCGAACCCAACACCTTTACCGAGAGAGACCAGTGATCTAACCACTGCGCCAGTCGGGTACACAACAAAGAGACAACATCTGACAATCAGATTTCCCATGTTGTAATGCTCCGTTTAACCCCTTTGATAAGACAAATAAAGAACAGAATTACTGAGCCCGCAGACATGTCGTACCAGGCGTCTAACGTGAGGTAATGTGTGGGGGATGTCAATCTCATTATGTAACACAAATTGATACAGAAGCCAGGATCACGAATAGGCTCGGCGCTGGCTTCCTGCATGCAGAGTGGGTTTAACTCTTTGACACCGCAATTATTTTCCACCCTGTGCCGTAACTTTAGTTCATGATAGACTAAAAACAATGCTCAGAGCGTTGTTTCGGCACGGGTGTCAAATCTGACCAACGCTCAGAGCGTTGTTTCGGCACGGGTGTCAAATCTGACAACCGCTCAGAGCGTTGTTTCGGCACGGGTGTCAAATCTGACAACCGCTCTGAAACCACCGATGCAAGAGAATGTGAATTTTCACTAATTATTTCAGTGTAACCCAGTGGATACGCCATGGCCTAAAAACCCCACCCCTGCAGACCCAAGTAGCGTAGTCTCAACTAAGTTGGTTTGGCCATGTCTGCAGAATGGGAGAAGATCGGCTGCCACGAGAAGTATGTGAAACTAAGAGCCAGAGATCTAGACCTCCAGGACGACCCAGAGTCCACTGGGAGGACAACATTAGACAATCTATATGGACCAAGGACTAGAATAGAACCAGGTCAGGAGGAAGACAACCGATAGGATAGTATGGCGCTCTCTTCCAAATATCTACACCTCATGGTAGAAGAGAATCGACTAAGTAAGTAGGTAAGTATTTCAGTGTATCACGTGCATGCATTGGTTTTATTTAAATTGATTGGAACAGTACTGTACAGTATTACTGTTTGTATATATATATATATAACACGCCTATTGAGGCATATTGGGAATATGGTGTTAGGCCCATATTTTCTTGACCATTGGCACACTAGGGGTGATGTGGTCAGCATTACGCCGGCCGCCTGAACCTTCCCAGAGTTGCTCTGGTTCACAATTCATGAGGCTGGGTTGACCCCCGGAGCCGTTTGCGGTCTAAAGAAATTCCACCACAACTGGGAATCGAACCATGGGCCACCGAATTAGGAAGCCAGTGCACTAGCCACTGCGCTACTGCGGCTTTTTTCTCTCTCTCTCAATCGGCATTGTTAGACTACCTCGCTCTCTCTATTACCCAGTTCACAAGAGGTTTTGCAGTATGTCTGAGAAAGGCAGGTGTGATTAACAAGTTACTCTATATTTTTACTTATTTATTATTTCTTCACTCTGATCTAACTATCTTACATGCCACAGACGTCGAATTAAAGAGATTTAACTGTTATGTTATTCAAAAGAAAGGCTATGTCACATTATCATGCACTTCAAGATGAGATCGGGCCTGTTCAACTAAGGTAAAGGTAGTCTTATAACAGCTACTGCCGTAGGAAAGTAAAGTGTTAGAGACTTCACTATACTAGGTCCAGCATCTAGGTGTGGGGGTGACCAGTTTCGTTCCTCGCTGCTTTTTCCCTCCCTAACACACGAGCAGAGTCAGGTACCCATTTACAGCTTGGTAGACTTGAGCGTGACGCACCTTTGCCGCGAGAGGCCGCCGCTCTAATCACTCTGGCAATCGGACAAGCAGGCAGCAATTTTTGCTCTAACTCTAGCGTCGGATGATTAAAAGTATAAGAAAATGATATTATAACCATTGAATGGACAGATGATTGAACAAAGGACAAAGGAAGATAGGCAGACACGCCCAAAAGATCCGAAATGTAAGATATCTAGAGAGCTAAAAATACCCTCCAATTAAAAAAACTTATTAGACTGCAGCTAGGAATATTTGGTGCAGTGAGTCGAAACCCAGCTCCTGCAGACCCGAGTGGAACAGTCCTAGTTGCGATGGTCTGACGATTATGTAGAAGATCGGCTACCAAGATAAAGATGGGAAACCAACAGCCAAGGATCCAGGTTTTCCAGAGTTCGCTGGGAGGACAACATCAGACAATCTCTGCAAAAAATGTCCGTATATTCTCTACTGGGAGCGAACCCGGTACCTTCAGAATTCGAGTCGGACGCCATAAATCTTAGCCACTTCGTCTCCCGAAGTGAGTGATTGTGTTTAAAAGTGCAAGGTGGGGGAGGATGCGGGCTTTTGCTTCCATAATTGTGCCACGTTTTAACCAGATACTTGCCCTCAATGTAGGAATACCATTTAACGGTTTATTTGACTTCGTCTGAACACCATCATCATAACTTACCTGGTCACTGCGTACGGAGCATGCAGCTTCCACTTTAGTTGACCTCCTTACAGGGAGCCTGCACCAAACATTCACCTAACAGGTAGCCTGCACCAAACATTCACCTTACAGGGATCCTGCACCAAACATTCACCTTACAGGGAGCCTGCACAAAACATTCACCATACAGGGAGCCTGCACCAAACATTCACCATACAGGGAGCCTGCACCAAACATTCACCTTACAGGGATCCTGCACCAAACATTCACCTAACAGGTAGCCTGCATCAAACATTCACCTTACAGGGATCCTGCACCAAACATTCACCTTACAGGGAGCCTGCACAAAACATCACCTTACAGGGAACCTGCACCAAACATTCACCTTACAGGGAGCCTGCACCAAACATTCACCTTACAGGGAGCTTGCACCAAACATTCACCTTACAGGGAACCTGCACCAAACATTCACCTTACAGGGAGCCTGCACAAAACATTCACCTTACATGGAGCCTGCACCAAACATTCACCTTACAGGAAGCCTGCACCAAACATTCACCTTACATGGAGCCTGCACCAAACATTCACCTTACAGGGAGCCTGCACCAAACATTCATCTTACAGGGAGCCTGCACCAAACATTTACCGCGCAAGGAGCCTGCACAAACATTCACCTTACAGGGAGCCTGCGCCAAACATTCACAGCGCAAGGAGCCTGCACCAAACATTCATCTTACAGGGAGCTTGCACCAAACATTCACCTTGCAGTTTTTCATTTTTGCTAATAGAGTGTCTATTCCAAGTTATTCACTTTTGCTAATAGAGTGTATATTATGAGTTTGTCACTTTTGCTAATATAGTGTTGATTATTAGTTAAAAAAAATATTTTTGCTTATAGTATGTCAATTCCGAGTTTTTCATTATTATTATTATTTTTTTGTTGCTATTAGTGTCTCTATTCCAAGTTTTTCATTTTTGCTAATCGAGTGTCTTTTCCGAGTTTGTCATTTTTGCTGATAGAGTGTCTATTCCGAGTTTTTAATTTTTGCTAATAATGTCTATTCCAAGTTTTTCAGTTTTACTAATATAGTGTTTGTTCTGAGTTTTAAAAAATACTTTTGCTAATAGTATGTATATTCCGAGTTTTTCATTTTTGTTGTTGTTGTTGCTATTAGTGTCTCTATTCCGAGTTTTTCATTTTTGCTAATAGAGTGTCTAGACTCTATTAGCAAAAATGAAAAACTCTGAATAGAGTTGTTCAGTTTTGCTACAAAGAACGAAGAGGAAAAGGCAGAAGAAGGAAGTCAATGAGCAAAAAAAAAAAAAAAAAAAAAAAAAAATAAATAAATAAATAAATAAAAAAAATAAAAAACATGACAGTACACAATTTTAATAGTCCGTTTGCAAAGTTGCGCACGTTAAAAATCCCACGGTAGTTGGAGATCGTAAAGAGCAGGTCATAAGGCCGCTTTCCTGGCAGAATTATAAAATTAGAAACCTACCCCCCTCAAAACAATTTATAGAATGTGTTATTCCTATATATACACATTGGGATTCTCGCCAGTGCTACGGAGTTCGTGCACGGTGCTGAGATCCTCCTTGTGGGATCTAAGGGAGGAGATCGGAGCACTGGTGGAGTTGGGCATGAAGATAGTCCTTAAAAACCAAATCAAAAGTCCGTTTGTCCCTAAATGAGAGTCGAGTGACATAGATTAGAACGTTTGCATATCGAGGAAAAATTATTGGGTTCGAAACCAGGTAGGGCCATGCTTCCGACTACCCAGTTGTAAGTGATTTTTAAAAAAAAAATAGAATTTTTGCTTTGTTTTAGCGAGGCGCACACTGTTAAAGCTAGGCACAAGACAATATCCGTCGGTTATAGTGGGGCACACTGTTAAACCTAGGCACAAGACAATATCCGTCGGTTATAGTGGGCACATTTCCAAATATAAAAGGCCTCGTGGCCTGGTATAACGGTCTTTGCTCTTGAGTTAGAGAAGGCAAAGGCAGCAAGGAAAGGGTGAACCTGACACCTCACAAATCTAAAATCTAGTATAATGAAGCCTCTAACACGTCACTCCCCATACGGTCGTATCTAATGTGGGACTGCCTTTACCATTATGTCCGTAAAACTCACCGTTCCTTCTCATGACTGCATCCAAACACATCCCTTCCTCACCCCTGACAAAAACTACACGACAATGCGCAGACACGCCAATATTCAGCTTCCAGATGAGCGCTCCACATTAATTACCGGCGAACGTTTTCACATTTCCAACTATCACACTCCAAGTAATTGGCTTCAGTGAATAATTACTGCTACAACAGAGATTCATTTACTATAAGTACTGTTTCTAAATAAATAATGAAGGAAACATAAGTCCCGTGAACAGGAAATAAATAAGTAGATAAATTAATAGAGGTAATTAACAGGTGCTCGTTGGACATATAGGATAACACCAGAAAAGAAAATATAAGTGATAAGATTACCAGGGATCGAACCTAGGACCAACCAAACGGGGCCATCGCCTTGCTGTGAAAGTACTACGTGAACGGATTGTCAGTCCGAGGAGTGCCTGTTAATTACCTTTATTTATTTCCTGTTGACAGGACTCAGGCTTCCTTCACTATTTATTTAAGAGTTCACTCATCTGTGACTTCAACCTACCCGCCTATTCTGTGTTGTTCGTCTTCCACTACACATTACTAGACACAAGTATTTCGGCCTTTATTTGGTCTATACTTGCTGATAGGAAAGTTAAAATAGTGACCGAGTCTTTAAAACTGTCTGGGTCGTCCACGGGTCTTATATACGATAGATGTGTGGGTGTCATGAGAATGACCTCAGCCAGTAATGCACTTTTTTTAGGGGTACAACATTGGCTGAGCGTCCTTTCACGATGTACTTTTACAATAAGGCGATGACGCCGTTTGGTTGGTCCTAGGTTCGATCCCTGGTAAGTCTATCACTTATATTTTCTTTTCTGTTGTCTAGTGTCATCCTTTATGTCCAACGAGTGCCTGTTAATTGCCTTTATTTATTTTTGTACTGTTTCCAATGAGTTTTATTTTCCAAG
The DNA here is from genome assembly GCA_024509875.1 of Oreohelix idahoensis. Taxonomy (NCBI): domain Eukaryota; kingdom Metazoa; phylum Mollusca; class Gastropoda; order Stylommatophora; family Oreohelicidae; genus Oreohelix; species Oreohelix idahoensis. The sequence continues at coordinate 212,424 of JAMPIV010009600.1, forward strand.
TAGTAATGTCAAGTCAGAGATAAGAAGAAAATGCTGACAATGAATAACACACACACACACGTACGCACACACACACACGCACACACAGACGCGCACACACACACACGCACACACACACACGCACGCACACGCACACACACACGCACACATACGCACACGCACACACACACGCACACACACACGCACACACACACACACACGCACACACACACGCACACACACACGCACACACACGCACACACACACGCACACACGCACACACGCACACACACACACACACGCACACGCACACACACGCACACACATATACACACACATACGCACACACACACATAATAGCATTACAAGGTAGTCCTTGTTCTGGAATCCCCAGTGTAAGAGTTAGGTAGAGAGAGACTAAAGACACGCGGAGAAGATAACTGGAGACAGATATGAAGGGGATGAAGAAGACAATGGAAATGCCATGAGTTGATGGCACGGGACAAGCAAGCTAGAGTTGATGGCACGGGATAAGTTTGAGTTGATGACACGGGACAAGTTTGAGTTGATGGCACGGGACAAGCTTGAGTTGATGGCACGGGACAAGCTTGAGTTGATGGCACGGGACAAGTTTGAGTTGATGGCACGGGACAAGCTTGAGTTGATGGCACGGGACAAGTTTGAGTTGATGGCACGGGACAAGTTTGAGTTGATGGCACGGGACAAGTTTGAGTTGACGGCACGGGACAAGTTTGAGTTGATGGCACGGGACAAGCTTGAGTTGATGGCACGGGACAAGCTTGAGTTGATGGCACGGGACAAGCTTGAGTTGATGGCACGGGACAAGCTAGAGTTGATGGCACGGGACAAGTTTGAGTTGATGGCACGGGACAAGCTTGAGTTGATGGCACGGGACAAGTTTGAGTTGATGGGACGGGACAAGCTTGAGGTGATGGCCCGGGACAAGCTTGAGTTGATGGCACGGGACAAGGTAGAGTTGATGGCACGGGACAAGGTAGAGTTGATGGCACGGGACAAGATAGAGTTGATGGCACGGGACAAGCTAGAGTTGATGGCACGGGACAAGATAGAGTTGACGGCACGTGACAAGTTTAAGATGACGGCACGGGACAAGTTTGAGTTGATGGCACTGGACAAGCTTGAGTTGATGGCACGGGACAACTTTAAGTTGATGGCACGGGACAAGCTTGAGTTGATGGCACGGGACAAGCTAGAGTTGATGGCACGGGACAAGGTAGAGTTGATGGCATGGGACAAGGTAGAGGTGATGGCAAGGGTCAAGCTTGTGTTGATGGCACGGGACAAGCTAGAGTTGATGGCACGGGACAAGCTAGAGTTGATGGCACGGGACAAGCTAGAGTTGATGGCACGGGACAAGGTAGAGTTGATGGCACGGGACAAGCTAGAGTTGATGGCACGGGACAAGCTAGAGTTGATGGCACGGGACAATCTTGAGTTGATGGCACGGGACAAGCTAGAGTTGATGGCATGGGACAAAGTAGTGTTGATGGCACAGTACAAGGTAGAGTTGATGGCACGGGACAAGCTAGTGTTGATGGTACGGGACAAGCTAGAGTTGATGGCACGGGACAAGGTAGAGTTGATGGCACGGGACAAGCTAGAGTTGATGGCACGGGACAAGCTAGAGTTGATGGCACGGGACAACGTAGAGTTGATGGCACGGGACAAGCTAGTGTTGATGGTATGGGACAAGCTAGAGTTGATGGCACGGGACAAGCTAGAGTTGATGGCACGGGACAAGCTAGAGTTGATGGCACGGGACAAGGTAGAGTTGATGGCACGGGACAAGCTAGAGTTGATGGCACGGGACAAGGTAGAGTTGATGGCACGGGACAAGCTAGTGTTGATGGTACGGGACAAGGTAGAGTTGATGGCACGGGACAAGGTAGAGTTGATGGCACGGGACAAGCTAGAGTTGATGGCACGGGACAAGCTAGAGTTGATGGCACGGGACAAGCTAGAGTTGATGGCACGGGACAAGGTAGAGTTGATGGCACGGGACAAGGTAGAGTTGATGGCACGGGACAAGGTAGAGTTGATGGCACGGGACAAGCTAGAGTTGATGGCACGGGACAAGGTAGAGTTGATGGCACGGGACAAGCTAGAGTTGATGGCACGGGACAAGGTAGAGTTGATGGCACGGGACAAGCTAGAGTTGATGGCACGGGACAAGCTTGAGTTGATGGCACGGGAGAAGCTTGAGGTGATGGCACGTGCCAAACCAGAGTTGATGGCACGGGACAAACTAGAGTTGATGGGACGGGACAAACTAGAGTTGATGGCACGGGACAAGATTGAGTTGATGGCACGGGACAAGGAGACTTGCTATATATTTGTGAAGGCCCATGTTGCTTGCGGAGCTAAAGGGTAATGATGATAATGAACGTACACTTGCTCGTGGATTCGAACTCTGAGCAACGAATAGTTACACTGTGCTCTACCACGCATGTTGTAGGAGGCGACTAAGGAAGGTTGGGCACGGGGCCGATTATCCCATTTTGTAGACTACTTGAAGCGAGAAAAAAACTGTTAGAACAAGAAAGTTATGCCAACGTAAAAGCGCTACTGGAACAAGAAGTGAGAAGAAGACGCGTTGAGTAGGATACACAACGAGGAAACCTGTTTAGAACATTACAATGGATGGGTGTGGACAAAAAAATCGAAAAAAGGTGATTCGTCTTACGAGGACAAAAGATAAAGAAAATAGCCAACGTTACTGCCACAAGGCCTTCGTCGGGGAAAGGAAAGAAAGTGAAGGCTAGATAGGACACATAAGAACCTAAATAAATATAAAAATAAAACCTAGGTACTTCCCTAAAGGCATGAAGTCCTAACACTTTTGCTGCCCGCGAACGGTCGAGCGTGCCCGGAAAAGGAAATGACTGCCACCACCGGATGTACACAATACATACTAAGAAACTAAAAGACGAAACTGAACAATAAACTACCCAAACGTAATATTAGTGGGGACTGGAAATAGAAGCGGACAGAATGAGTTGGAGATAAATAAATATGAAATAAAAAATCAAGACATATTAAAAACAGTGTATTATATATTCATATATATTATTAGAGGGTGGCAGAAAAATAGAAAAATAGGATAAGAGTGGAAAGAGTCAAAATAAAACAAGAGAGGAAAGGGTGACCTCAGACAAAGGTGTGTAGAGTGTTAAGACCAGCTGGTTTTAGACAACCTATGCGGTGGATAAGACGGTTCTTAAGCTGTTCTCGGCTAGCAGTGTCAGAGGAGCAGGATCTGATCGCCGTGACCTGGATGTCGATGGGACCATGGTGGTATGGCAACTGGTGTGGATTTTTGCTGAGAGATGTCATTCAAGTGCTGGCTGAATTTGTCCCCAAGTCGTTTGCCTGTTTGGCCAATATAGGTTTTGCAGCAACGTTTACATATGATCGTATAAATGACATTGCGCGACTCACATGTGAAGCAACTGGTGATGGTGTACGTAGCCTCAGGAAAAGACACCTTGTGGGTTGAGATGACATACTTGCACGTGTTGCATCGTGTCCGACCACAGGGTAGTGTGCCAAAGTGAGTGGCATTCTCCTTTGGGAGACGGCTGTGAACAAGAAGATCCTTCATGTTCTTGTCGCGTCTATATTCGTCTATATCACAGCCATCCATTGTACTCCACGTCTTACCGCAGTTCCACTCAACTTCCTCGACTTATTACATTACAAGGCAGTCCTTGTTCTGAAACCCTCAGGGCATAAGAAAAAGAGAGATAGAAAGATAGATAGATAGATAGAAAGAGAGAGAGAGAGAGAGAGAGAGCATAAGGAGAAGGGAACAGTAGACATAACAAAAGGGATAAAGTCGACAATGAAAGACCGTCTACAAACAGCTTAGGACAGGCAGGTTTAGCATAACTATATTGAACGCTTATGTGCGGGGGGGGGGGGGGGAAGGGGGGGGCTGAAGAATTATGCGAATGATGATGATACTCGTATAAACTAATAGCCCCCTTGGACATGTCGTAGAAAGCGACTAAGGAGGGTTGGGCATGGGGCTGGTTACCCCATCCTGTAAAAAATTTAAACCACAAAAAACTTCAACAAACATGGACAAGTCAATTAAGGAAAATAAAACACAGCCATCCAAGACAGGGGAAGGTCCTCTCGCTGGGAGGCGTATGATGCAACACAGAGAAAGCCGAAAGGAGTCTGTGTTACTGACTGAAAATGATGAGGAGAACGTGGAAAGAACTTGAGATGATGGCACGTGTCAGGAGGACTTGGCATGTGTTTGTTGAAGGCCTATGCTCCATTGGGAGTGGAGGGTTATGATAGATTAGCCCCCTCAGTCAGTGGCGTACTTAGGTTGTGGGGGGGGGGGGACGGTCCGCCCCGGGGGACAGCCATCTGACACTTTTATGATAATATTTACTGTAAAAAATATGTTTGCAAGTTTGTTTCTTTTTGGGCGAGGGGTGCCAACGGTATGATCCGCCCCGGGTGCCATATACTTGAGGAACGCCTCTGCCACCAGTCATAACTAACTATGAGAATACGCCCCTGAGTTGACAGATCTCAGCCGCTTATTTTCCTGATGTTCCTTTCGACGTTTTCTCCTCTCTTCTGCTTGCCGTGACAGCTTCTTTTCGCCCAATCTGATGTGGTGCTGTAGAGAGTATCGCCACATGGTACAAGGATCCTTCTGTATCCAATTAGTTTCAAGGCATTCGAGATTATACTCACTTGTACTTAGAGGGGGAGTGAACATTTCTAACATTGAGAGTCGCAAAGGTCAAATCAAAAAGGTGGGATCGAAGACGCAGCATGAGTGAATGCAGTCAGCGACCCATAGGTATACTGCTTGCGTCAAGGTCAGCGAACCAGAGCTGACCAAGACCCAACTCCTGCTCCAAGTGGTGGTCCTGGAAACAGGCTGCTTCACTGCAGTCTGGCCGAGAGAGTAGGGATCGAAGAGGGAAGACAAACCTGGTTCCAAACAAATGCCGTGCTGAAGTCGGATGTGTCGGCCGAAAGGCGTAAATATTGCAGCTTCGGTGTAAACGGCGACACAACGTAACCAACGTCCTTCTCAGGACGAACGAGGAAGAAGAAGAAGAAGAAATCAAAAAGGTCTATATGCTAACAAATAATTACAAATGTCTACGTTATAAATGGTCCTCAGACTATTCTTGCGATAATAACTTATCCCTAATATTACACATTACATAAACTGTCGTTAATTTACATTTGTCACAAACTGTCTTTTTCTTTACATTTGCATCATACATTATTGCTAACTTTACATTTTTATCACAAATTGATGTTAATCTTATTTTTTGTTTCTTAAATTGTTCCAAACTTTATATTTCTATCACGACTTATCACTTATTTGACATAATTATCATAAATTATCCATAACTTGACATTATTATCATAGAATGTTCAGATTTGACATTATTGTCATAAAGTATTCAGACTTGACATTATTATCATAAAGTGTTCAAACTTGACATTAATGTCATAAAGTGTTCAGACTTGACATTATTGTCATAAAGTATTCATACTTGACCTCATTATAATAAAGTGTTCAAACTTGACATTATTATCAAAAAGTTTTTAAACTTGACATTGTTATCAAAAAGTGTTCAGACTTTACATTATTGTCATAAAGCGTTCAGACTTGACATTATTATAATAAAGTGTTCAAACTTGACATTATTATCAAAAAGTGTTCAAACTTGACATTGTTATCAAAAAGTGTTCAGACTTGACATCATTATCATAAAGTGTTCAAACCTGACATTATTATGATAATGTGTTTAAACTCGACATTATTGTCATAAATTGTTCTAATTTGACATTAGCATAATAAATACCCAAGTACAACAGTCCCAACTAAGATGGTTTGGCCATGTCTGCAGAATGGGAGAAGATCCGCTACCACGACAAGCATGGGAAACAAAGAGCCAGGAGTCCAGACCGCCAGGATGACCCAGAGTCCGCTGGGAGGACAACATTAGACAATCTTTGAAGGACCGAGGACTAGAATGGAACCAGGCCAGGAGGAAGACAGCCGATAGGATAGTCTGGCGCTCTCTCTTCCAAACCTCTACACCTCACGGTAGAAGGGGAACGACTAAGTAAGTAAGTATAATAAAGTGTAATAAATAGTTCTCACTTTACATTATTATCATAAATTGTCCCTAACTTTACATTATTATCACAAATTGTCCCAAACTTTACATTATCAAAAATTACGAAATTGTTTTAACTTTACATTATTATTGTAAATTGTTTTAACTTTACATTATTATTGTAAATTCTTTTAACTTTACATTATTATTACAAATTGTTCTAACGTGACATTATTCTCATTAATAGTTAACTTTTTATTATGAGAAACGAGCTATTGACATGTCAAGAAATGACCGGAAAGAACTATGGTGTGCGATTTACTAGTAAATGGATACCACCGTTTCTCCTATAATCAGTTTTTTTCTTTCTACTAGCTTCAACATTTTACCAACCAAGTAATCCGTGACTGTACACAAACATTTGAAAACTTATAATTAAAAAAGGAAACACTTATGAATGATAACTAAATTAAAACTGTAAATTCAGTTTTTAGTTTTTGTTATTTCCATAAAATGAGATATAGAGATAGACAGACAGACAGACAGACTGACAGATAGATAGATAAATAGGCAGATAGATAGATAGATAGATAGATAGATAGATAGATAGATAGGCAGATAGATATATATATATATATAGATAGATAGATAGATAGATAGATAGATAGATGGATAGATAGATAGATAGATAGATAGATAGATAGATAGATAGATAGATAGATAGATAGATAGATAGATAGATAGATAGATAGATAGATAGATAGATAGATAGATCTCAGATCTTAAGTTCAGCTATAATATTCATGTGACATTTAATTTTATGTAATAAACCTTGCAGTTAGTTATTTTTATTTTTTGACGTTATTTTCCATTTAAATTAGTTGGATAGGAATAAAGAATCCCCTAAAACCTTTCCTAATTGCTATGAAACATTACCCACAACACACAAAACCAGCGCAAAAATAATTACATCTACACAATCCAATCCAGCCTTTATTTGACACATTCACAGATTTTATTGATTACTCTTTTCTTTATCCTCCCGCTGTCGCCATATTGACTGTTTGTGATTTATTCCACTTGACAAATATTGACTTTATTCTCAATACTTTAACCGTAACGTGCTAATTGTTTCTTGCGGTCGATCCTTCGCTGTCCTCAATATAATGCTGGACTTATATTGTTTATAATTATGAAGTTGGACATTTTTATATGCGTACAATTGTAGATTTTAGAGTGGCGCGTTATGTAAAAGCCCAAAGTAATCGCGATGTTTTCAATACGAGGTTTGGATGCGACTGGCTCCCAGTCATGTAAAACTGATTGTCATAGAACTAAGTAGCATGCATAAGCTTGGTGAAGGCTTCCTGGGTACAGTGGCGGATCTATATTTTGGGGACCATGATGCTTGAACTCTTGCAGGAGCCCCTCTTAACGAAGACAAGTGTTGAGGGATGGGAAAAAAATGTATTGTAGAGAAAACTAGACTTGGGGACCCTGAAGCTCAAGCTTCATAGCAGATCTGCCTCTGCCTGCACACAATGCTGCATTGTTATCTTCATGCCCCGTAAGGAGCGCATGAGTCAGCTCAGACTCTCTAAGAACAACTACAGTGCTGACTCCACGCTCCGTTAGGAGCGTCAATGAAATAGCAGAAGAATCGTAATGTTTGAACAATGTTTGAAATAATTAAATGTTTATCCGGATTTTATTCCAAGCCACATTTTTGATTAATACATCCACTATACGCATGGTACTAACATTGTGATACCTCCAGTCGACATTTGTGAACCAGTGTGACTATTCATTCATTCATTCATTTCACTCACTACCTTGCAGCTGACAGTAGAGCATAGGCCTTCAACAAATACACGACGCTTTCCTGTCCTGTGCCCACCGTCTCAGGCGGTTTAGTCGCCCCATGCCAAATGGGCTCCGTTATCATCTCCCCCCCCCCCCAACTCAGCTAACTATTAGTTTGCTCCCCATTGTTCTATACATCTTCATATTACTAATTGTCTTAATTAAACGTTTGTAAGCAGCAATGAAATAATCCCAACAGATTTTCTGGAAAATACGGAAAGGGCGCGCATTGCACTGTGCAAACTAATTTGAATATCCATTAAGGAACGAGCATGCCTTTCATTCTTTTCATCCTGCATGTTTCGGGAAAATAAGGAAACAGTTCGCGTTTCACCATCAAATATAAATTGAACACGCAAGAAAAGGGCACGCAGGCGTTTCAGTCTTTCCATGGTATATTGACTTTTGACTTGTCTTTGATCCAACATCACTGAGCGTTCGTTCTTGGTGATTTGACCATTGGCTACAAGTCTAATGAAGTTGAAATGTAATGGGAAAAGAATGAGAAATAATGTCATCAGACATTAATTGTATTGTTTCCCTTATATGTACTCTCCCGAAAATAGTAACACTTACCAAAGAAAAGTGCGCAAATGACGGTGTGCACAAACATATATTTATAGAATGTGTGATCACGTATACATACATTGGGATCCTCGCTGCTGCTACGTAGTCTCGTGTACTGTGGTGATATAGTGGATTTTAAAAATACTTTTGAATAGTAAAATTGCCGTTAGGTATTGATGCTTTTGAATGTAATTCCCGTCTTATGACGGGCTTTTACACTAGTAGAAAAGATAGTTTATAATATTATTTCGTACGTGAAACTAGAGCGTGCTATAGCCAATAGCGTAGAGAAAATGGAAATGATGTTGGCTACTGCATGTTCAGTTGATAATGTAGCCAGTTCATCCAGACAATCTTGTGTCGATGTCATACGTAGATACGTTTTTATTCTCTGTGATTAATTTTTCCTGTTAACGTTAACAATTTTTCATTGCTTAACAAAGATTCTGCAATGAGGAAGTACGATTATTTGGATTGAAAAGGCTTAACGTTACGAGCACTATGTCTTCGTTAAGGACAAGAGAATAATGCAGTTGAGCCAAGAAAGTGAGGACTAACGTAAGTGCATGACAGGTACTGGAGAAGCACGTGTTAGTGCTAACCACTTTTATTTTAAAATGCAATAAAAAGAGAGAAGTCATGTGATCGTGTTCATAATTTTGTGTACAACGTCAATAACATCTGTGATCTTGTTCGCATTTTTGTGTACGTCACCAAGATGTGTAGTCCTGTTGACAAATTTGTGTCCGTCACCAAGATGTGTAGTCCTGTTGACAAATTTGTGTACGTCACCAAGTTCTGTGGTCCGGTTCACAATTTTGTCTACATCACCAAGTTCTATAATCGTTTAACAGCTGTAGTACTGTTAAAAGTATGACTTTTTCGGCCTTAATTTGTGTATGGTGGGCCGGGACAGGCCACTCGAGGTTCTTCAAATTTTGATATTTTAACATATACAACGATAGAGGGTCATGTGCAATATGTTCGATTCCTAGGTTATCTGAAACCTAGAGAACTAAGAGCTCAAAGATTTGAGGCGTATGACATGCTTCTGCAGCAGCTGTCTTTATGATGTCCTTGAATTTAAGCCAGAGGGTTTCCAAGTCATCAGATTGTTCTTCTGTGTTTCTCACCGCTGTAGCAATAAGCCCCTGATATCTGGTCTTAATTTCTGGCTCTCTCAGCTTGTAGGTCTTAATGCTCATTTCTCCCGTTTGTTTACTTAGTTTCTTGCGTGATGTTGGGCAGTTCCTAGGCTGAGCAACTCTTTCAGTTGTTCTTTTGATTGTAAGAAGGTAGTGATCACTTCCAATCTCTGGCCCCCTCCAGACTCTAGCATCCCGGACATATTTGAATGCATACACAGATGGATCAGCAACAAATGCAACAGAAAATGGAGGTGGGGGTGTCTTTCTGACCTTAAGCACTGGTGCAGAAAAAAGGCTGTCAGTGGCGACATGACGATTCTCCAGCAACGTCAGAGCAGAGGCAGAGGCCATGAAAACTGCAGCAGAAGTTATATTGACAGAAGAAAGCGCAGAGAGACAAGTTGCTTTCTTTACTGATGCACAGTCAGTAATTGCAACGTTGAAAAGCCAAAATAATACAGACCTGGATGATCTCAGAATAGTGCTCCACAAACTTTGTCAACGATTCACAAAAGTGTTGTGATCCAATGGATCCCATCTCATTGTAACATCACCGGCAATGAAGAGGCTGACAGAATGGCAAAAGAAGGTTCACATCTACCTCAGCCTGATGCAAGCATAACTTTTGAGGAGGCAAAGAGTTTTATCAGAATCAGACACAGATACAAATGGAATGTAGAACATCCAGGGCACACACAGAATGATGGTTACTACCAGCTCAACAGAAGAGAACAAGTGGTAATCTTCAGACTCTGCACTGGCCACAACAGATTGAGATACCATCTATTCAACAAGCTAAAGATAGGAACTACCGATCAGTGTAACTGTGGCACTGATAAAATGACTGCTGAACATCTGCTTCAAAGTTGCCCCTTATATGTGGTACACAGAAAGTGCATATGGCCGATGCCAGCTCCTTTCGTGGAAAAGCTTTACGGGGATTCAAATAGCCTCAAACTGACTACTGCTTTCTTTGAGAACATTCAAGTGGACGTCTGAGAGTGTACGAAGAAAAAGAAGAAGAAGATATCAGATTTAAAAAAATTGTTTAAAAAGTGAAACAAAATACATAAGCCGTAAATACAGACACACTATTGTCGCTCCGGTAAATACGAGACATTATTTTTGTTATAATTTTAAATTAGGATTTTGCCTCGTTTTGACGAGATGCACCGTTCAACCAAGAGATAGATGGGAAGAATGAGATAGATGGGAAGAATGAGAGGAACAAGGGATACATTAATGGACAGAGAGATAGAGTGAGCTTGGAGGAAGAAAGTGTGAGATCAAAGTTAAGAGAGTAGAACAAGAAGAGAGGGAGCGACGGAGAAAAAAGAGAAGGACAGAAGTGATGGTAGGATAAGGAAATAAGATACGAGTGGAGAGTGTGAGTGATGAGTGAAGTGAGTGAGGATTAGTGGAAAGTAGAAAGCAGAGTAGAGAGGGAAAGAGAATGAGCGTGAGATAGAGAGAGAGACAATGGAAGACATAACATGAGAGATAGAGAGAGAGAAAATGGAAGACATAACATGAGATAGAAGGAGAGAGTGAAAGAAGGAAACGGAAAACAAAAATTAGAGAGTGAGAGAGAAAGACTATTCTAGATTTGTATTAACAAAGTCACACATTTGATACACCTAACAACAACCACATCTAACAACTGCCGTGTCTGTCATCAATCAATTCATGTTTTTCCTTTATACTTCCGAATTATGATATCCCCCATATATAGAATTGTCTAAAGTGTCCCATCCTAAACAAACGCCCACCAACTTGGGAGTCTTTCACGGAAATGCCTCGCGTTTCGGCGTGAAAACTAAAATGCACGCTGATTGAAATAACTCTTCCCATCTCTTAATTGCCTGTGTTTCAGAAAAACTCATGCCTATTATTTTGACATTTCTGGAATTTTCCTCATTTTATGTTAAGCAGAGTTCATGTGAGCAAGTATGAATAAGTATCAATATGTATTTATATATTTTGCCACTGAAGCAACATTGCACATTATAGACTTCGCGTGTCATTGATTTACTTCTGATGGAAAGTCGCCAACAAGACAGTAAAACAGTATGAGGAGAGAAATACAGTATCACCCCCCACACGAGTGTCCACTAAGATTGCGCACGCGTCCTTGTTTGGCCAATTAGCGGCTGCTTCCATAATTAACGGTCAAGACCGCTAATTTGTTTTATTCCCATTGTGGACCAAAATTTCCGCACCAACACATTTGGTCAATTATGTCCGAAGTCCGTACATAAAAGGTCCGTTCATAAGAGAGTTTACAGCACTTCCGTTCTGTTCTCCCCCCCCCCCCCCCCCCCACACACACACACACACACCTTCACTGTCACTTATTGATCAGAATCTTCCAAGACCTCGTAATAACAACGGATGGAAGATGCATCTCAGAAGTGAAGAGCAGAATAGCTCAGGTAGAAGCAGCATTCTATCAAATGAAGAGAATTTTATGCAACAATTCTATGTCAATGGAAGTAAGAAAGAGAGTTCTTCATTGTTATATAGAACCAATCCTGACATATGGGAGTGAGTCATGGACAATTAGTAAACAAATAGGGAAGACACTAGAGGCCACAGAGATGTGGTTTTACAGAAGAATGTTAAAAATATCATGGACAGCCAAAAAGAGTAATGAGGATGTCCTGAAAGAGGCCAATGCACAAAGGAAACTTATTTCACAAGTTAGAAAGAAGCAATCCACTTTTTTGGGGCATGTTATGAGAAGAGGAAAGCTGGAATATATCGTAACAACAGGTAAGACTGAAGGAAGAAGAGATAGGGGAAGACAAAGAGAGCGAATACAGGACAGTTTGACATCTTGTCATGGAAAAGGTCAACAACAGAATTGATAAATTGTACTGGGGACAGGAAGTTGTGGAGAGACATGATCTCCTGCGCCACTAGGCATGGTACTTGAAGAAGAAGAAATACTCGTTTGGAAGCCTGTACAACAGCGGTAGTATTCCCAGAAGTGGCCGGGATCTACTTTAGAACCAACGAGCTCTCTATAGACCTACTCTGACAAAATTCTATCTGTTTATGTGCCAGAGCATTTGGAATTCATAATAACCTCAGCCTACATGTAACATTTATCTCTGTCGCTCGATCTGCGTCCTGAAAGTCCACCGAAAGAGCGATAGATCCACATATATAAATTATCAGGTAAATGTAAAGCCTAACACATAAATTCAATAAAAGGAAAGAAGAATGGTAAAGAACAGTGCTGTCACAATGACTGTACTCGAAATCCCCCTTGTTTTCTACTTCGTCTGCAAATTGTAACGTTTCATGTATTAGTAAAAGCCTACTGCATCACTACACGCTTTCTTCAATGAAACGTGTACTGCATTTCTAAGAAAAACCTTGAGATACGCAAGTTGACCTATATTTAAAATTCCATTCATTTCATTTTATACACGGCGTGATGAAAAGACAGATGGACTAAGGATAGAAAGAAAGGGAGAGGCTGGAAGCAGGAACGCATGCAACACTAAACACGCGTCTCGCTATACAATTACTACCATCACGCGTGTAAGGCCACTAGCACTAACTTTTTTTTCAGATAGACAGTGATAAAAAACACTACCCATCCGAGAGTTAGGTTTTAAAACTTACAAAACGCTTATTAGAAAACATGACATTATGCTGGTTTACGTTTGAAAACATTACAGTACCCAGACACCACATCTTCGAAGTAAACAGGAGGTAGAAGAAATTGCATATTTTGAACGCAGCCACTTAGCTCTTTTAAATTTGTATATTTGGGTTCCTTAGGACTTGCTGACAAAGAATATGTAAAACGTTACGCAAATAGTCTAGGAATTACCAAATTATAGCCAAAATAAAATAGTGAGGGTGTCAGACAACACTAGAATCAGAATCGCTCAGTGGCAGATTTTCACTCCACCATTGTACGTGTGTTACCGGGGGCCCGAAAGGGGAGCAAAGAATAGTAACACTGTCCCGTGCCAAGCATGTCGTAGAAAGCGACTAAGGAGGGTTGGGCATGGGGCCGGTTACCCCATCCTGTAAAAAATTTAAACCACAAAAAACTTCAACAAATATGGACAAGTCAAATAAACACTGAGGAAACCTGTTGATAGCATTACAAGACAGTCCTTGTTCTGGAACCCCCAGGGCAAGAGAGGCAGAGGAAGACCAAGAAGTACATGGAGAAGAGAGTTGGAAACAGAGGTGAAAATGATGAGGAGAACATGGAAAGTACTTGAGATGATGGCACGTGACAGGAGGACTTGGCATGTGTTTGTTGAAGGCCTATGCTCCTTTGGGAGTGGAGGGTTATGATCCTGATGATTGTACGGGAAATGGGTCTCCATGTTAAATCCGATTTGATTGGAGCGCAACAAATGTAAGGCTAAACACGATTAGTCGGGCTATAAATACTATCTTTTGTTGTCAGGGGAGACGGAAGGAAGGGTACTTTTTTTTTGAAAAGCTGTGTAATCATGGCACGATTGGTTAGACCCGCGAATATAGTCAATCAGAGGCGTCAGGTCAGCATCACATTTTCAAATAAACTTACTAAAGAACCAGTGCGTTGAGCGCCAGTGCATATTTTTCTAAATAAAAGCCTGGGACATCGGCAGATCGAAATTGTGCTATATTCATTGCCAGTCAACGTATCTGTGTATTATTCCATGAATTGTGGTAAGCTTGAAATATTTGAAATCCTTTTAATGAAAATGGAATGTAAATTGATAAATTATGTCTGTATATATGTGTGGTTCAGTAGCGAACATGGGGCAAGGCCTATATAGTGCTCCAACCTGAACAGAAGGTGTCGGAGGAAAGTAAAACTACATGGAATTGCCAAACAGTACACTGACACCTATCTTATTGACTAGAAAGAAATCATGCTGGAATTGCAGAGGCGTAGTAACCATTAGGGAGGAATATACTGGTGTAAATTATTTCAGATGAAGCTGACAGTTGGCCTACCGCTCTGAACTCAGTGTTTGTTATGTAATGTGTTCAGTGTAGAAATAGAGTATAAATTAGTTCTGAAGTAGGAGGTACAACCTTCTTGTTTCAGGGACTGTGGTCCTAAAGTTATTGAGCAGCACCTGGACAGAGCTTTGCTGAATCCAGAGTCGGACAGCATACTCCTTGGTCCATATAGCTAACAGTGAGGTGTCTCCAGAACACAGGGGAGCAGTCGAGCAGAGGAGTCTTTTCCTGCCGCCATCACGAAAGATAAGCCTATGTGGCCAGCGGAGCTCAACATTATGTACCCCATCTTAAACTGACATTGTATAAAAAATAAGAGGGGAAATTAATTGTTTTAATGCCAGGAACTGAGAACATCTCCAATACTAGTTCCAACAGAAACAAACTATTGAAGTCATGATGACAAATACCAACATAGCTTGAAAAAAACAAAACCAGTATTATCTCATATTACTACTACACAACTGACACACATAGGATAATATTAATAAAATATGTCACTACAAGGTTCATATTGATAAATTCTGTACATATAAATTGTAATTACACTTGATTGTGATTCCTGGTTCACTTTGTAGTTGAATCAGGACATATACAGTAATGAAAGTACTGAATACATATTGATATTTGAAAATTTACCAGTGACTCATTTAAGATAGTCTATAGAATGTTACATGTGTGTGAGTGTCACAGTGTTGTCAAGTGTGGTGGAATAAATTAAATTGTTTATCTGTCTGTTGTTGTTGTGACTTACACTTCATCATATACATACCATAGACATTCAACGTAGTCATTACAATATTCCAGAATAATTCTGACTGAGGTATAAATATGTGGTAGCAAGTAAGGTCATCTGTAATACACTACACTTATTAGATACAGATACCTTCACAGCTGATCTCAGTCAGTACACTAAGTCCCCGATAAATATTTATATCATCCCACTTTACCACATATATTGGGGTCTCGCTCTTGGGATTTTGAATCTTTCCCTATTACAAATATTGGGGGTAATTCACTTCAGGGAATAATAAGAATTAAAAGGTATCCTTGGGTGGAAATAAATAAGGTTGAGCTCTCAGTGCCTGTAGTGTCCTTAGATAATTATTGAAAGATTGAATTGTTTACATTTGCATGTTAGACAATGGCCGACTTGGCAAAATTTCGATCTGCTGCTGTACAGACTGCGAAAGAGTTAGGAATGGACGGGCAAATTATGATTGCTTATGTCACTGCTGAATGTGACAAATATATTGAACGGGAAGAAAGAAGATTAGAAAAAGAGGCCGAAAGAAAATTAGAATCGGAAAGATTGGCCGAAGATAAGAGAATAGAGGCTGAAAAAGAGATTAAGAGGTTGCAGATTGAGGCTGACAAAGAGGCTAAGAAATTGGAGGCAGAAAGAGAAGAGAAGAAATTAGCTGCAGAAAGAGAAGACAAGAGATTAGCTGCAGAAAGGGAAGCCGAGGAAAGAAGATTGACTGCAGAGAGGGAAGCAGAAAAGGAGGAGAAGAGATTACAAAGGGAACATGAGTTACGACTAAGGGAGTTTGAGTTTCAAGGCCATGCTCCTGAAAATGGTGCCAGTCCCTTTACCTCTGATGCCACTGCTAGCCAAGGAGCCTCAACCTCAGCTATGAATTTTCATTTAGATCACTTTGTTGAGAAAGACGATGATATTGAGAGCTATCTAAATCGATATGAACTATTAGCTACCACATATGGGTTAGAGAGAGAAAGGTGGAGCTTAAAGTTATCTCAAGGGCTTCGTGGGGCAGCTTATGAAGTGTTTGCTAAAATGAGCAGTGGTGATCAGGAAAATTATGACATGCTAAAGCAGGCTCTTTTGTTAAGATATGAAAAGAACGCAGAATTTTATAGGAAAAAATTTAGGAATGCTAAACTACTGTCAGGTGAAACCTATCACCAGTTCTCTGCACGGTTAGAGACATACTTGGAGAAATGGACTTCTCTGGGGAAAACCCAAGATCTTAAGGAAATGGTCCTTATAGAACAATTAAGAGAGTCCATGGCTCCAGACATGAGAAAGTTTCTCATGGAACAAGGTGCAGAGAGGCTGGGTGAGTTGCTAAATGTTGCTGAAAGGTATCAAGCAGCTCAGGCAGAGGTATCAGGTAATAAGAAGAAACAAGTAGATAATTTTAGGGCACCACAGAACTTTAATAAATTTGATCCTAGAGATCAAAACAAAGGTAAGCACCAATTTGATAGGCCACGGTATGACAATAAAAATAAAACCCCACAATTCGATGAAAGGAAATATGATGAAAGAAAATCTTTCAACCAAGGGAAAAGGTGGTGTAAAAATTGTAAGATGAACAATCATGACACTGACCATTGCAGAAGGAAACCTGTGTATATGGCCACCCTTCAGGTCAGGTCGACCTCAAGAAAGGAGGCGGATATTCTGTTAGATACTACTCCAGAAGAGATGAGGAAGGCACAGGCTGGGGATAAGACCCTCAAGCCTTGTTTCAGGAAATTGTTAACTTGTCATACAACTCCAGGCAAGGGAGATTTTTACATGAAAAACAAGTTGATGTATAGGAAGACTGGAGCTAGATCCAAAGGTCAGGGACAGCTGGTACTTCCTAAAAGATATAGGGCAGAATTAATAAGGAGCCTACATGTGAAACCAGATGGGGACCATGAGAAAATTGGTACCATCATCCAAAAGGTGGCTCACAATTATTATTGGCCCAAGGCAAAATGGGACATTGAGAATTTTGTAGAAAGGTGTAGCATAGCACATGAGGGAACACCCACAAGTGGGAACATTGATCAGGACCTGGACACGCCACGGGGCAAAATTAGGCCTGATAATAAAAAGAAAAATAAATTTGATAAAGTGGACCAAAGGGAATGGGAAGCCCCTTTTCACGGACAAGCTTCACTTAACTGTTTTACAATGGCCACTATGCGGAGAGTGCAAAAATATGTCTTACCCCAGGATAAGCCGAAAATCCCTCAATCGGACTTAAACAAACTGGAGGAAGAAGATGTAGAGAGGAAATCTCTCATCAAGAATTTTAAGTGGGGAGACAGCCCCAAGAAAAGAAAAATTGGTAGTGGTCGTTTTGTGCATGATAATTCTGGGAAGAAAAATCATCACTATAGCGCTTCCAGTGGAAGAGACCATACCGGTGCATGGACAAATAGGTCCACAAAATTAAAGGTCCATATGAAGCGCTGTTAAGAACGTGGACTGATGAAAAGGCAGAGGAAAATATTACATCTTCATACCAATATGTGAATGAGCTGACCACTCGTTTAAAAACTGGCTGGAAACTTGCCAATGAAAATTTGAGACAAGCCAGGAAAAAACATGCTGCCTATTACAACAGGAAAGCTAAAGACAGAAATTTGGCTGTGGGAGAGAAGGTACTGCTTCTTCTGCCCGGTAGTCAGAATAAGTTACAAATTGGATGGCAAGGTCCATATACAGTTCTAGAGAAGGTGTCTAGAACAAATTATAAGATAGATAAGAAGGGGAAAGAAAAAATCTATCATGTGAATCTCCTGAAGAAATATTTGGAAAGAGAACATCAGGAAGAGACACACTTGTAGACCTTGTCCATCGCCATGGAGATGAAAAAGGAACCACTTTCATCATTTGAATATCCATTACACCCCTGTGAGACAGCAGCACAGGTGAAAATCAGTACACATTTAACGAAAACTCAGAAAGAGAGAGTGCAACAGGTTCTAAATAATCATGCAGAGGTGTTAACAGACCGACCAGGGCATACAAACCTATTGGAATATGATAAGAAACTGATAGACCCCACACCTGTCTGTATGAAACCATATTCGATTCCTTTTGCTAAGGAGAAAGCTTTGAAGGAAGAGATAGACTATTTGTTGAAGGAAGGAATTATTTCACACAGTGAATCTTCGTATAGTTCCAGTGTTGTACTCTTAAGGAAACCCTCTGGAGAACATAGACTCTGTATAGATTACAGGAGACTGAATGCTATTACAGAAGGACAGGTGGATCCATTGCCGGATACAAATCAGTTGTTTGCCAGACTAAATAAAGCTAAATATTTCTCAAAAGTGGATCTGAGTAAAGGATACTATCAGATTCCAGTAAAGCCTGAGGTTAGACCATACCTAGCTTTTAGTACCTCAGAAGGACACTATGAGTTTAATAGATTGCCATTTGGATTGAAGAATGCGCCTAGTGTTTTCTCTAGAATGATGAGAAAATTATTGGATCCTCTGAATAACCCATGCATCACAAATTTCATGGATGATATCCTTATAGCCACAGAAACATTTGAGGAACACATTGATTCTCTGAACATGCTGTTTAATCGACTTAGGGAAGCGAATTTAACAGCCCGACCAACCAAATGTTGCGTTGGATGTAAAGAATTAGAATTCTTGGGACACACAGTTTATCAGGGAAACATGACCCCTGACCCAAAGAATTTAGAGAAACTAAAGAAAGCCCCGAGACCACAAACCAAGAAAGACGTGAGATCCTTTGTCTCATTATGTGGTTTCTACCAGAAGTATATCAAAAACTTTAATTCCATATGTGCACCGTTAACTGATTTGACACGTAAAGGAAACCCAGATCGAATTACATGGACACCACAATGTGAAATGGCTTACCAAGCATTGAAGGAAAAACTTACAAGCAAACCTATTTTGAAATTACCTGACTTAAGTCAAGAATTCATAGTAAGGACGGATGCCAGTAATATTGGGTTAGGTGCAACTCTGCTACAGAAATCAGATGCATTGGATGGGGAATTAAGCCCAGTGGCATATGCTAGCAGAAAGTTGAATAAAGCTGAAACCAATTACTCAACTAGCGAAAAAGAATGTCTTGCAGTAATATGAGCGATAAAGAAATTCAATATTTATCTGTATGGGAAGGCATTTAAGTTGCAAACGGATCACAAACCTTTGTCGTTTTTAGCACACGCTAGACATGAGAATTCTAGATTACTCCGTTGGTCTTTATTGATGCAGCCATTTGAGTTTAGCATAGAGTATATAAGTGGAAAAACAAATCTGGGAGCGGATTTTTTAAGCCGCCATCCGTGTGATGAGAATCACCCTAAACCCCAGGAAAAATAATAAATTTCTCTATGTGTATATAGAATTATAGACTGACATATAACGTCTGTTTTAAGTGGGGAGGATTTGTCGTGAGAAATTCTAATCCACATATATAAATTATCAGGTAAATGTAAAGCCTAACACATAAATTCAATAAAAGGAAAGAAGAATGGTAAAGAACAGTGCTGTCACAATGACTGTACTCGAAATCCCCCTTGTTTTCTACTTCGTCTGCAAATTGTAACGTTTCATGTATTAGTAAAAGCCTACTGCATCACTACACGCTTTCTTCAATGAAACGTGTACTGCATTTCTAAGAAAAACCTTGAGATACGCAAGTTGACCTATATTTAAAATTCCATTCATTTCATTTTATACACGGCGTGATGAAAAGACAGATGGACTAAGGATAGAAAGAAAGGGAGAGGCTGGAAGCAGGAACGCATGCAACACTAAACACGCGTCTCGCTATACAATTACTACCATCACGCGTGTAAGGCCACTAGCACTAACTTTTTTTTCAGATAGACAGTGATAAAAAACACTACCCATCCGAGAGTTAGGTTTTAAAACTTACAAAACGCTTATTAGAAAACATGATATTATGCTGGTTTACGTTTGAAAACATTACAGTACCCAGACACCACATCTTCGAAGTAAACAGGAGGTAGAAGAAATTGCATATTTTGAACGCAGCCACTTAGCTCTTTTAAATTTGTATATTTGGGTTCCTTAGGACTTGCTGACAAAGAATATGTAAAACGTTACGCAAATAGTCTAGGAATTACCAAATTATAGCCAAAATAAAATAGTGAGGGTGTCAGACAACACTAGAATCAGAATCGCTCAGTGGCAGATTTTCACCCCACCATTGTACGGGAAATGGGTCTCCATGTTAAATCCGATTTGATTGGAGCGCAACAAATGTAAGGCTAAACACGATTAGTCGGGCTATAAATACTATCTTTTGTTGTCAGGGGAGACGGAAGGAAGGGTACTTTTTTTTTGAAAAGCTGTGTAATCATGGCACGATTGGTTAGACCCGCGAATATAGTCAATCAGAGGCGTCAGGTCAGCATCACATTTTCAAATAAACTTACTAAAGAACCAGTGCGTTGAGCGCCAGTGCATATTTTTCTAAATAAAAGCCTGGGACATCGGCAGATCGAAATTGTGCTATATTCATTGCCAGTCAACGTATCTGTGTATTATTCCATGAATTGTGGTAAGCTTGAAATATTTGAAATCCTTTTAATGAAAATGGAATGTAAATTGATAAATTATGTCTGTATATATGTGTGGTTCAGTAGCGAACATGGGGCAAGGCCTATATAAGTATAAATTAGTTCTGAAGTAGGAGGTACAACCTTCTTGTTTCAGGGACTGTGGTCCTAAAGTTATTGAGCAGCACCTGGACAGAGCTTTGCTGAATCCAGAGTCGGACAGCATACTCCTTGGTCCATATAGCTAACAGTGAGGTGTCTCCAGAACACAGGGGAGCAGTCGAGCAGAGGAGTCTTTTCCTGCCGCCATCACGAAAGATAAGCCTATGTGGCCAGCGGAGCTCAACATTATGTACCCCATCTTAAACTGACATTGTATAAAAATAAGAGGGGAAATTAATTGTTTTAATGCCAGGAACTGAGAACATCTCCAATACTAGTTCCAACAGAAACAAACTATTGAAGTCATGATGACAAATACCAACATAGCTTGAAAAAAACAAAACCAGTATTATCTCATATTACTACTACACAACTGACACACATAGGATAATATTAATAAAATATGTCACTACAAGGTTCATATTGATAAATTCTGTACATATAAATTGTAATTACACTTGATTGTGATTCCTGGTTCACTTTGTAGTTGAATCAGGACATATACAGTAATGAAAGTACTGAATACATATTGATATTTGAAAATTTACCAGTGACTCATTTAAGATAGTCTTATAGAATGTTACATGTGTGTGAGTGTCACAGTGTTGTCAAGTGTGGTGGAATAAATTAAATTGTTTATCTGTCTGTTGTTGTTGTGACTTACACTTCATCATATACATACCCTAGACATTCAACGTAGTCATTACAATATTCCAGAATAATTCTGACTGAGGTATAAATATGTGGTAGCAAGTAAGGTCATCTGTAATACACTACACTTATTAGATACAGATACCTTCACAGCTGATCTCAGTCAGTACACTAAGTCCCCGATAAATATTTATATCATCCCACTTTACCACAAATATAAAACATGAATAAAGTGATAATTTGTTAAAAAAAAAAAAAAGTGACCTTTTTCCCTATGTATGGAGACTTTTGAAACAGGAAGAGGCTAACAATGGTAATGGGAGATACTCAAATTACAGACAAGAAATTGACGCCGAGCTTCTGGCAAAATTGACTGCATAATTCTGAGCCAATTCGTCACAGAACTGCGACCCTAAGTTCGTAATTACTTACGAGCAAAATGCGAATAACTAATTTGTCGACTTTTGTCCGTTCTACGTCCGGGTACCTTGTCCCGTCTTCCTCTCTGTAAACCTAACCTATCTCCTAGTTTCTTCTTCTTCTTCTTCCTCGTTCGTCCTGAAAAGGACGGTGGTTGCGTTGTGTCTGTTTACGCCTAAGCTGTGATATCTGCACCTTTCGGTCGACACATCCGACTTCAGCACGGCATTTTTTAGGGACCGGGTTTGCCTTCCCATTGCGATCCGCACTCGCTCAGCCAGACTGCACTGCTGCAGACTGTTTCCAGGACCACCACGTGGAGGTGGAGTGCGGTTTTGACCAGCTCTGGTTCGCTGGTCCTGATGCAAGCAGTACAGCTATGGGTCGCTGACTGCATTCACTATTGCTGCATCTTGGGGTCTATAATTGCTGTATTCAACAGTGGACATTTCTTTTCCTGCTCTGTCTTGTTCTCACTTTGTTAGTAGGTACTATTATGGCGTATCTTGTAAAGACTGGCCTAAACCGCCATGGATGGAGATTTCCGCCTATGTCTATGTTCCCTACTGACACGTTGGTAACTGTCTATAAGCTGCACTTTGGACTATACAGGCTAACACTGCTGCTTACTTCACATACCTGTTAGACTTGTAGTCTTGAAACTTGATAACGAAGTCTTGAACTGGCCACATTGTATGTCTTGACTTTATATACACAAACGTGTCTAACTTCTAGAATGGTGGCGTAAGAGCGACTTGCTGGTTCGGCAAACAGTTAGGTATGATACTGTGACCACAGAACCAACCACTTTCAGTGGCTTGTTCGCCAGAATGAACCCTCAAATAGCGCTCGCCACCACACAACTTTAATACTCCTACTTGCAAAACTTTGCAAACCTTACGCTAAGCGCGTTCAAAATCTGACTGAACAAGGTTGTGTGCTGTCCCCCTGCCTATTTAATTTATACACCGAAAACATTTTCAAACAGATACAGGAAATACCAGGACTGAACATCAGTGGAAGGTCAATAAACAACCTTAGATATGCAAATGATACCGTGTTGTTAGCTGAAAGCGAACATGAGTTACAAGAACTAGTGAAGCAAGTGAACAGTATAAGTCATGAATATGGACTGGACATTAATATTGAGAAAACAAAAACTATGATAATTAGCAAAACAGACGATAAACCCACATTAAAGATAAGCGTAAATGGGAAAATCCTGGAACAAGTCAAGAGCTACGTATATCTTGGTCATATAATAACAGAAGATGGCAGATGTGAAACAGAAATCAAGAAGAGAATAGGAATGGCCAAAGCTACTTTCAACAACATGAAACATATACTGACATCCAAACAGTTATCTCACAAATTAAAACTGAGAATCATAAAGTGTTATATATATTCTGCATTTCTGTGTGGTGCAGAAACATGGACGATGAATAAGCATTTGGAAGAAAGAATTGAGGCTCTTGAAATGTGGATATATAGAAGAATGGGGCGTATCTCATGGAAAGAGATGAAAACAAATAAGGAGGTCCTAGAAAATCTAGGTATGAAAAGAGAACTAATGAGGGAGGTCAAAGTTCGGCAGCTAAAATACTTTGGCCACATAAAAAGGCATAACACCTTTCAGAAGACCATAACAGAAGGGAGAGTTGAAGGCAAACGTGCAAGGGGAAGACAGCGCTATAAGTGGGAAGATAACATCAAAAGATGGACAGGAAAGAGTCTATCAGAGTGCACCACCAAGACAAGAGACAGAAGACGTTGGAGATCCATTACAGCCAACCTTCGTTGTGGAGATGGCAACTGATGATGATGATTATTACTATTTTCTTCGAAGCTTCTCGGTTAACATCGCTCACTCACTACTACAAAAGTCTCGTCCAACATGTTTCGATCCCGTTTTCCAAACTCACTAAAATCCCAAATGGCCGTAATAATAATTTCTCTCTTTTTGCTAACTAAGTCAAAAACCCTGTCACCCACTCTATTCGTAGTACTTTTAATAGGGTATGCAAATTTCTAAAGCCATAACCACCGACAACATCTCGACAATCTACTAGTCAAATCCACGACCTTTTCTTAAGGCGCGCCACAAAAGATTTACCCCCCCCCACCCCCCCCCCCCCCCATAGTCCCAAAATCAAAACTTTTAAATTCCATCTTTCAGACAGCAAAAAAAAAAAAAAAACAGTGCGCTACTACCGTACGCACACTGTCCAAACCATATTTTCTCGCTCGCCCTTATATCTTTATTTAGAACTCAACTTCACTATCACACCAGCATCGAGAGGTAGGGAGTGACCACTTCCATTCCTCGCTGCTTTTCTAACCGTTACTCAAGAGCAAAGTCAGGAACCCATTTGTAGCTGGGTGGAATGAAGCGTGACGATATCGTGAATCGAACCCGTCACCCTTGCCACGAGAGACTAGCGCTGTAACCACTCTGTCAGTTTGACGCTCTCTTCAATTATAGTTCTCGTTAAATAGCTCAACCTCGAGAAGAAGCTAATGAAGTAGGTGCAAGAGGTCTCGCGGCTGCCTCAGTGTATGATCTCCTGAAACTGTTGAGTTTGAAAGGACAGCCAAGAACAAAGGCACTTAAGAGACACAGTGAAACTGTGGAAAGGGCATAATGCTGGCTGTGGAGCAACCGCAACAGGCTATGGAACTCTGGACAGTAATTTGTTTTCAACATACGGGTTACTTTCACAATTGCCTCCAGCTGGCTGAAAATCAGAAGTTGGAAGCTGAAACCAAGGTGGAGTGGGTTCAATTCTCTGCACAAGACAACAGGAGGCTGACACTTGGGAGTCATGAACCAAGTGGGCCTGCCTCCCTTAGAATGTAAAGAAGATTAAGTGGCCGAGACACTTGGCCGACGGGGGGAACTGCTTCAGATGATCAGATTACCTCATGTTGTATCGCTCTGTACAAAGTTTCCTATCATCCCGAACCACTACTATCAAGTGTAAAATAAAACCCAGTGCGTTGCTTCATCAACTGATTCATTGAGTCAGGTACAAAGGTTGCCATATATAAGTCCCTGGCCATATGTTACAACTCCGCTCAAAAAGACGTTAACAATTGTTGTTTAATTAATCCGCCAGAAGCGGGATTGCCTCGTAAAGCCTTCTGCCTAGGAGGGAAGCAAGCACCAATATACAATAGATGACTCATATAGAAAAAATATGCGAAACTAGGGTTGTTATTGTGAAAACTAGAAATATAAAGCATAGTAAATCTTCTGATGTGGTTAATATTATCATCATTATAGTCAACATCATCATCATTATCACCATCCCCATCTTAATCATCATCATCACCACCC
Organism: Oreohelix idahoensis; assembly: GCA_024509875.1. Lineage (NCBI taxonomy): Eukaryota > Metazoa > Mollusca > Gastropoda > Stylommatophora > Oreohelicidae > Oreohelix > Oreohelix idahoensis. The sequence continues at coordinate 238,003 of JAMPIV010009600.1, forward strand.
CTACCATCATCACCATCATTGTCGTTGTTGTCAACATCATCATCATATCACCATCATCTATTTCCTTCTCGCTCCCTACGTAGCATCGAGCCACAACTGCAGCTCGATCTTTACAGGAAGCCTCATCATCATCATCATCATGTGACGTATTCTCTCCAGAACGTTGTCTACGTTACAGCTGCTCTGAACGCATCACGATTTTGGGCAAGTCGACCTGCATCATCCAAAGACAAGTTCAGACTCTCGGTGATGTCCTGCATCCACTGTCTTCTAGGTCGTCCCCTTCCGCTTTTTCCAGGGACCATGCCTTCCATTACTAATTTTTTACAGACTATTATGTCTTTTTATATGACCGAAAAATTTCAGCTTCCTTATTGCGATGGTATTTAGGAGCCAATGTTCCTGTACGTTTAGTGAGTGCAGTACTTCTCTGTTGGTCTTTTTGTCTGTCCAGGGTATTCTCAACATCCTTCTGTAGCATTTCATTTCGAATGATGTAATCTTTTTTGCAACTGTTTTATTGAATGTCCATGTCTCGCAGCCGCATGTTGCTACTGGGAATATACATGCTCTGATCAGTTGTAGCTTTGTTTCTTTGCTCTACACAAACATTGACATGGTCTTGCAGAGGCGTTTTCTGTAGGTATTTGTTTTACATAATGAGGCAGCCAGCCTCATGTACGCCTTCATATTAGTCGCTTAAGAAAACAATAGTCCCATTTCGTGTCTGATGTGAGACCCACGAGAACTATCTGGTCGTTAATTTTCAGTTGTAAATGTGGCTGACGAAGGGTAAAACCCGAAACGTCCCGTGTTTCCTATTTACCGTTAACTTGTAAAACTGATTTCATACCATTTTGTTTTTTAATTTATATTTTTGTTTCCTTACCAGTTTTACAGCAGCCTCCTAACTTATTATCATATTCATTCATAACCCCCCACTCCCAAAAGAGCATAGGCCTTCAACAAACACTTGCCAAGTCCTCCTGTCACGTGCCATCATCTCAAGTTCTTTCCACGTTCGCCTCATCATTTTCACCTCTGTTTCCAGCTCTCTTCTCCGTGTGCTTCTTGGTCTACCTCTGCCTCATATATCATACACTATACTTCATTTTCTAGTTACCTCATTTCATACTCTAACTCAGTGGTTCTCAGCGTGGGCGATGGCATTTTTCTTTGGGACCACAGTAAGTGACATATTTCTGGTAAAGTACCTGTTAGTAAGTGACATATTTCTTGTAAAGTACCTGTTTTCAAGCTAACAGCGACTATCATGGGGGACCCCAGTAAGTGACATATTTCTGGTAAAGTACCTGTTTTCAAGCTAACAGCGACTATCAGGGGGGACTACAGTAAGTGACATATTTCTGGTAAAGTACCTGTTTTCAAGCTAACAGCGACTATCATGGGGGACCACAGTAAGTGACATATTTCTGGTAAAGTACCTGTTTTCAAGCTAACAGCGACTATCAGGGTGGACCACAGTAAGTGACATATTTCTGGTAAAGTACCTGTTTTCAAGCTAACAGCGACTATCATGGGGGACCACAGTAAGTGACATATTTCTGGTAAAGTACCTGTTTTCAAGCTAACAGCGACTATCAGGGGGGACTACAGTAAGTGACATATTTCTGGTAAAGTACCTGTTTTCAAGCTAACAACAACTATCAGGGAGGACCACAGTAAGTGACATATTTCTGGTAAAGTACCTGTTTTCAAGATAACAGCGACTATCAGGGGGACCACAGAGATAAATAAGGCTCAGAAGGGGGAAATAAGCAAAATAAAGTTGAGAACGCCTGCTCTAACTTATCTACCACTCGGTGAAGAAGTGTCCCTGGAGCGCAATGACACCAGACGAGAACAATCAATCAAAGACCAACAACATTCTCGTTATCAATTGTCTTCATTTGTAGTTGTTGAAGAGTTTGAGAGACCAGCAAAGTGTGTCCTCCAAGAACGTCGGCTCCACCAGAGGAACACTATGACAGCATGTTCTTCGCCAATATTTTTGTGGGATAAACTGTATGGCGATAGGAGAAACCTGAGCCAGACCGACAGCTTTATGAGAGAATATATGTGGCTTTATGAGAGAGATATATGTGGCTTTATGAGAGAGATATATGTGGCTTTATGAGATAAATATATGTGGCTATGAGAGCGATGAGGGTAGCATGAGACAGGTAGCTGTTCAAAAAAAAAACTTAGAAATTGACGTGGCTACATCATGAGAGAAACCTGAGACAGACTCATCGTTTGATGTTATATGAGAGCTAGCGCAGTACTTAGTGCACTGGCTTCTTAGCTCGGTGGTCCATGGTTCAATTCCCAGTTCAGACAGGATTTTTTAGACCGTAAACGGCTCCGGGGTCGACCCAGCCTCATGAATTGGGTACCAGAGTAACTCTGGGAAGATTAAGGCGGCCGGCGTGATGCTGACCACATCACCCCTAGTGTGTCGATGGTCGAGAAAATATGGGCCTAACACCATATTCCCAATATGCCTAAATGGGCGTGTAACGGGATCCTTTACCTCTATATGAGAGCAATGAGAGAAACCACTGACAGACTGATCGCTTAATGAGAGAAATAGCTATAGTTTGACGAGAACGACGAGAAATAGATGTGATTTTATAACCGTTGAGAGAAGCCTGAGACAAACCGCTAACTTAATGAGGGAAATAGATATTGTTATATCAGAGCGATGAGAGAAGCCTGAGACAGACCGGCATCGTCTTGCGAGATTATAAAGGTAGTCCTACATCAGAATCGGCCGTAGAGCAGTGAAGTGTTAGAGACTTCACCTTACTCGGTCCAGATTTTTATGAGGTGGGGAAACCAGTTCCCTCCCTCGCTGCCTTACCCTTCTCTAACTCAAGAGCAGAGTGAAGTATCCATTCACATCTGGTTAGTCTGGAGCGTGATGTTACCAGGTATCGATCCTGGGACCTGGTAAGTGTGCCACGAGAGGCAAGCGCTCTGCTCGGACGCTTAAGAAATAGATGTAGTTAAATGAGAGCCTTGACACAAGCCTGAGACAGACTGCCAAATTTCTGAGAGATGATATATCACCAAAGCGAATGACGAAGAAAGAAAAAATAACGCATCATTAAGATGTGGAAATGTAATTTAAGACACGCACACAATGTCAATGCAGAAAGCAATGCTCCAGGCGTTATCCCCACCTTAAGTCATTCTTCGTATACCTTTCTCCTATCCTCTCTACGACTTCTCTTATAAATCTTGTGTCTCTCCCCAGTTTCCTTTCCTCTCTATACCTCACAGACTTTCCCCAATTTTCTGTCCTCTCTATTCTTCCATACCTGTCCCCGACCCCAGTTTCTATTCCTCTCTATTCTCCACTGTCTGCCCTTGAACCCAGTTTCTATTCCTCTCTATTCTTCACTGTCTGCCCTTGAACCCAGTTTCTATTCCTCTCTATTCTTCACTGTCTGCCCTTGAACCCAGTTTATATTCCTCTCTATTCTTCACTGTCTGCCCTTGAACCCAGTTTCTATTCCTCTCAATTCTTCACTGTCTGCCCTTGAACCCAGTTTCTATTCCTCTCTATTCTTCACTGTCTGCCCTTGAACCCAGTTTCTATTCCTCTCTATTCTTCACTGTCTGCCCTTGAACCCAGTTTCTATTCCTCTCTATTCTCCACTGTCTGCCCTTGAACCCAGTTTCTATTCCTCTCTATTCTCCACTGTCTGCCCTTGAACCCAGTTTCTATTCCTCTCTATTCTCCACTGTCTGCCCTTGACCCCAGTTTCTAATTTTCTCAATTCATTATTGTCTGCCCTTGACCCCAGTTTCTATTCCTCTCTATTCTTCAAGGTCAGTCCAAATCCCCAGTTTCTATTCTTCTTATTTTTCAATGTGTCTCCCAATCCCTAGTTTCTATTTCCCTCTTTTTTCACAGTCTGTCATTATCTCCAGTTTCTATATCTCTCTATTCTTCACAATCTCTCCCCAATTTCTATTTCTTTTTATTCTTCACTATCTGCCCCCATCCCCAGTTTCTACTTCTTTTTATTCTTTACTATATGTCCCCATCCTCAGTTTCAATTTCTCTCTATTCTTCACTATAGGTCCCCATCCCCAGTTTCTATTTCTGTCTATTCTTCACTATCGGCCTCATCCCCAGTTTCTATTTCTGTCTATTCTTCACTATCGGTCCTCATCCCCAGTTTCTATTTCTCTCTATTCTTCACTATAGGTTACCATCCCCAGTTTCTATTTCTGTCTATTCTTCACTATCGGCCCTCATCCCCAGTTTCTATTTCTGTCTATTCTTCACTATCGGCCCTCATCCCCAGTTTCTATTTCTCTCTATTCTTCACTATAGGTCCCCATCCCCAGTTTCTATTTCTGTCTATTCTTCACTATCGGCCCTTATCCCCAGTTTCTATTTCTCTCTATTCTTCACTATAGGTCTCCATCCCCAGTTGCTATTTCTCTCTATTCTTCACTATCGGCCCTCATCCCCAGTTTCTATTTCTGTCTATTCTTCACTATCGGCCCTCATCCCCAGTTTCTATTTCTCTCTAATCTTCACGGCCTCTCCCCGTTTCACACTTCTCAGCCTCTTTCAAGTAAATTAATATGTTTCTGCCACCGTCACAATAATAGAAACACGTAATCCAATGCTTCTCAGCCTATTTTCGGTCCCATAACCTGTTAGCTTATATTAAACCTTCATGTGCGCCTTATGCGATATAAAAAACAAAAAAAATTCTAGATTTTACCATGCATATGTACGTAAAACATAAGATAATAAATAAAAAGATTAACTAATTTTTCACAAAGAAAACATTATTTGGTAGATAACATTAAAAAAAAATATCATAAAGTTGTTAAATATTTTATAAGATCAAGGTCAAATAAATTAGCCAGTAATTTGATGTAAAAAGAAAAAAAATCAAGAGAGCAGCTTTATTCTTAGGACAGTTTTTTGAAAGGGATACCCGGCTGTAATGGAGTTTTCAAACTCAAAAGATCTGACTTTGCCTTTGCGTTAGGGAAGGCAAAGGCAACGACGGAGAGAACTGGTCCCTCAATCTTTTAAAGCGGGACCTAGTATAGTCAAGTCTCTAACACTTCACTCCCTTGCAACGGTTTCGGCTGCGGGACTACTTTTTTTTTCTTCAAAACTCGTAAATAATGTTTGGTGTCTGGTTTATTTTCTGCTTTGCATTTGATTGAAAACAGAATTTGCGAACCCTGATTGACACAGGTAAGTTGTCATGAATATACATTTATAGTGGAGAATATTGTAATGGCATTATATATTTATCTACTAATTATTCCTTGTAACCCCTTGACCAGCTTTTCATACTCTTAAGGGTTTGCATCCTCAAGTGTGGGAACCCCTGTTTATATTCGATATATTTCCCCTTGGTTTTTGACGGCTTTTTTTGTTGTTTTTTGTTACAACACAAAAATAAGTTACAAAGTATTCACAACAACAACAGTGAACGAAAAATAAAAAACCAAACTCCATCAGATCCAATTATATAATTATCCGAATAGTTATTGTTTATTCACAGACACATCATAATTGATTTTTGTCGAATGTCAAACGCAATTTTCATTGGTTTTAGTGATTGTTACACACATTAAATTATAGCAGTGATTCATATCGCTTGTAACAATTAATTCGGGCAAGTGGCTTCTAACCGCTTTTTCGATTGGTTCTTTTTTTCACTTTAAGCACGTATGTTATCGTTTCGTAACGACTCACACACACTGATATAACAACTCACACACACTGATATAACAACTCACACAAACTGATATAACAACTCACAGACATATACAAATATACAACAACCCCCACACACATATATACCAACTCTCACACAAATATAACGACCTCCCACACAGACAAAACGTCTCTCACACACATATATAACAACTCACGTGCATATATAACGAGACTCAGATACACATTAAAAAATTGTACATACATGTAAGACACTCTCACTCAGATATAATAACTTACACACAGATATAACAACTCACACACATAAAATGACACTCACACAGATATAACAATAATCTCGCACAGATATAAAGATACTCTCACACAGATATAACAATACTCTCGCACAGATATAAAGATACTCTCACACAGATATCACGACACTCTCACACAGTTATAACGACACTCTCACGCAGATATAACGACACTCTCACACAGATATAACGACACCCTCACACAGTTATAACGACACTCACACACATGTGACGACACTCTCGTACAAATATAACGACACTTTCACACAGATATAACGACACTTTCACACACATAAAACGACACTCTCACACAGATATAACGACACTCTCACACAGTTATAACGACACTCTCACACAGATATAACGACACTGTCACACAGATATAACGACACTCTCACACAGATATAACGACACTCTCACACAGATATAACGACACTCTCACACAGATATAACGACACTCTCACACAGATATAACGACACTCTCACACAGATATAACGACACTCTCACACAGATATAACGACACTCTCACACAGATATAACGACACTCTCACACAGATATAACGACATTCTCACACAGATATAACGACACTCTCACACAGATATAACAACTTACACTCCCTATAACGACACTCTCACACAGATATAAGGACACTCTCACACAGATATAACAACTTACACCCCATATAACGACACTCACACAAATACAACAACTCACACACCCATATAACGACACTCACACAAATACAACAACTCACACACCCATATAACGACACTCACACAAATACAACAACTCACACACACTTATACCGTGAATCGAACCTGACACCTTTGCTGCGAGAGACCAGCGCTCTATCAACTCTATAAATCGGACTGATATACAAACACACTGACACACACGTTCATAAAACAGCATCATCATCACCATCATTACAATCACCATCATCACAATCATCATCATCACGATTATCATCACTATCGGCATCATCAGGATTATCATCATCACCATCATCACAACCATCATCACAATCACCATCATTACCATCATCACAACCATCAGCACAATCACCATCATTACCATTGTGACAGACGAACTCAGCCGACCCTGAATGACCCTATAGTGTTGGATGATATAGTACGACCTTCGTAGCGACCCCTTGGATAACATCAGTGCCCCGAATATTGTAACCTTTCGTCAAACGGGATTTTCCTTTTCACCTGGACTCATTAGCTATGCAACCGTTCCACACGTTTGCTGATTAATATGTGGACAGTTTACCTATCGTTCATTCTGGTCATCGCATTGATTTAAGGAGAGATTAAATCACGCCCATGGACATCTCTTGAGCAATCATATGCAGTATTTTCATTAACTTGCCCAGAGGGGGCGGCGCCAGAATCAAACAGATAGTAGCGACCACGATCAAAGACACAGACTGGGGGATTTCAGGAAAGACTAGCGCCACGATCAAAGACAGTAGTGGTCCCTGAAACGAGGGACGCAAGTTTCTTGCCGGTATTTCGCATCTCCGTGCCAAACGCAGAACCGATCGCAGTGAAAGCGATCGGGGAAAGCCGGAACGGACGCAGCGAACGGCGATACAGAAATCCAGAGGCGGCATCTCTCTTTAGTCTGGCGGTCAGAATCCCCAAAGTGTCCTGAGATCTAAAAAGGTGTCAATTTTCTCATGTCCCACTCATCTTACAATTAAGTTAGATATATACAGACCACGTAGAAATACACTTTATCACTCGTTGGCCAGACCTTTACAGAAGCACTAGCTATATTTGAAATCCTGCTAGATTATCCCCTGGATTTTTATATATATTTGCAGTGAATTCTAGTTCTGTGCAAAACGGTAATATATATTGTGTCAAGTGATCAGTTCATTCATTCTATTTCACTGGATTTTGTGTTAATTTAAATCTATTAAATTAAACCATCTCAATAGTTCCAGTTGTAAATGTAATGATATATCTGCTATATTATTTCCAAAAAAGATAATAGAGGCTGAAATGCTTTAATTAACTTTTAAAGTCGTGAAGGAATTTATAATTAATAAATTTAGTTAAGTCCTATATTTATAGATGCGTGTTTTAACCATTAGAACTCGCGCAGTGTTTATTAAACACATAATTAAATACGCGAATATATATATATATATATATTTATAAATAGTCTTAACGGGAAATTCATCGCGCTTTAGAATGTTATTTGATTTTTCGGTATATTACATGTCTTTTTTCTTTCATACAGAGTGATCGTAACCTTGCGATCCCAGCAATAAAGAAATCATCTTAAAAACTTCCAGACATATTGATGAAACATTTTTAAATTTAATCTTGTGGCGGTTCAATGCGACCTAGCTATCATAATTACATGAAAGCAAGCCTACCCAAGACTATTTAAAGAACAATCATCATATTAAAATTACAAATCTGTAAGATAAACTGGAAGTTGAACCGTGCCAGTAGCGATACTTGATTTACCTACCATCACGCATTGAAGGAATTTTACCATAGCGGAAGATTAAAGAGACCCCTTCATTTCACCCCTGTGTTGAACTGTGTCAGTGCCATCACATAGACTCCTTTTATATAATAAAACACAATAACTCTTAGGCTTCAAGTCCGGCGATAAGTGAGAATAGTTGCTATCAGCAAACCTCGCAACATCTGGGGCGGGACACGGAAGTACCAGACCTTTTCATGTATCAAGAGTGTAATTGCTGTTTATATAATTCTATTGGATTGTCTGATGCTGTAATCGGTTAGTGTGTGAATATATGAGTGTGGATCCTCACGCGCGTGTATGAATGACAGGAAATTTAATCTTTTTTTTGTAACCATTTTGTTAATGTGCTTACCTGGTAATATAATTTTCTGTATACCCTGCATTGTTCCTTTAAGTGGGATAGTTGATAATTTGTTAACTCTGTTTAAAAAAACCCCTCCTTTTCATTTGCATAGTAAAGGGAAGAACAATTGGGAAGAACAGGATTCTTTCTACCACCCATACCTAATTTTTAAACACCTCTTTCAGAGTAATTAACTTCACGGTTAGGTTAACGTACCTAGGTTCCTGATAACTATCTATCTTTGGACTGGGTTTATATTTGTCTAATAAGCGGGACGGGCTTAGTCGATACCAATCTTCTTCACCCCCTCCCTACCTTGTTATTTGCATTTTTCTGTACTTATGATAATTTTTGCTGTAAACACATGATTATTGTAGTGATGGTTTTTTTAACTTTAATAAACAACATAAACTTAATCGTTACTGTGTTGGAATACCCAAAGCCCCAAATTTCCCCTATTTGTTTAAGATAGTTGTATCCACGTCGTCTGTGTGTTTGAAGCACCAAATCGGTGTGAGAGCAGGTGTGTGTCTGGAAACTGGCAAATAATTGTTTGACCAGGAGAACCTGAAGAGTAGATTGAGGGAAACGAGTTGTCGTAAATAAGTCTGTCTTTACTCTCCTCCAGCACTCTGTGAAGCAACTATTTACTCTCTACATTTCTATCACCGAGCTGTTCACCATCATTCTACACTCTAAACCGGACCACTATTTCTAAGACTCTTTCTCTCAAAATAAATTTACGACAACCATCATCACAACCATCATCGCAATCATCATCATTACCATCATCACAATCATCATCATCATCACAATCATCACCATCATTACAATCATCATCATCACAATCAACATCATCATCTTGTGTTGCGTTCCTTATATAGCATGTCGTACAAGGCTTATATTATCAGCTTGTGCATGGGACTAGTAACCTCATCATGTAAAATAAATTGCCACAGAAACGACTGCCACAAGAGCACGTGACGCTTGGTGCAAGCTTCCTGCAAGAATACCTTCTACGACATGCCTGAAGGTAAAGTAGTCACATTCCTTCTCTGTCTCTTCAGTAACCCCCGTGGACTACATTGAGCACACAAGACCATACACAAACCCAATTACCTCCCCACAACATCGCACAGACACACACACACACATTCACGCACCATCTTAAACACATGCTGAACCACAGCATAGGTTCTGTCCAAACAAAACAGAAGTACTGATAACGAAATATCGATTCTTTAAAGCAAATGATATCCTTAATCCTAACCCCAAATGTTGCGTCGCCCGAATCTTAAATCCGATTACAAGAAAATAAATATGCATAATTCTCAAAAATGAAAGCCTGAACTCTTTTTTTAACGAGAAAATAAAACATTCGAACCGGGAGAGCTGGAATCGATTTCCGATAGGCGTCTGCACAGCTTGGTTGTTCGTGTATTTGTTTCTCTTTTAATTTTGCGTTGTTTTTTAAATTACCACATTTAAGATACATTGATGCAGTAAATTACCAACCGTAACCACGACTCAAATATCCGAATACCAGTATGGAAGCTAAACGGCAGCTGATAAAATAGTGTATTCTTACCAACTCTTTGCGATAAGTATCAAACATGGTACATGGCCAAAGAACAGGAAAGGAAAATCGTACCTTGTGAGACGAGATGCTTAAGAAAAGGCAGCAGAACGAAATATTTTCAGTCGCTTGAGAATAGAACACGCATACTCTAACAATGTGGCCCGAAAGATGTTTATAAGAACGCTTAATATAGAAAAGACGATTAAGGAAAGGTTAGAGCAGAAAATATTAGTGGAGAAAAGATGACTTTAGGAAAGGTTAGAGCAGAAAATATTAGTGGAGAAAAGATGACTTTAGGAAAGGTTAGAGCAGAAAATATTAGTGGAGAAAAGATGACTTTAGGAAAGGTTAGAGCAGAAAATATTAGTGGAGAAAAGATGACTTTAGGAAAGGTAGGTTAGAGCAGATAATATGAGTGCTTTATATTTAATGGTAGATCGAGATCGACTGGTTACCGACCCATACAATAGAGCAATAATACTATAAAAAAAAATACTATAACAAATAAAAATTATGCAGAAAACTTCACCGTTTAAGAAATGAGCGCGGAACAAACTTAGAATAGAAAATATGTGTACAGAAACTATAGCTACAAGAAAGATTAGCGTACAAACGATGACAATAAGAAAGGTAAGTTCAAAATAGATGATTTCAAAGATAGATGACTATTCTGCTTCTTCTTTGGTCCCTGGCCGCTGAGTGAAAAGCCAATCAGTGACTAACACGGCTGGTGGCGTCTTGTAGGGACAAGCAAAGTGTTCAGTAGCCGAATGAACAGATGACTATAGGAAAGTAAAATATTGAAGAGATGACTATTAGACAGTAAAATCTAGAAGAGATGAATATAGGAAAAGTAGAGCAGAAATATTAAAGCAGAAAAGATGACTATGATAAAGTTTAATATAGAAAAGATGATTTTAGGAAAGGTTATTGCTGAAAATATCAGCGCTGAAAAGATGACTTCCAGAAAGTTTAATATAGACAAGATGATTTTAGGCAAAGTTATAGCAGAAACTATTAGCGCAGCAAGATAACTTTAATAAAGTTTAATATAGAAAAGATGATTTTATGCAAGGTTATAATGGAAACTAAAAGCATAGAAAAGACAATTTGAAGAAAGTTTAATTTAGAAAACATGATTTTAGGAAAGGTTAAAGCAGAAACCATTAGCGCAGAAAAGATGACTATAAGACAGTTCAATATAGAAAAGATGATTTTAAGAAACGTTATAGTAGAAAATATTACCGCAGAAAACATGACTATAACAAAGTTTAATATATGAAAAATGGTTTTAGGAAAGGTTATAACAGAAACTATTAGCCCAGACAAGATAACTATAAGTAATTATAATATAGAAAAGATGATTTAAGGAAAGGTTATAGTAGAAACTATTAACGCAGAGAAGATAAATATAAGTAAGTTTAATATAGAATAGATGATTTTAGGAAAGATTATAGCAGAAACTATTAACGCAGAAAATATGACTCTACGATTTATTATAAAGAATGCAAGAGCTCAAAAGATGACTGATTGTAGCATACACACACACACACACGCACAGAGAAGATAATAAACGAAGGATGACTGAAATACTTACATCTTCCCTGAATTTCTTTATATTATCTCCTTTCTGAAACATAAAAGAAAAAAGCTCATTTAAGCTTCATTGTGTTACAAAAATTGTAACTATTGTCCGTGTTGGACAAATTAAAATGTAGCTATGACGTAAAAACAAAACAAACAAACAAACTTTTTTGCAACATAAAAATAGAAACCGTGATGCACACATTGTTTAACATTAAAAAAAACACACACACACACACGTGCAAATCTAAGAAAAGAATTGAGACAACAGGAAAATAAAAGTTTAAACGTTAGGTTAGTTAGTTGCTTATCCTTTACAGGACGTGGCAATCAACCCCAGCTTTTATTGGCTGTTTTGTGATTTTTCTAAGCAATTTTTTCATTCAGTAGTTTGCCATTGCTTTCTGAACGGTACGGCGCTTATACCATTGTTAAAAATCCACACAAAGCGATCTGCTACCAAACCGCTTGCAGCAGGTTTCGAACCTGGTATATCTGGATTATAAACTGCGTTCATATCCATTAGGCCACAGACGCCGACAAACGTTAGGTAAAAACATAAAAATGGTATTACGTCGTACTAGGTCATTAGACAAAGAAAACTGCCCAACGTTGCGGCCACAAGGCCTTCGTCAGGGAAAATGAGCAAGAACAGAAAGAAAAGAATGCGAGAGCTAAATTTTCTTCTTCTTCATGTTCGTACACTCTCAGATTTCTACTTGAATATTGTAAAAGAAAGCAGTGTCATCCTGAGGCTTATTTTACCACCATAGAGTTTTTCTAATAATAGTACTGGTGACGGCCTTATGTGCATTCTCTGTGACACATAAGTTGGGCATCTTTGAAGCAGATGTTCAGCAGTCATTTTATCGGTGTCACAGTTACACTGATCGGTAGTTCCTATCTTTAGCTTGTTGAATAGATGGTATTTCAATCTGTTGTGGCCAGTGCAGAGTCTGAAGATTATTACTTGTTCTCGTCTGCTGAGCTGGTAGTATCCATCATTTTGTGTGTTGCCTGGGGGTTCTGCTTCCCATATGTTTCTGTTTCTATTACAACTCTTTGCCTCTTCGAAAGTTACGCTTGTATCAGAAAAATAAATAATATTAATACAATCTCTGATATCACCGTTGCCGGAATCTTGTGATGAATACGCAAAATGGCTTATGCATCCGGGCATAGAAAGTTAATACTAAATAGGGGGCAAATGTGAGAGAGAAAAATAATAAAAATAATGTTGGATAAACAATAGCCCACAGAATACTGGCTGGCCTTCTCTCACTTTTTTGTTAATGACAAAAATTCAGCCGTCAGATTAGAGGCTACAGAAAAATGTTCCCTCATGGTTTAGATTTGTTATAACATAGCCTCAACACGTAGCAATGTTGAAGATGTGATAATATAACATGTCCAGAAAATGGTGGCATCTTTTGCCGGTATTTAGACATCATGCCGACGGCTTGTCCTGGATTTTTGGAGCTTCATTCGGTTTTGTAAGCTAGTTTCTGTTGCTTTTGAATTGAGGCCATTGGGGTGTGGATATGCACATAAGTATGGGACGCATCTCTTAGAAAAATTATAAATGAAAAGCGAAATAATGATTTAGATCAAAGTTAAGCAGCTAAAATATTATGGTCGTATAAAATATACTACTGGACAAAAGTTAAGGGCCACCATTCAGTTTAGACAAGGTTTATATAATTGAATTGATTGGCAAACTGTAAAGACAAGTGAAAATGTCATTAAAACTGAGCTCAGAGAAATGTGTATACATTTCTGTGTGCACTAGGTTAATTTTGTTTTAAGTGTCCAAAAACTGGGTCACTTTAACCCGCACGTGAAAATTGCCATTGTTGCTGCAAAAACTCGTGGTTTTTGCAACACGCCCCACTAGTTCAAAAGGTGAAAAAGTGAGTTGAATGTGAATGCACGTGGAAAATGATCATCGGTAAAGAGTGTTCACTGTTGGTATGCAATAAATCAGCATGACAAGTGGTCGAAATGATCACTGCATTAGCCATGCCACCAAGGAGAAGTCTCAGCACTGTAGACCGTGGTCGAGCCATGGCATGGATTCAGGATGGTCAATCTGTTCGTCATGTTGCAAGACGTTTAGCAGTGTCCCACTCTACCATTCAGAGACTTCTTGAGAGATTTCAAGCTACCGGACATTTGGAAAATCGACCCTGCTCCCGAAGAATTATATAAACCTTGTCTAAACTGAATGGCGGCCCTTAACTTTTGTCCAGTAGTATATTATAATGAAAACAAAAAACAGTTCGTTCTTCAAATGACAATTAGAGCAGCAACAGCCAAGAAGTTACTGACTTTCGTGAATGGGCGCCTGGATAGCATAGAAGGATTAAAGTGGTTTGACAAATCACTCATGTGGAACTGATGACACTAACCATAAAAATAATAGTGGAACCAGAGATGAGAAGAAGTCGTTAGCGATGGATAATGCACACACACTGAGGAAACCTTTGTATAATACAAGGTAGTCCTTGTTTTCTAATCCTCCGGGGAAAGAGATGAAGAAGGACAGTGAAGAACTCACGGGAAAGAAAATTTGAGAAACATGAAAGGGTTGACAAATACAGGTAAAGGCCGTGAGCTGATGGCACGGGACAGGAAGATCTGGCATACTTTTGGTAAAGGCCTATGATCCTTGGGGAGTTGACAGGTGATGATGATGAATGAACATTAGATTCTTAATTCCTTTGATCAACTCTCTGGAGGCGAAGTCGACTCAGCTCTGTTCTCGTCTTTTCCGTTTCTAGACCCGGAGATACATAATTATTGCCATCTGCTCCATAGGATACCGGATCCAACACGCCATTTCTCTCATCACCTGGCCTGCGCAGGGACACAGGAAGTGTGTGGGTTGTCTCCTGCTCGCAGTTTCTAGCAGATGATTCTTTTGGTATTCCGTAGTTTTAGTCTTTCAAAATAAGTGTTTCCCCCCCCCCCCCCCCCTTGTTTGCTTTCAAATGTGAAATTGGTGATGAAAAAGTGGGAGTTTGTCTAGGGCAACGGTACAAACCGCGGTATATGTAAGATATGGAAATTAATAAATTGTTAATGTGTGGTATAACCACAATATACTCCAAGTTTGTTTAACACGTGGAGGTTTTTGGAATATGTTAAGTTCAAAGTGTGACCTACTTGCCACTTATGGGGTTTGTGCTCTTTACACTTACAGTAAGCGTGTGTAAAAATAAGATGAGCAGCCTTTTATCATTGTATTCATAAATGCGCAGGAAGCATCGTTTGTGACAGCGTAGCAGACAAGAGATGTGTTCATGATAGCACCAGTTTGTGACAGCGCAGCAGACAAGAGATGTGTTCATGATAGCACCAGTTTGTGACAGCGCAGCAGACAAGAGATGTGTTCATGATAGCACCAGTTTGTGACAGCGTAGCAGACAAGAGATGTGTTCATGATAGCACCAGTTTGTGACAGCGCAGCAGACAAGAGATGTGTTCATGATAGCACCAGTTTGTGACAGCGCAGCAGACAAGAGATGTGTTCATGATAGCACCAGTTTGTGACAGCGTAGCAGACAAGAGATGTGTTCATGATAACACCAGTTTGTGACAGCGTAGCAGACAAGAGATGTGTTCATGATAGCACCAGTTTGTGACAGCGTAGCAGACAAGAGATGTGTTCATGATAGCACCAGTTTGGGGCAGCGTAGCAGACAAGAGATGTGTTCATGATAGCACCAGTTTGTGACAGCGTAGCAGACAAGAGATGTGTTCATGATAGCACCAGTTTGTGGCATATATTGCCTTGAATTAATATAATCTATGACTACTCAAACAGATTAGATTCGATGAACTAAATGAACAAATGTCGCACGCTAGCAATTAGATGTAAACTATATTATGAAGTAGGGTGAAATTGTCGTAACTGTTCAAACAAGAGGTCACGTTTTAAAGTTTTGAAGTCATCAGATCCAGGCTTTGTCAGGTTTATCCGTGGGCTTTTTAATTGTCAACGCGGAATTTTGAATTGACAGTAAAAGTAAACCCTAGACTACTTACGCTAGTTGGGAAAGTCTATGACCCCTAACATTTAATGATGGACAGGCACTTCTAACACTTGACTTCTAAATTTGAAGACACACCACCTAACCTTGAGGTCTTTGACACTCTAACATTTGGGGTCCACCATCATTCATCAACTTAATGCACACCATAGCCGGTATTTTCTGAAGGCCTGTGTTCCATAGGGAGCTAAAGAGTATTAAATTGGTTAATAGAGAGACAAAGAGAAAGAGGCAAAGAGACAGAGAAATAGAGAGAGAGAGAGCCAAAGACAGACAAAGAGAGAGATAAACTGAGTGAGACAAAGGAGAGACAAGAGATGGACAAAAAGATATACAAAGAGAGAGCGACAAAGAGAAAGAGACACAGAGAACAAAGGGAGAGGCAAAGAAAGAGGCAAAGAGGCATAGGGACAAAAAGAGAGAGAAAGAAAGAAAAAAGAGAGAGGTTTGATTTGGTTTTAAGGACTATCTTCATTGCACAAGAACTACTCCATCAGTGCTCCGATCTCCTCCCTTAGATCACATAAAGAGGATCTCAGCACAGAGCACGAACTCCGTAGCACCGGCGAGAATCCTAATGTGTGTATATAGGAATTATAGCGGGAGGTTATTTAAAATTATTTATTTATGTAAGAGTATGCCAGTAAAGAGTTCTGACCTTACAAGTAATACCCCAGTCTTAGAAATAAGCACTGGTGTATTGTTATCATACAAATAGTCAGACTGTGAAAACCCTGGTCCAGTTGGTAAGAATTAGTACCAGGATTTAAGGTGTCTCCTCCCTGTGACTATTTTATGATTACTTATATTCTAGGGGATAAGTGAAATGTACATTCACTGAAACCACAAATGGAAGAAGTGAATAAATCCTCAGGTACAGTTAAAATATTTTAATAATTACACTAATATTCTATTTCTACTATTTGGAAAAGAGCATACATAATATAAAAGTATTCACACAATTACTATTATTGTCTGTTTAGACTTCAAGGGCTTGAATATTAAAGTTACTGCAATCTGCAATCACTGTTTTTAGTCTCTTGACTTTCCAATTAATTGTCATCAGTTGACTGAACTATGGATTTTCACTATTAGCTTTTTCTTATATATTTTGTGGTCAGTGTCTTAACTGACACTTATCTGTTCAACTTGATACTGCTGACACTGAACTGTCCTTTGCTGATATCAGACTTGGTAGGCCCAACAGTAGGGATGCCAATGACCAGTTGAAGTTCACTCTTTGGGGTCCTGCACTTTTGTGGGATTGCCTCTGATGAACGACACAGGCTTCTGATACTGGACAGTCTGGTTTGAGTTATTTCATGGAACCTGCAACATAAGAGCCTTGGCTAGTATCTGGCTAGACTTGTAGTTGACTAGCACAGATGTCAGACCAGTCAGTCATCAGATGTCACCGTTATACAATCATAGTAAGTAAGGACATCATTTCAGTGATATAGCATTAATATTAACATTTCAATTTAAGTGTAACTGACTAGCACATAAGTCAGACTAGTCAGTCCTCAGGTGTCAAAGTTATACAGTCATAGCAAGTAACATCATTTCAATGATACAGAATTAATATTAACATATCCGTAATAAACATCATCTGGTTTACTCTGCTCCTATACATCCTTTTCTGATCTATACTTGATCCTTCCAAATCATATCAAGTACAAATTCAAATACTGATGCTATTCTTAGCATCTACCCAAAATTAATACATAAATAAAGAGAGTGACTAAGCGATCAAGTTGCTTTCTTCGGTAGTACAATTACATAGTTTTGGAATTGAAACCTGGCTGTGGAACATTCCATTTTACCAGCTGTAAATGGGCACTCAGTCAAACTAGGGAAGGAAAAGGCAACGAGGAAGGGGACTAGTCACCTTAACCTCATAAACGCGGTATACAATTCATTTCCCTATGGCAATCTCTGGTCATGGGACTGCCTTTATCTTCGTAAGCGATAAAGCATTTAATATCGCCGAGATACAACATTTAATACAATAAATATTTTCTATTTGGCTGTGGGCTAGTTTGAATACCTTTTAGTACAAACAACAATCATCCACAAAGCACATGTTTAAATCATATTCAAAATAACAATACATTATATCAATGAATATTAGACAGGCATATTTTGTGAACTCTATATAGGAACCTGTAATACAAAATAAAAATATTATACACGGTAGTTATCATAATTTCGCTTACCCTCAGACTTCAGATACTGGACTGAACAATGTTTCTGGCGATCCGCTCACAATTCATGGGTAGTGGCGAAACTCGCGGACGTATCGGAGGGTACTAACGTCACAGCTAGAACTAGGCCTAAAAAATCTTTCCCGAACATCGATTTCAGCCGATCTGTGCGTCGACTGAAATTTTGCCTTTCTCATTCTCGGCATATATAATATCCATATTGTTCCATCTTATCTAGTTTTATACAGTTGATAATTCTCTACCTTCCTATCCATGTAATTTCCCAAACTGTTATTTGTTGATTTTAATATTTAGAACAGAAGTGGGTTTACATGCTTTTAGCGTAACTGGGGGCAGCCGAAATACGCATATATCTCCGTAAATGAGAACTTCCTACCGTTCCTTCTTATATGCAGTTATACACAATCCTTCCCTGTACTAAAATGTAAAATCCTTTTCATACTGATTCCCTTCTACTTTTATTTATCCTTGGCGATTTCCTCTATCTGATACACATTTCGCTGATACGCCGCAAATTTTTTAAGCGGTCAATCGATCGTTGACGGGTTTATAAACCTACCTGAACACGTTTGCAATGACTTGAAACCAATTTTGCGATAGGAATCACACATTCTATAAATATTTTTGTTGTGGGTAGGTTTCTAATTTTTTAATGTTGCCAGAGCAGTGGCCAGATAAGCCTACTCTTTACGATTTCCAACTGCCGTGGGAATTTTAACATGCGCAACGTGCACACGGGACCTCCTATTTTTTCGCCCTTATCCGAGAAGGCTAGGCATCCGATCTCCCTACCCAGGAGACCAGGTGGCAGTATGACATCATTAGGAACACTGGTTCTGAAGAAAAAAAAATGTCCATAAATGTTAAGTCCTTTTTCGCGTGGGAGTTAAGTGTGTGAGATTCTCACATGCCAGTCTAGTCTTGATAGACGCACATGTGAGCGCATCTGAAATAAATGTATATTTTAAATATTTTTGCGTTCTTTTCTGCATTACCGTTGAATGCAGATGACGCGCTTTGCTGCGTCGATTTGTTGCCATACAAATCAGACTCTTGGGGCATTATGATATATCAGTCGTCAATAATAGACGTATTTTTCGGTGTTCTTACTCTTAAGTGAAGAGAAGACACATTCATGTTAACTTGACTATAAGTTGAAAGATGATGAAGTTTATTCCTGTCGAATCTTTCCAGGAATCCGTCGGGATTTATAATGTGTGCCAGATACGGCACATTTCGATGTCTCACGCCTCAGAGACTTGTAGCCCTATGTGCCACGGCAGAACTTCTATTGAATTCGTTATGATCAATATGTGCTTCCCTCTGGCATCAGGAGCATGTCAAAATAATATATATATATATAATCTTCAAATCGACAAAGTCCTCGATTTGGTCAAGACGTTTGACCTTGATATTATTATGGCCGGCACTGTCAATCAAAGGCCATATTGATAATGATGCATTGTCTGCAACAGACCAATCACCTGTCTGCTTTAAAACACGATTACACGAACTACAAGAGAGAAAACCTGACTGATTCTAAAGGCGACGAACTGGAACGGACTACGGACTACGACTTATGGAACATGAAACACAAGAAGTTGATGCGTGATGCCGATGTATAAATAATGTCCTCAAAAATATCCTCTAGATAATAAAGGTTTTCCAAACCTAGTTCATTTAACAGAGTAGCAAGTAATGGTCCTTGGTACCTGCATCAACCGATGCAGTACAATGCAGCGACATGTGAGCTGGGAAAAAACATCTCGTGACGACGACTTTCGCAGACAGGCTATGAATCGAAATCGCTCACGACCCAAAATCAATAGAGTTAATGAAAGAGTCAATTTACCTTGCTTTCATGAAATACACAGAAATATCACGCCTCCCGACATGTGGGAAACACTAGAGGTATTATCTCGAATAAACGAAATATCCATTAAGAGGACTACACATCCCTGACAGAACAAAAATAGCGGAGATCCCCCTCTTCAACGAGGCATCTCTTTCGCCATTCCAAATCGCTCACTCCCACTAGTGGTGGGCGGAAACCGATCGACAAAGAAGCAAGACAAGTCATGCGCAGTCCAGCGCAAAACGACCACAGCTCAAACTTAACTGCATTCGATACCAACGCGAGAAGACAAATGCTTACCGAGAAAAGTGACTATAAATTCCAAGCAGTTGTTGCCCTTGCGTTATAAAATAGATATTGAAATAAAACGATGTTGCGAGAATTTATCACGCAACATATCACCACCTCCTCCCGATAAAAAAAAAATGTGGAACATATTTTTTTTTCAATATCAAAGAGCAAGCGATAAGCGGCTCAAAACGCACGAATTATGCGCTGATAATTAACTAAATTGCCAAACAATAGGCTAATTATAGAGTGTCTGGTGAGGATATACCTCAACAGAAAAAATAAATATGTCTCAAAAAATATTCACATCGGGGAGGTGTCACCAACACACATCACGTTAGCATGTAAACACAATATACGTATGCAAGTTACTATAATCATCATTAAACAGCATACTCTAATATTGTCTTTAAAAATGGATGTACAAATCTGATAGGAAAATTTAAATAGTACATTCTTTGGCATGTAATGACATAAGTACATAGTAAAGTTAAACTACATGACGATCCAGGACATATGCTCTGGTATTCCGAGGGTAAGTACACAATCTAGAACTCGTAAGGTAAGTCCTCAGCTCAACAATGACATTCTGAGAAAGTACAAGCAATATAATGCTAATTAATAACTAATATGCTTCATAAGGTACAATACATTATTAATAATTGTGGCTGTTTAGTAAACTAACGGCCCTTATATTAACTACTCAGTCCTCCTCTATCATTTTAAAAAACGAACAGAAGAAGATGACAACAAAGCACGATAGTGTGTACATATAAAGTAAGTACAGATGTGCTAATCTATTGTAGAAATATAGGTGTGTTATGACTCTGTAATATATAGGAATATAGGACAGAAGTATTAATTGGAGTCATGTGGGCATCTAGACAAAATGTCAGCCATCACATTATCCGCACCACGGATAGCTCGTACCGTGAAGTGAAAAGGTTGAAGAGCTATAGCATATCGAGTGGATCTCGAACTCTTCAAATTCTTAGTCTGAATAGATGTAAGAGCTTTCTGATCAGTCTCTAGAATGAAATGTGCGCCCAGGAGGAATCTTTGTAGTTTTAGAATTGACCAAACCATCGCTAACAACTCACGGTCTAAAACCGAGTAGTTCCTCTCTGCCGCATTTAGTTTTCTAGAAATGTACATAACAGGATGCAGAGTATTTGCATATTCTTGCATCAGTGCTGCTCCAATCCCAGTGGATGAAGCATCACTCCGAAGAACAAAAGTCCTATCAAGAGTAGGTAATCTTAAGATGGGAGGAGAAGAAAATATATTCTTAATTTGGTCTAGTGAAGATTGGCATTCTTCAGACCAACGGACCAGATTAGGCGAACCTTTCTTCAACAATGTTGATAGAGGTGCCATGATCGAAGATAAATTTGGAATAAATCTCCCATAAAATTAAATTAAACCTAAGAGACTCCTAACTTGTTTCTTCGTTTTAGGAACAGAGATGTTCAGTATTTTGGAAGTATTGTGGTCTTCTGTCTTCAAGAGACCATGACCAACACGATGACCCAGGAAAGAGATTTCACCAAAACCAACAAAAGCTTTAGAAGGTTTTGCTGTCAAATTATTCTCACGTAGAGTGGACAGTAAGTCATATAACCCTAAATAGTGATCTTCCCAGGTATCACTGAAGAGACAGATGTCATCTAAGTATGCGATGACATCCGAACGATGTGACAGAATTCGACGCATCATGCGAACGAAAGTGGCAGGGGCGTTCATGAGACCAAAAGGCATAACATTCCATTGAAATAGACCCCTAGGTGTAGAAAAAGCAGTAAGAGGTTTGGCATGCTCTGCTAAAGGCACTTGCCAATAACCTTTAGACAAGTCAAGTTTAGTGAAGAATCTAGAATTAGAAAGTCTAATCAGTAGATCTTCTAACAAAGGCATCGGTTCAGCATCGAATTTTGTGACCTGATTCAATTTGCGATAATCAACACAAATTCGTATGTTCTTATCCTTCTTCCGGACAATAACCATGGAAGAAGAATATGGTGAAGTCGATGTTTCAATTATATTTAATTGAATCATTTCATCCAATTCCTTTTCCACTTGCGACTGAAAGTGTATAGGAATAGGATACGGCCTAACCCTAATTGGATTATTGTCGGTAAGAATTATGTCATGTTCTATGACATCTGTGTGTCCAGGAATGTCAGTGAGAACATCCTGAAATGTTTGTAACATCGACGAGACTTGTCGATGTTCGTCACCAGAAAGATTAGGAGAAACAGAAACGTTTTTTTCCAAGATTCCGTGGAATGTAATGGAACCACTGGAAGGGGAAGGTTGACATCAGAGAAGGTAGCTTCCTCATCCTGAATGACAGACAGGGATGAATAATGACCGTGAGGTGCAGGAGCATCATCCGTTGCCTGGAAAATAGGCAGCAAATAGTCCGGACGTTCGTGAAATTCCGAAAGCATGTTTATGTGGAAAGTTTTATGCTTTCCATCAATATCGACCACATAGTCAACATCGGAAATCCGAGAGACTATTGCATACGGACCTTTCCATGCAATAAGAAGTCTATTTTCCCTACTGGGGAGTAGGACGAATGCTTTGTCACCTGGACAAAGTTGTCGTAGACATCTATTCTTGTTAGCAAACTGCCTTGCCTTCTCTTTAGCAATTTTTCTGATGAAGCAGTTGCTAGCTTACATGCCTCAATGATCTTTTGTCTAAGAGCAATGACATACTCATATGAGGATTGAGTTTCATCGCTAATATCATCGGCAGTGATGAGATCGTGTAATAAAGACATAGGGCCGCGTGGACGCGCGCCAAAGACAAGTTCGAAGGGAGAAAATCCTGTGTGTTCATTAGGGACTTCTCTATAGGCAAAGAGAGCCGCGGGTAAAACCCTGTCCCCAATCTTGAGGATGATCTTCAGTTATCTTACCAAGCAAAGTCTTGAGCGTTCTATTCAGACGCTCAACTAACCCATTAGACATAGGATGGTAGATACTACTGAGAGATCGTTCAATATGTAAGGTAGACATTACCTGTGACATAGTGTCAGATATGAGTTGAGTGCCATGGTCTGACAATATTTCTCTGGGGAACCCCAAGCGAGAAAATATCAACCAAAGAGCATCTGCGATATCTGTAGTAGATATGCTCTTAAGAGGAATAGCCTCTGGCCAACGTGGTGCACATATCGACACATGTAAGGATAAACTGATGTCCTCTGGCCGACTTGACCTTAAAAGGGCCAATAATATCTATGGCCATTTTCTGAAACGGCCGAATAGGAATGTCAGCAGCCTGGATAGGCGCAGCATGTCGTGGTCCTCTAGATTTGACCTCCTGACATACCTTGCATGATCGGCAGTAAATACGAATGTCCTTATTGACAAAAGGCCAAAAGAAAGCCGCAAGGACTCTCGACTTCGTACGGGCAAAACCCATATGTCCAGCACATTGCGAGTCATGAGCATGTTGCAATATTTGGACTCTCATGCTCTTGGGAACAAGAATTTGCGAATGTGCCGACGTAGCCGAATCTTGTACCATACGTACAAGTACGCCGTTTCTCATTGCAATCCAAGATTTTCTATTTGTATCCTGATTCGGATCACCTTTCTTCGCAAGAACGAAGAATTTTTTTAAAGAAGAATCTTCTTCTTGCAATTTTATGAAAGAGTCACGAGTGATTACTAAGTGACTATCTTGGCTATCAACTTCATTATCACTATTCAGTGAAGTTTCGGGTGTTTGTAGAGCTTGTGCTCTTGTAACTACTGCATTTGTAGCTTGCATGTTATTATCTTCCCAAGCAGCAATCTGCTGTGGGGTACACTCCCTAACTCCGTGAATACGACCAATAATAAGGTCCGCAATAGGATTAGGTAAGAGACAAGCATGCACATCTCCAGTAAAGAAAGGAGTGGCAATGCGAATTACAGCAGTAGGATATTTTTCTAGAGTGCCGCCAAATGTGACACATTTAATAACCCTTCCTGTAGCACAAGATGGATCTACAAGCGATTGTCTAACACCAATAGTGGTGCATCCGGAATCGAAAAGTAGTGAGACCGGAGTATCATTAACAAGACCCTTATGTAGAATTAAAGAACCCCTCCCGTCATGCGCAACAGCAGCAGGAAGAGCGGGAAGTGGGTGACCACAACTCAAAGTAGTTATGGTACCCGGTTCGAATAAAGTACTGCATTGGGGGCATTTGTTTGCTCTCTCAAAGTCAAAAGCAGAACTAGTGACAGCGTCAAAGTTTTTACTATCAACAACATGATTACAGGCTGCCTCAGTTTCCTGTTGTACAGCATTAGCCTGCTGATATCTCTTTTTTTTGTGTTGAGATCTACCCCGACTATTATTACCTCTGAAGTTATCAGAGTTATTATTATCTCTGCAGTTATTATTGTCTCTATTGTAATTGTTATACTGGTTCGAATTCCAGTTTCCACGATTACTATCATGTTCACATTGATGCGAACATCTATTTGTTTGGTTCTGAGGTCTTCGGCAGGAATAACCTCTATTACCATATCCTCTTTTGAAATGCTTATAATTATTAGGGTGATAGTAACGAGTACTATCAGGTTGTCTCCAATTCTTCGAAGAAGAATCACCATGAAATTGATTTCCATGATTTTGACAGAAATTACCGCTACTCTTTCTATCAAAATTTTGTTGGTATCTACGAGCAAAGTTTTGACCATACGGAGCTGCCGAAGCAACTGGTAAACCTTCTTTCACCTTAGAGTTACCCATGGTTATGTGTGGGTGCGCAGTTACGTATTGGCAACAGAAATCTTCCATTTCCTTTATTGTTTTAGGTTTACGTTCATGAAGGAAAGCAAGGAAAGACTCATTGACAGACGACATGACTTTGTCTCTTAGTATTAAGTCCATAAGTCCTTCATAAGTTTTTTCTGTCTTAGATAGTTCAACCCATCGTGAGAAAGTAATGCGTATTCTTGCAATAAACTCGGAGAATTCAACTCCATTTTCAGGTAACATGTTTTTAAATTGTAGACGATAGCCGTCTTCGTTAAGCTGATATTTCTTTAACAAAGCGGCCCTGACAACCTCATAATTGTTCTTGTCAGGTTCATCCACCATATTTAATATACTTAGAGCTTTACCTGTCAGTATCCCTGATAACTGATAAACATATTTTGCTTTGTCTATGTTATGAGCTGTACATGCTTGTTCAAATCTGTCCAGATAGAACATTATGTCATCGCTGGAAGGACTAAATGTTGGTAACTTAATCTTAAAAGTATCATTATTAGCCTTACCAGAAGATGAACCCTTGTTTGAATCATTACCATTACTCATGCTTGTCAATTTCAATTTTTCCAACTCTAAAGCTAAGACCTTTTCTTCATGTTCCATTTTTGCTTTCTCTTTCCTCTCATCAGACTCTCTCTGTAATCTTCTTTCCTCAGCCTGAGCCTCTTTTTGAAGTCTTTCATTTTCAGCTTCTTTTTCAAGTCTTTTATTTTCAGCCTCTTTTTCAAGTCTTTTATTCTCAGCCTCTTTTTCAAGTCTTTTATTCTCAGCCTCTTTTTCAAGTCTTTTATTCTCAGCCTCTTTTTCAAGTCTTTCAGCTTCTAGCTGTAGCTGGAGTTTTCTCTCCTCAGCTTCTGATTCCCTTTTTTGTTTTTCCATTTCCATTTGGAATCTTTTTTCATCCACCTGCATCTGCAGTTTCTTTTGTTCAGCTTCCATTGCTTTATCATATCGAGCAGTTGCAAATTCTTCTAACTTATCACCAGTCTTCCCAAGCAATTTACCCTGCTCAATAAAGTGCTCAAATGTAGACATGTTGTCTAACATATGAGTCCAAAACCTGAAATAATTAACTAATTTATTTCAAACCTAAGTGTAACAAGTCTTAATTAAGCACTTGTATATTCACATCACCTTATATTATCCCAGTCTCTGTGGGAAACAAGTCTCCAATCAAAGAACTTGTATATGAAATATCAGCACTCAATTCTTGATCATAAGTGCACTTCTCATTCAATAGTGCACGACACTATTCATCATTCATTTATCATCAGTATAGTAGTAACAGTGCATTAGCATAGCCCATTAACTAATTACTATAACTGTAAACAATGACTATGTAAACACATGCAGAATGTAAACATTGAAAATGTAAACAATACAAACAATGTAAACAATAACAATGTAAACAATAACAAAGATCAGCAACAATACAAAAACTTTCGCAGAAATCAACTAAAAATAAAGCAGAAATTAATGAAATATCACAAAAAATGTGACGATATCTGCGATAGAATTAAACAAAATACATGACACCACAGTGTATAAACAAAAATGTTGTATGAAACTAAATTATAGACAAGAGTAGGCTAACAAACACAAACAAATCAAAACAAAACTAAAGAATGCGAAATAATAACGAAAACAATATTAAAACATGTCATCACAGCTAACATAAATAGCAACAGAAGTCGCTTAGCAAATTCCAGTATTGGAAATTTGCAAACCTTACAGAAAACGCTCACAATAGACGACCTCTATGACGTGGCATAATCTAACGGAGACACCACCCAACCGAGAACCCGCTGAAATATAAACATATAAATATACAAATAACATATAAACATATAACATATAGAATGAGATGATACACAGAAGACTCAGCAGAAGTATAAGGGCACAGTTTACATACAAACAGGCCACTTAACTTATAGGCTTCCAATCGTAGAACAGCAGAAAAACGGATGTCAATCAACGTCCTAAAGAGCGAAGCTCCAACGATGATGGCACATCTGAACTGCTTCCACTGCTAACACGATGGTACAAGAGCTTCTGACATACTGTGTGTTGAGTTGTTTCGGCACTTGACCTTCTAATCCAAAAGTAAGTTGATGGAAATCGGTACTTGGCCTTCTTCAGAAAACAACCCGTTTCAACCGGCACTTGACCTTCTCAAAAAACGACAGCACTGGAACCTTGACAGCAGCAACTTGCTTGACTTGCGTAAAAGATAACAGCAGTCCGAGTTATCCGGCAACATGTAACAACGCCGGGTACTGTCAAATTCTTGTTTCCGTCAAAAAATTGAAATTTGACTTTTACCGGGCAACGCCGAGTACTTTGAAAATTTTGAAGATGTTGACTGTATTGAAGAATGTTAATTTCTTGAAGGATGCTGATGAATTCTTGTTGAAAATGAAGTGGGTAAGGGACCCCGTGTTTGCTGGTACCAGAATCAAACCAGCTTATGGCCACCAAATGATGCGTGATGCCATATGATGATGGATGGCATCCGCATGTCTGGTTTTGTGTAGTGTGTAGATGTGTTCAGTCAAAACAATGTTCATGCAACAATAACAGGGCAATCCACATAGGACGTCAGTAAACTCACGACGTATAAAGTCAATGAGTCTTGAAACAGCCGTTGACGTTTTTCTTCATTATTTATTGTGGACGCCACAGTGACAAAATGGTTACGCAAATGTGTAGGCACATCAAACAGTCATTATCACAGCAACATTCAATACAGCAATAAACGGTAGACAGCATTACAATGATGAGTCAGATGCATGTTATATTTCAAAGTGCTGTAAATGTAGTCAGGTAAACAACTCCATCCTTTTCTATAACAGCCAGGAGATAACCAGATGTATGAGATCAGTTCACTCTCCTTAGTTTGACTTCAGCAAGACAGACACGTCTGCCGAAGTATAAATAATGTCCTCAAAAATATCCTCTAGATAATAAAGGTTTTCCAAACCTAGTTCATTTAACAGAGTAGCAAGTAATGGTCCTTGGTACCTGCATCAACCGATGCAGTACAATGCAGCGACATGTGAGCTGGGAAAAAACATCTCGTGACGACGACTTTCGCAGACAGGCTATGAATCGAAATCGCTCACGACCCAAAATCAATAGAGTTAATGAAAGAGTCAATTTACCTTGCTTTCATGAAATACACAGAAATATCACGCCTCCCGACATGTGGGAAACACTAGAGGTATTATCTCGAATAAACGAAATATCCATTAAGAGGACTACACATCCCTGACAGAACAAAAATAGCGGAGATCCCCTCTTCAACGAGGCATCTCTTTCGCCATTCCAAATCGCTCACTCCCACTAGTGGTGGGCGGAAACCGATCGACAAAGAAGCAAGACAAGTCATGCGCAGTCCAGCGCAAAACGACCACAGCTCAAACTTAACTGCATTCGATACCAACGCGAGAAGACAAATGCTTACCGAGAAAAGTGACTATAAATTCCAATCAGTTGTTGCCCTTGCGTTATAAAACAGATATTGAAATAAAACGATGTTGCGAGAATTTATCACGCAACAGTTTCCTAATTTTTTTTAAATGTTTGCCCAGCGGCGTCTGATAAGCTTTACGGCTATAAGCTGTGGTTTGCATTTTTTAACGATTTCACACGGGACCACCTCCACAAACAGCTATGTAGAAAATTTAATTAGAGTTTATTGGTGTAATTAGACAAACACTGTAAATTTTTGTCGTGGAATATTCTAATCCCCATATATAAATTATCACGTAAATATAAAGCCTAATAAATACATATAATAAATAAAAGAAAAGAGCAATGGTAAATAACAGTGCTGTCACAAAGAAGGTACTCGAAATTCCCCCTTGTTTTCTACTTCGTCGGCAAATTGTAACGCTTTCACGTTGATATTAAAGGCCTTCTGCAACATACACGCGTTTCCCAAACACACAATAAAATGTGCTGCCTTTCTAAGAAAAACCTTGAAATATGCAAGTTGACCTAAATTTTAAATTCCATTCATGTCTTTTTCTACACTATGTTACCAAGATCAAAAGACAGATGGACTAAAGGATAGCGAGAAGAGAGAGGGGCGAATAAAGCCGAACGCATGCAAAATTAAACACGCGTCTCGCTATTAATGCCACCCCCAACCCGCGTCGCGCGATACACAAATGCTGCCATCACGCGTGTAAGACTACATGCACTAACTTTTTTTCAGACGGACAGTGATAAAATACATTACCCATCCCAGAGTTAGGTTTTAAAATCACAAAAAACGCTTATTAGGAAAGATAACAATAGATGGGTTTACGGTTGAAAACATAACAGTACCCAGACAGCACATCTTCGAAACAGGAGGTAGAAAATACATATTTTGAACGCAGCCACGTAGCTCTTTTAAATTTGGATATTTGGGTTCCTTAGGGCTTGCTGACAAAGAATATGTAAAACGTTACGCAAATAGTCCAGGAATTAATAAATTATACCCAAAATAAAATAGTGGGGATGCCTGACAGCATGGAATCATTTCTGCTCATAAAATTTTTTTTATAACGTGTTTGAAAAAAATCTTACGTTACAGAATTAGCCTACCATGTAAACTCCAAATTGATTGGAGCGCAACAAATGAAAGACTAACCACGATTGGTCGGGCTATAAATACTATCTTTCGTTGTTAGGGGAGACGTGAAAAGGTAACATTTTTTCAAACACTTGTCGAAACGTGGCCTCATTGGCTAGACTCGCTGATATACTCACTTAGGAGCGTTAGTTCGAGACCACTAGTGCAAATAATCTTGATAAAGCAACAGTGCGTTGAAGCCAGCTCATATTTGTGTTAAATAAAAGCCTGGAACATAAGCAGATGGGAATTTGTGCCAGTAATTGTG
The DNA here is from genome assembly GCA_024509875.1 of Oreohelix idahoensis. Classification (NCBI taxonomy): domain Eukaryota; kingdom Metazoa; phylum Mollusca; class Gastropoda; order Stylommatophora; family Oreohelicidae; genus Oreohelix; species Oreohelix idahoensis. The sequence goes on from JAMPIV010009600.1 coordinate 268,131, forward strand.
CCAGAATTCATTGCTAATCAACGTATCTGTGTTTATTTCCATGAAATTGTGGGACCGTGGTCTTGATGGTACTGAGCAGCACCTGGTCAGAGCTTTGCTGAATCCAGAGTCGGACAGCATACTCCTTGGTTCATTTAGCTATCAGTGAGGTGTCTCCAGAGCCCAGAGGAGAATTCGAGCAGAGGAGTCCTTTCCTGCCGCCATCACGCAAGATAAGCTGATTTGGCCAGCTGAGCTCAACATTATATCCCCTCATCTTGAAATGACTTTGTAAAAATAACATTCAGAGGGGAATTTAATTGTCTTAATATCAGGAACTGAGAACATCTCCAATACTAGTCCCAAAAGACAAACTATTGAAGTCATGATGACAAATACCAACAGAGCTTGAACAAAATAAAACCAGTATTACCTCATATTACCACTACACAACTGACACACATAGGATATTTTAAATAATATATGTCACTACAATATTCATATTGATAAAGTCTGTACATATACTTGTAATTACAATTGATTGTGATTCCTGGTTCCTTTGTATTTGAATCAGGACACATATACCTTTATGATAACCATGAATACATATTGTTATTTGAAAAGTTATCAGTGACTCCTTAAGATATTCTCATAGAGTGTTATATGTATGTGAGTGTCACAGTGTTGTCAAGAGTAGTGGATTAAATTAAATTGTTTATCTGTCTGTTGTTGTGACTTACACTTCATCATACACATACCCTAGACACATAACGTAGTCATCACACTATTCCAGAATAATTCTGACTGAGATATATAGATATGTGGTAGCAAGTAAGGTTATCTATAATACACTACTCTTAATAGATATAGATACCTTCACAGCTGATCTCAGTCAGTACACTAAGTCCCCTATAAATATTTATAACATCCCACTTCACCACATATATTGGGGTCTTGCTCTTGGGATTTTGAATCTTTCCCTATTAAAAATATTGGGGGTAATTCACTTCAGGGAATATAAGAATTAAAAGGTATCCTTGGGTGGAATTAAATAAGGTTGAGCTCACGGTGCCTGTGTTGTCCATTAGATATATTTAGAGATTAAATTGTTGGTTAGACATTGTAGAAATTTACCTGATAGACAATGGCGGACCTGGCCAAGTTTCGATCTGCTGCTGTACAGACTGCAAAAGAGTTAGGATTAGATGGGCAAGTTATGGTTGCCTATGTCACTACGGAATGTGACAAATTTATTGAACGCGAAGAAAGAAGATTAGAAAAAAGAAGCCGAAAGAAGGTTAGAGGCTGAAAGGGAAATTAAGAAGTTACAGTTTGAAGCTGAGGCTGAGACTAAGAGGTTGCAGATTGAGGCTGAGGCTAAGAAATTGGAAGCAGAAAGAGAAGACAAAAGATTAGCTGCAGAAAGAGAAGCCGAGGAAAGAAGACAGGCTGCAGAAAGAGAAGAGAAGAAATTAGCTGCAGAAAGAGAAGAGAAGAAATTAGCTGCAGAAAGGGAAGAGAGGAAATTAGCTGCAGAAAGGGAAGCAGAAGATAAAAGATTACAAAGGGAACATGAGTTACGACTAAGGGTGTTTGAGTTTCAAGGCCATGCTCCTGAAAATGGTGCCAGTCCCTTTGCCTCTGATGCTACGGTTACTCAAGGAGCCTCAACCTCAGCTATGAATTTTCATTTAGATCATTTTGTTGAGAAAGACGATGATATAGAGAGCTACCTAAATAGGTATGAACTATTAGCTACCACGTATGGGTTAGAGAGAGAAAGGTGGAGCTTAAAGTTCTCTCAGGGACTTCGTGGGGCAGCTTATGAAGTTTTTGCAAAAATGAGCAGAGGTGATCAGGAAAATTATGACATGCTAAAGCAGGCTCTTTTGTTAAGGTATGAAAAGAATGCAGAATTTTATAGGAAAAAAATTTAGGAATGCTAAACTACTGTCAGGTGAAACCTATCACCAGTTCTCTGCACGAATAGAGACATACTTGGAGAAATGGACTTCTCTGGGGGAAAACCCAAGATCTTAAGGAAATGGTCCTTATAGAGCAATTAAGAGAGTCCATGGCTCCAGACCTGAGAAAGTTTCTCATGGAACAAGGTGCAGAGAGGCTGGATGAGTTGCTAAATGTTGCTGAAAGGTATCAAGCAGCTCAAGCAGAGGTAACAGGTAATAAAAAGAAACAAGTGGATAACTTTAGGGCACCACAGAACTTTAATAAATTTGATCCTAGGGATCAACACAAAGGTAAGCACCAGTCTGATAGGCCACGGTATGAAAATAAAAATAAATTCCCACAATTCGATGAAAGGAAATATGATGAAAGAAAATCTTTCAACCAAGGAAAAAGGTGGTGTAAGAATTGTCAGATGGACAATCATGACACTGACCGTTGCAGAAGGAAACCTGTGTATATGGCAACCCTTCAGGTCAGGTCGACCTCAAGACAGGAGGAGGATATTATGTTAGATACCACTCCAGAAGAGATGAGGAAGGCACAGGCTGGGGATAAAACACTCAAGCCTTGTTTCAGAAAATTGTCAACTTGTCATACAACTCCAGGCAAGGGAGATTTTTACATGAAAAACAAGTTGATGTATAGGAAGACTGGAGCTAGATCCAAAGGTCACGGACAGCTGGTTCTTCCAAAAAGATATAGGGCAGACTTAATAAGGAGCCTACATGTGAAACCAGATGGGGACCATGAGAAAATAGGTACCATCATTCAAAAGGTGGCTCACAATTATTATTGGCCCAAAGCAAGATGGGACATTGAGAATTTTGTAGAAAGGTGTAGCATAGCACATGAGGGAACACCCACAAGTGGGAACATGGATCAGGACCTGGACACGCCCCGGGGCAAAATTAGGCCTGATAATAAAAAGAAATATAGATTTGATAAAGTGGACCAAATGGAATGGGAAGCCCCTTTTCACGGACAAGCTTCACTTAACTGTTTTACAATGGCCACTATGCGGAGAGTGCAAAAAGATGTCTTACCCCAGGATAAGCCGACAATCCCTCAATCGGACTTAAACAAACTGGAGGAAGAGGATGTAGAGAGGAAATCTCTCATCAAGAATTTTAAGTGGGGAGAAAGCCCCAAAAGAAAAATTGGTAGCGGTCGTTTTGTGAATGATAATTCTGGGAGGAAAAATCATCACTATAAAGCTTCGAGTGGAAGAGACCATACCGGTGCATGGACAAATAGGTCCACACAATTAAAGGTCCATATGTAGCTTTGTTAAGAACGTGGACTGATGAAAAGGCAGAGGAAAACATTACATCTTCATACCAATATGTGAATGAGCTGACCACTCGGTTAAAAACTGGCTGGAAATTTGCCAATGAAAATTTGAAACAAGCCAGGAAGAAACATGCTGCCTATTATAACAGGAAGGCGAAGGACAGAAATTTGGCTGTGGGAGAGAAAGTACTGCTTCTTTTGCCTGGGAGTCAGAATAAGTTACAAATTGGATGGCAGGGTCCATATACAGTTCTAGAGAAGGTGTCTAGAACAAATTATAAGATAGATAAGAAGGGGAAAGAAAAAATCTATCATGTGAATCTCCTGAAGAAATATTTGGAAAGAGAACATCAGGAAGAGACACACTTGTTGACCTTGTCCATCGCCATGGAGATGAAAAAGGAACCACTTTCATCATTTGAATATCCATTACACCCCTGTGAGACAGCAGCACAGGTGAAAATCAGTACACATTTAACGAAAACTCAGAAAGAGAGAGTGCAACAGGTTCTAAATAATCATGCAGAGGTGTTAACAGACCGACCAGGGCATACAAACCTATTGGAATATGATATGAAACTAATAGACTCCACACCTGTCTGTATGAAACCATATTCGATTCCGTTTGCTAAGGAGAAAGCTTTGAAGGAAGAGATAGACTATCTGTTGAAGGAAGGAATTATTTCGCACAGTGAGTCGTCGTACAGTTCCGGTGTTGTACTCTTAAGGAAGCCCTCTGGAGAACATAGACTCTGTATAGATTACAGGAGACTGAATGCTATTACAGAAGGACAGGTGGATCCATTGCCGGATACAAATCAGCTGTTTGCCAGACTAAATAAAGCTAAATATTTCTCAAAAGTGGATCTGAGTAAAGGATACTATCAGATTCCAGTAAAGCCTGAGGTTAGACCATACCTAGCTTTTAGTACCTCAGAGGGACACTATGAGTTTAATAGATTGCCATTTGGATTGAAGAATGTGCCTAGTGTCTTCTCTAGAATGATGAGAAAATTATTGGATCCTCTGAATAATCCCTGTATAACAAATTTTATGGATGATATCCTTATAGCAACAGAAACATTTGAGGAACACATTGACTCTCTGAACATGCTGTTTGATCGACTTAGGGAGGCAAATTTAACAGCCCGACCAACCAAATGTTGCGTTGGATGTAAAGAATTGGAATTTTTGGGACACACAATTTATCAGGGAAACATGACCCCTGACCCAAAGAATTTAGAGAAACTACAGAAAGCCCCGAGACCACAAACCAAGAAGGACGTGAGATCCTTTGTCTCATTATGTGGTTTCTACCAGAAGTATATCAAAAACTTTAATTCCATATGTGCACCGTTAACTGAATTGACACGTAAAGGACATCCAGATCGCATTACATGGACACCACAATGTGAAATGACTTACCAAGAATTGAAGGAAAAGCTCACAAGTAAACCCATTTTGAAATTACCTGACTTAAGTCAAGAATTCATTGTAAGGACGGATGCCAGTAATATTGGGCTAGGAGCAACTCTACTACAGAAATCAGATGCATTGGATGGGGAATTAAGCCCAGTGGCATATGCTAGCAGAAAGTTGAATAAAGCTGAAATCAACTACTCAACTAGCGAAAAAGAATGTCTTGCAGTAATATGGGCGATAAAGAAATTCAATATTTATCTATATGGGAAGGCATTTAAGTTGCAAACAGACCACAAACCGTTATCGTTTCTAGCACAGGCTAGGCATGAGAACTCCAGGTTACTCCGATGGTCTTTACTTCTGGCTCCATATAATTTTAGCATTGAGTATATATCTGGAAAAACCAATTTGGGAGCGGATTTTTTAAGCCGCCATCCGTGTGATGAGAATCACCGTAAACCCCAGAAATAATAATAAATTTCTCTATGTGAATATAGAATAAAGGACTGACATATAATGTCTGTTTTAAGAGGGGAGGTGTCGTGGAATATTCTAATCCCCATATATAAATTATCACGTAAATATAAAGCCTAATAAATACATATAATAAATAAAAGAAAAGAGCAATGGTAAATAACAGTGCTGTCACAAAGAAGGTACTCGAAATTCCCCCTTGTTTTCTACTTCGTCGGCAAATTGTAACGCTTTCACGTTGATATTAAAGGCCTTCTGCAACATACACGCGTTTCCCAAACACACAATAAAATGTGCTGCCTTTCTAAGAAAAACCTTGAAATATGCAAGTTGACCTAAATTTTAAATTCCATTCATGTCTTTTTCTACACTATGTTACCAAGATCAAAAGACAGATGGACTAAAGGATAGCGAGAAGAGAGAGGGGCGAATAAAGCCGAACGCATGCAAAATTAAACACGCGTCTCGCTATTAATGCCACCCCCAACCCGCGTCGCGCGATACACAAATGCTGCCATCACGCGTGTAAGACTACATGCACTAACTTTTTTTCAGACGGACAGTGATAAAATACATTACCCATCCCAGAGTTAGGTTTAAAATCACAAAAAACGCTTATTAGGAAAGATAACAATAGATGGGTTTACGGTTGAAAACATAACAGTACCCAGACAGCACATCTTCGAAACAGGAGGTAGAAAATACATATTTTGAACGCAGCCACGTAGCTCTTTTAAATTTGGATATTTGGGTTCCTTAGGGCTTGCTGACAAAGAATATGTAAAACGTTACGCAAATAGTCCAGGAATTAATAAATTATACCCAAAATAAAATAGTGGGGATGCCTGACAGCATGGAATCATTTCTGCTCATAAAATTTTTTTATAACGTGTTTGAAAAAAATCTTACGTTACAGAATTAGCCTACCATGTAAACTCCAAATTGATTGGAGCGCAACAAATGAAAGACTAACCACGATTGGTCGGGCTATAAATACTATCTTTCGTTGTTAGGGGAGACGTGAAAAGGTAACATTTTTTCAAACACTTGTCGAAACGTGGCCTCATTGGCTAGACTCGCTGATATACTCACTTAGGAGCGTTAGTTCGAGACCACTAGTGCAAATAATCTTGATAAAGCAACAGTGCGTTGAAGCCAGCTCATATTTGTGTTAAATAAAAGCCTGGAACATAAGCAGATGGGAATTTGTGCCAGTAATTGTGCCAGAATTCATTGCTAATCAACGTATCTGTGTTTATTTCCATGAAATTGTGGGACCGTGGTCTTGATGGTACTGAGCAGCACCTGGTCAGAGCTTTGCTGAATCCAGAGTCGGACAGCATACTCCTTGGTTCATTTAGCTATCAGTGAGGTGTCTCCAGAGCCCAGAGGAGAATTCGAGCAGAGGAGTCCTTTCCTGCCGCCATCACGCAAGATAAGCTGATTTGGCCAGCTGAGCTCAACATTATATCCCCTCATCTTGAAATGACTTTGTAAAAATAACATTCAGAGGGGAATTTAATTGTCTTAATATCAGGAACTGAGAACATCTCCAATACTAGTCCCAAAAGACAAACTATTGAAGTCATGATGACAAATACCAACAGAGCTTGAACAAAATAAAACCAGTATTACCTCATATTACCACTACACAACTGACACACATAGGATATTTTAATAATATATGTCACTACAATATTCATATTGATAAAGTCTGTACATATACTTGTAATTACAATTGATTGTGATTCCTGGTTCCTTTGTATTTGAATCAGGACACATATACCTTTATGATAACCATGAATACATATTGTTATTTGAAAAGTTATCAGTGACTCCTTAAGATATTCTCATAGAGTGTTATATGTATGTGAGTGTCACAGTGTTGTCAAGAGTAGTGGATTAAATTAAATTGTTTATCTGTCTGTTGTTGTGACTTACACTTCATCATACACATACCCTAGACACATAACGTAGTCATCACACTATTCCAGAATAATTCTGACTGAGATATATAGATATGTGGTAGCAAGTAAGGTTATCTATAATACACTACTCTTAATAGATATAGATACCTTCACAGCTGATCTCAGTCAGTACACTAAGTCCCCTATAAATATTTATAACATCCCACTTCACCACAATTTTGTAGCCGCGTATACCGTAATTTTCTTCAGATACAGACTATATCCCACTACAAAAACAGAAAGAGGCACAGATTAACATAAAATAAATTCTTATGAGAAACAGAAGATATTAAAATACATCTTGACACAGATGTTTAACTAGGCCGGCTTCGCTTCGATAACGCGAAGCATTAGTCATGTGATCCCCAACCAATGGGAAGGCTCAGTTCTTTCCCCGGGAGGAATCAGAAGCGACGCCATTAGCAGTATTGAATTTGGAACGGTCTAGTGAAGACATGTTTTTCCTGCTCAGTGTAAATTCCAGTTGAGGAGATCAACTTCACATATAATATGCAGTTGTGTATATTCAATTATTAGAGAGAAGTGTTTGTGAATTCCTTAATTCAGTAAGTACTGTCAAACTAAATGCTTAAACTGTTAGAGCTCACGGTCCTAACCCAAGCAGAGCTACGTTCGAAGATGTGCAACAATGAAAACCCAAGCGTATATTTGAATGAAATGCTTACAGAGGAAAGTTCTTAAGTTGAGAGAACATTTAGGAATACCTACGAAGGCTGAATGGCTCAATATATGACAAAATTGAAGAGATGGAATGATGTCGTTGAGCCTAGAAAATATAATAAAATGAAGGAAACTAGAAGGATAGAGGAGCCACGCTATGCTTTGCAAATTGAAAAGATTCAAAGATGCAAATAGGAATAGGCATCAATGAGAATATATTAACCTGTGTATACCTATGTTTATTACTGTCAACATGCCATGTTTTGCAAGAACTTTTTACAAATTGTTTTAAAACCAGTTCCTGTTGAAAGTTATTAAAAAGTCATTTCATTGAACACCAAGGCTGTTAAGAATCATTCAGTTGGAAAATTATGTTGAGCACTAAACCCAATTTAACAACGTTCGCTATACTACATCAATAAGAGAAGAATATCGAACCTGGTAACCCTAATTTAGGAGAGAAATCCAGATCTCTGGCGATTAAGCCAGTTAAACATCTACTCTCTGTTATATAAAAAGGAAAACTCTCAGTAATACATAAGAGACATTCCCCTGCCCCGGCCACAATTTCACAAAATGATGGTTGTTTATCCAAAATGAAAAATATGTAATCCAAACGAATAATATATGTACATCCAAATAGAATATACTGATTTGTCTACTCAAAAAAAAAAAAAAACTTGTCTTGGTATCCTCAAAGACGAAGTTCACCTAACGCTATCTGTAAAAATCCTCTAGTCTAAAATCATGGAGTCCTTGGAATCATAAATCCTGAAATCGCTGCCTATCGCCCAAAACTCTTCTAGTTATACTATTTCTTCTTTTTTTCCCGCCTTTGTTCACACGACCCGTCCTTTTTTTTCACACGGTACAATAATTAACATTTGCACTCCTCTCCTCAGCTTTTCGACTTTTTTTCACATGTGTGATCTTTTCCAACTTAACAATAGGATTAAAAAAAACAGATCACACAAACATTCATTTCCCACTTTCGCGATTATAAAACCCATTCATTATTATCTGGGACTGACCTACGTTTGCCCTGTAAGAGCAGTAAGTGCCAACTAAACTTTGAATGAATCCTGCGTTTTGTGTAAAAACGTCTTATTTGCTTTTAAGGTCTGTCATTCTTACATGTAGCATATTATAGCACATATAAGGAATAGCACATATAAATGCTTAGCGTGGAAGTAGAAGGGATAATACTAGAGTTAAAGGCCAAGCGGTCACTAAAGGACAGTGGATGACTGCCTAGATGAAATTATCATGCTCGGAGATTTCAATGCCAGAGTTGGAAATGACCATGCTAGATGGGGTGGAGTTATCGGAAGATATGGAGAAGATACTCTCAATGACAATGGAAAGCGAATCCTTAGATTCTACAGTGAGCAGAATCTGATCATTACAAACACAAAGTTCCCCCATAAGCGCATACATGCATACACTAGGTGTGAACCAACAAAGAATGAGAAGTCAGTGATCGACTATGCCATTGTTAGGAGAAGCTCATTCAAATATGTCCGGGAAAATAGAGTCTGGAGTGGGCCAGAGATTGGAAGTGATCACTACCTGCTTTCAATCAAAAGAACAACTGAAAGAGTTGCTCAGCCTAGGAACTGCCCAGCATCACGCAAGAAACCAAGTAAACAAACGGGAGAAATGAGCATTAAGACCTACAAGCTGGGGGAGCCAGAAATTAAGACCAGATATCGAGGGCTTATTGCTACAGCAGTGAGAAACATAGAAGAACAACCTGATGACTTGGAAACCCTCTGGCTTAAATTCAAGGACATCATAAAGACAGCTGCTGCAGAAGCATGTGGTGAAGTCCGACTTGGGAACACGAGAAAGAGGACACCTTGGTGGACAGAGGAAGTCAAAGAGAAAATAAGAGAGAAGAAAATGGAAAGATGCGCAAGAAAACCAGAAATTGTTCTATAAGACCCTAAAGAACACGAGGAAGGAAAAACAATGCCCTCTCAAATTTATAAAGGACAAGCAAGGCAAATTGCTTACTGCCCCGAAGGAAGTAATGGAAAGATGGAAAGATTATTTCTCAGAACTCCTTGATGGTGAGCAAGGTAAAGCATCAGAAATGATAACCACTAGCACAGAAGAGGAAATCAATGGTGATGAAGATGACATAAAGATGGAAGAACTGAAGGCAGCACTGGAGAAAATCAAGATGGGCAAAGCAGCAGGGCATGATGGTATAACACCAGAAATAGTTAAGTAAATGGGAGCATCAGGCGACCTATTACTCTTAAGGGTCCTACAGGCAGCGTGGTGCAACAAGACCATACCAAAGGATTGGGAGATTGCCATCATAACACCAATTTTAAAAAAAAGTGACAATCGACAATGTGGAAACCATAGAGGCATATCACTTCTCAGTGTCCCTGGTAAAATCTACTCTAGAATCCTAGAGCAGAGACTACGACGCCTAGCTGAGCCACAATTGGATGAGGTCCAGTGTGGATTCCGAGCAAACCGAAGTGCTCAAGACCTAATCTTCACACTCAGACAGCTGAGTGAAAAGGCTCTTGAGTATAAGAGTGAGATCCATCTTTGTTTCATAGATCTGGAAAAGGCATTTGACAGGGTCCCCTGGAGCAAACTTTGGGACTGTTTGGCAAGGAAGAACATTCCAGTACCTCTGATTCATGCTATACAGAGCTTCTACAAGTCTTGCAGAAATTATGTGAGGACAGCAAACCATAAGTCAGAAGAGTTCAGGACCACCACTGGTGTAAGACAAGGTAATATCCTGTCACCTTATCTTTTCATACTCCTCATGGACGATGTTATCAAGGCATGTAAGGAGAGAACAAGAAAGTATTCAGTGGGGTACTGGAAGATGAGACAGATATGTATTTCAGAGCTGGCATTTGCTGATGATGTTGCCCTGATTGCTAAATCAGAGGCACATCTCCAATCCAACCTGCTAGTATGGAAGGAAGAGCTGGAGAAGAGAGGGATGGTCATAAGCAGCTCTAAAACAAAATCCATGGTGATATCACGAGAAGAAAGAAGACATTAGATTAAGCTGGGAGAACAGGTCCTGGAGCAGGTCGACCACTTTAAATATCTCGGAGCTATTATAGACCGAAAGGGAGGCATCAAAGAAGAGTTGGCCACTCGAAAAGCTGCAGCTGGGAGACTTTTTCAGGCCATAAATCGAGGATTACTCAGCAAGAGAGAGGTTGGTAAGAAAACGAAGATGGCTGTATACCGCTCCACCTATGTCCCAGTCTTGACATATGGATGCGAGTCATGGGCAATGACTACAACCCACAAAAGCCAGATCCAAACCTCAGAAATGAGGTATCTGAGGAAGGTGGTTGAAGTAACAAGAAGAGACATGGTCCGCAACCAGACGATACGTCAAGGCCTAAAATCCCACCCCCTGCAGACCCAAGTAGAACAGTCCCAACTAAGATGGTTTGGCCATGTCTGCAGAATGGGAGAAGATCGGCTACCACGACAAGCATGGGAAACAAAGAGCCAGGGATCCAGACCCCCAGGACGACCCAGAGTTCGCTGGGAGGACAACATTAGACAATCTTTGAAGGACCGAGGACTAGAATGGAACCAGGCCAGGAGGAAGACAGCCGATAGGATAGTCTGGCGCTCTCTCTCTTCCAAACCTCTACACCTCACGGTAGAAGGGGAACGACTAAGTAAGTAAGTAAGTAAGCATTGCCTGCAATGAAATCATATGTTCCTGAATTGTTTCTGCGTCTGATGTCCAAGTCTCGTACTGAATAAATTATGTCGATAATGTTACTACGAGTCCAGCCTGCTTAACTTACCAGTTAGTCGGCCCTATGATGTTGATGTTTTTTTTTAAATTATCACCATTGGCCTATCCTTAACGGCCCCACCACAATGACATTCGCGTTATAAAATACTTACTTACTTAGTCGTTCCCCTTCTACCGTGAGGTGTAGAGGTTGCGCGTTATAAAATAACAGTAATAACCCTGATATTATATTCCCTCAACCGGGAATCGAACCCGGTACCTCTAGAACTCAAGGCGGACGCCATACCTCTTAGCCACTCCGATTCCCTTCTCCTCCCCCCCCCACCCAAAAAAAGAGAGAGACAAAGTGAGAGAGAGACACAGCATGAGACAAAGAGAGAGAAACAGACATAAAAAAGGAACAAAGAGAGGAAATAGCGAGGCAGAGAAAGACAAAGAGAGAGACAAAGAGAGCGAACGAACGAACGAACGAACGAACTTTATTTTCAAAGGGTTGAGAATTGGGCACGCAGGCCCGTCTGACATTCTGCCCTTCCTTTCTCTCGTCTTTTATACTGGTTTCATTTATTCTCACATATATTTTACCCATCAATTCAAGGAATTCAACGTTATAAAGGTAAAATAATAGCATACTCACATTCACAGTATCTAATTATAAACATGAAATAGAATATGTTGAAAAGTACAAACTAAGTATTACCATGAAACAAAATATGTTGAAAAGCACTGACATCATCATTAAACCTACACTCGATATTATACCATTTGTTCGGAAAAATAATCACATTAGGGGGGCAGATAATCAGAACTCATAAAGTATTCGAAAAGTTTACGATTGTATGAATAGGGACTGAGGTTGTTATGTTTTAGATAATGTGGAAGATAGTTCCAAAGATGAGCAGCAGAGTAAGCTAAGCTTTTCTTGAATAAGTCAAGCCTAGGCTTGGGCACTTGTATTTTGTTAAGGCGTTGACTGCGTCTTTCATTGTATTTGAACATTGGCCACAGATATGTTGGAGCATTCTGTGACAGGATTTTGTGAACAAATTTAGCTTTGTTGAACAGAAAGCGCTTTCTTAGAGGCAGTATTTTGAGATCTTTATATAGATCTACACACTGTGTTTGACAGTTGTCAGAAACTAGACGCACTGCACGCTTTTGTAGTGAATGGAGTCTTTTTGTGTTGGACATAGAACAACCATCCCAGATTGTGGAGCAATAGTCAAGGTTTGTTTGTATGTGAGATATATAGAACAATTTTCGTGCATCTTCATCTAGGAAATGTTTGATTTTAGCTAACTGGTAAACTTTCTGTGCCGTTTGCTTGGTCAGTGCATGAACATGTGAGTTCCAATTTAGATGCTGGTCAACGACTATTCCTAGAGTTTTATGTTCATTAACGTTTCCAATTGGTGAGGTACCAATATAGATCTGAAGTGTTGTTTTTTTCAGAATTTTTTAATTTTTGTCTAGTTGATATTAACATGCACTTTGTTTTAATTATATTAATTAGCATGCGATTTCCAATGCTCCACTTAATCAGATTGTCTGTATCTTTTAGTAACGATAGTTCGAGTGTGTTGCAACTTGTATCACTCGTGTAGATAGTACAGTCATCAGCAAATAGGTCACAGGATGCGTGCTCGACGTGTAGTGGAAGGTCATTAATGTATATGGCAAAAAGTAGAGGCCCAAGAATAGAGCCCTGAGGAACGCCAGTATTTATTACGGTTGGGTTTGAGCAAGAGTTTTTGTAAGAAACTACATGTTTTCTGTCTGACAGGAATGATTTAATTATCGTCACTAGCTGAAGGTTTACTTTTGATGTTTCTAGTTTTCTAATTAAAATAGCGTGATCTATCATATCAAATGCTTTTTTAAAGTCTACAAAAACTGCCCCACATATGTTATCGTTATTAATATTTAAGTGCCAGTTGTCAATCATCTTAGTTAGAGCTGTGTGACATGAATGTTTAGGTCTAAACCCTGACTGACTATCAATTAGCAAGCCATTGTTAACTAGGTGTTGTAGTGTTATTTTATGTATGTGTTTTTCTAGTGGTTTGGATAGCGATGATATTAAGGAGATTGGCCTATAGTTACCAAGGTTATTATTGTCGGAAGAGCCAGGTTTTAAGAGAGGATATACCTTAGCGACTTTAAAGTGCCACGGAAAGTAACTCCGTGCGATACATTGATTGTATATGTATGTAAGCGAATCACTAATAGCTGGAGCCGCATAACGCAGTATTCGATTACTGACTCCGTCAAGTCCTGATGAGTTATTATCTTTAAGTCCTAGAAGATAGTTATACACTTCATTAACTGTCAAAAACGGAATGTTGGATGGGATTGTGTTGGTACATTTGTTCTCACAAAATACTGACAGCCTGCCTAAGTCACAAGGTGAATTTGGTATTGTAGATTTAAGACTGTTTATTTCTGCCTGAAGGTAATTGCTGAAGTCTGTGGAAGTAAATGAAGTATTAGGAGTTGACGAGACTGACAGATTTCGCTTGTTCGCTAAGGTATTGATTGCTTTCCATATATCTTTACTGTTTGTTTTGTTCTGAACCAAATTTTTAAAGTAATTTTTTTTTTCTCTACGAATTAAATATTGCACGTTGTTCCTCTGTGCTCTGTATATGTTAAAGTCCTTGTTTTTGTGAGCTTGATCTCTGTGCCTCATGGCGTCTAGCACTGCTTGTGTGATCCAAGGAGATTTGACCTGTCGTTTCAGACGAACTTCTTTAGTTGGTGCGTGGTTATCAAACACACAAAGAAAGATACGTATCCAATGGGCAATGGCGTCATCGGGATCAGAAAGCTGGTAAACACTGGCAAGAGGTGTGGTTCGCAAATCATGTAAAAATAGTTCACGGTTGAAATTTTTAAAACTTCTAAATTTAATACTGATATGTTTATTTCTTGGAGCTTTATATTTATTCTTTGACCACGTGCAACATATAGGATAGTGGTCACTCATCGCGACAGTAGGAACAGAGCATTCTATAATGTTTTCTGCACAGGTGACAGAGAGAGGCGACAGAGAGAGAGAGTCGAAGAAAGAAAACAGAGAGAGACAGTGAGAGACAAAGATAGAGGGAACTGAGAGACAGAGATAGACAAAGAGAAAGGCAAAGAGAGAGACAAAGAGAGTGAGACAAAAAGATAGTGCCGAAGAAAGAGGAAAGAGAGACAAAAAAAGAAACAAAGAGAGAGAGAGTGTCGTAGATTTCCGATAGGAGAATTAAGACTAGGTTTGGTCCCTTCTGAATAGGTTTGAATAGGTGATAGACTCAGTGAGAGTTAGTGAAAGGTAATAGAATTTCCACACACGTGAGATGATAGATTTGATATAGTGGCTGTCTCTGAAAGCGAAAAGAATTCTTCTCTCTCTCACCTATCTTCTACAACAGTTGTTACAGCGTCAGACAGACTACACCAATATACATATTACGTATATTTCTATCACTCACAGGCACGCACATACACGTGACGACAGGTAAACACACAGACGTGGGAAAACTATAACAATGATATATATATTATCTAGAACGAGCTGACCAAACACGATTATTTAGTTCAAGAGCGATTTTAATATCAGGAAAAATCGGCTCACAACATCAAAGAAAGTACATCAAGGAAAAATACATATACACATAGTCATAAAAAAATCAAGGAAATGTTGCAAGGATGATAGCCCCGTTATAGTGTTAACTCTAGGTTTAGCCCGGCCCCGTTAAGAGAACAGATGATGGCGCCCGAGTCACAGATACATAGGGTTTGAGTCTAAGAGTTGTCTTTGTTTTATCTCGTAATTATATGCACAGAGTTTGAAAAAAAAAATCTGATTTAACCTAAGACAAAAACACAAGAACTCTAGCCTTAGCAACAAATTATGCAGATTGAAAAAAAATTAGGACAGCAACAGGGTGTCAAAGATAAAATAGTGAAAAATATCACTCAAACCAGCGTACACTCATTCATTCCGCCATGGCTTCTCATACTTGTACTCACGACTTTGCTTGCTGCCTCTTGGAACACATTGATTTTAGATTTTCACACAGACTCAAAAAATGCAGTCTTCTGCCAAGAAGTCCCCAGTTCCAAAAGACGTATTTAACTTGGAGTCTCCGGGAACGACTACTTGGGTATGCAAATTTGTTCAAATGTCTGATTAAGTCACCTAACAATTATTCCAGGCGCGGGAGTTAGCAGAGCACAGTGTCAATAGCGTAGGTTTCTAAAAAAAATGATGAATGTCAGGTCGGTGCCTTCCCTCAGTATAGGATTCACTTTAGTCACACCACAGATTTGTCCACAAGATATAATCTAGTCGGGAAATGATTGTTAATATTCACGCCACCAGGCAGCAAATTATATAGAGTTTCTAGAAGAAATTAAGTGCTGGCTCCAAGGTCCAGTATTTATCATTACAGTCTTTGAAAACCCGTTATAGGGATATTAGTATTTCTGTCTAACTTGCACCGTCAGATCAGTGTTACTTGAGAAAACCCACGTGGTTCAAAATAAGGACTGTCTATTTCTTCACAAGTATGGAAACTACTACTAGGTGCTGGTAAAGTTAGGGTCACCCCAAAACTTTCACTGTGTGGAGGAAAAATAACACATATAATATAATAAACAGAATCTGTACTGGTTAAAACTTACATTTAAACTTGCAAGCAGAGAGCTTTGCTTATCATTTAAACTTCCCGTGACGTAAGTTATATTTAAAAATCAGCAATCCTCATAAATTAAGAACACGTGCGTATTCCGTCACCATTCATGAGGCTGGATTCTAGAGTTTATACGTTAGTTTAGAAAAATACACTCGACTGAGTATTAGCAGTTAAATTAAATTCATAAATAGCTACAATTGCCGTTATAAGCTAGAAATTAAATTTTTAGTCTGCTTTCCACTGAATGCTTCCCTAGAAAATATAATAGCCTACCACTTTATTTTCTCTTCTGCGCTAAAGAAATAGATTAAAATGAATTAAGCGATTTAACACTTTAACACTCACAAAATCTATATATCTATCATATTAATTACCTCAACCACAGAATTACAGGTAGTCGCACAACTTAAGAATAAAAAATGCTGAAAATATTTCTGGAAGTCTAGAAGTTCGACAAATTGCCGAAACAAACTGAGATCTTCGCTAACAGCTATTCTGTTTTCGAGCGACCTATCTACTGTGGAGTCTATGAGCGAGAATGAAATTAAAGTTTCAAACTTGGCCAATATCTTAAAATCAGACAAAGGGCCCAAACTTATTTCGCCAAGCGAAATTATCTCCCCTACTCCCAACATTTACGTCCGCTTAACGCGTGTCGTAACTGTCACCTACTGACCACGATGTACGCGTGTCAGTTTCAAATCCCAGACAGCCTGACTCCATTGCAGGGCAGTTTTCACGCTACAGCTGACCATGGCCCAAGTGAGCGCCGTGTCAGTTTGGGATTTTCCAGACACATGTCTGGATACTGACCGGTGCAGATGTAAAGTATCACACCTCACCGGGACTAATGCCGAGAAGAAGCTCGCGCGCTCGGTGAGAATGTAGACGATTTGCTACGTCCTATGTTCAGCGAACCGACTTATCACGCCTTCTGACGCCCTGCAGCCCTGACATCTACGTAATATCGTCCTAGCGCGATTCTCAGTTTTAGAGAAAGGAAAACAGGTAAAGTTTTCGAATTATATGAAAATAATATTCGCAAAACGAATTGATGAAAAATACAGGAAAAAATGAAATACAGAGATAATAAAAGAGAGAATTTTTCGGGTGAAAGAATAGGAAGAAGTTGTAGGAAATTAAATGAATATAAACCCTACGTGACAGAGCCTCCCCCCTTTAAGATATGGAAGCACTCCATGTCTACGTTATGGAGTTTAATTTCCTATAACCGTAGCTTCGGGGTGTCTGTCCTCTTCCCTCTCATATTCCCCCTCCATCTCTGTCCAATTCCTACTCAAGTCCACTCCTCAAAGTTTCCTTCCCCTGGAATGTCTCATATGCGCGCTTGAAAGAGCGTCGCCGCTTCTGACATTTTTGAAAGATTTCCTGTGATAGCGGTGGAATATCCCTGCCACTATCGTCATCTTCGTCAGTTTTGGCGATCGTCAGGAGATGGTCGGAGGTTGGCACTGGTTTTTCCAAGTATCTCTTTAAGAGATTTAAATGGAAAACCTTCTCCTTTCCTTCAATAGAGATCTGGTAGTTAGCCTTAGAAATCTTTTTCAGGACGGTAAACGGCCCTTGCCATCCGATCTTCAGTTGGTTGTTCTCGGTAGGGAGCAACACCAAAACTTTCTCTCCTGCTTCCAGTTCTCTCTCTTCCGCGACTTTCCTGTATCGGTTAGCGTGCTTGGTGCGTGCTCGCTTAAAGTTAGTCGTTGCTAGGTCCCACCCTAGTTTCAACCGTTCCTTTAAAACCGACACATATTTACTGGCTGAGACAACTGTCTCATCAGCCTTCTCGTCTGTCAGAGACTGAAGTAAGGCTTCAAGCGGGCCCTTAATGGGTCTGCCAAATAAGAGTGTAGCTGGCGGAAATCCTGTGGAAGTATGAGGAGATTCTCTGTAGCCAAATAATGCTGCAGGAATACAGAGATCCCAATCTTCAGGTTTCACTTGTGCCAGCTTACTTAGCATCATGGTGAGGTTTCCATTAGCACGTTCCACGAGCCCATTTCCGGCCGGAGTTTATGGCTTAGTGTGGATGTGCTGGGTCCTCAAGATCTTAACGATCTCATCCATCAACAGGTTTCGGTATGGAGATCCATTATCCGTCAACACTTGCTGCGGGAATCCCAACCGAGTGAAAATCTGCACGAGGGCTTCTGCGACATGCTTGGCATCTGCGCATGTTAGCGGGATAGCTTCTGCCCATAAAGTGCATGTATCGACTAAGGTCAGGATAAACCTGTTCCTTCTTTTAGTCCTTTCGAAAGGCCCTAAAATGTCGATCACAACCCGTTCGAATGGTGTTCCCATTATTGGCATTTCACCCATGTGGACTGGGGGGGGTCCGTTGCTTGGGTGGTACACGTTGGCACTGGGCACAGGATTTGACATATCTGATAATATCAGTATTCACTCCTGGCCACCAATAATGAGTGGTTATACGTTGGTTTGTGGCGTTCTGTCCCATATGTCCGCTAAAGGGAAGAGAGTGCCCCATTTCTAGGATTTGGCTTCTGTACTGTTTCGGTACTAGGAGCTGGTTGTAACCTTGCTCAGGCTTGCCCGTTCTCCGATAAAGTACGCCGTCCTCAGAAAAAATGTCCCCGTGCTGTTTTGGTTCCTTCGCCATGGGCAGTTTCCTAAAGCAGGGTGCCAAGGTAGGGTCCTTGTATTGCGCTTCTTTAAGTTCCATAGGTAACAAATTAGGCGCAGGCTCCCGTTCCTTCTTGGTTTGCCCTCTTGTAGTTACCGCTGCCACAATCGGCTCTTCCGGTTTCCCAATACACACGTATCTCCCGCCAAGTATGACTGGGTAGATGGGATCATCCATAACAGCCGCTTTGATCACACCTCTGACAAAGTCAGAGTGTATCTCCACCAATGCGATGGGAAGCGCTGTAGGTGCATCACTCTTACGAACTCCACAAAGTTTGACGGTCTCTCCTGTCTCTTGACCGGGTTTAACCAGGTTTCTGGCAACAATGCAATCATAAGAAAGCCCCGTGTCAAATAAGCAAGAAGTTTGAGAACCGTTCAAAGTAACAGTACCTCGCGTTGAGGGTCTATCCCCAACAGGTTGGGAATCACTGTCAATAATTCCGCCTTGCGAGACTGTCAATAAGCATCCGATGCGTTTCGGCTCGGTGTGCTCGGTCTGATCATATGTCCCGTGCTCAGGGGTTCTCCCTTTGCCACCTTGTCCTTTCTGGCTACGCTGCCATGTAGGGCGGTCGGGTTGATCAGACTGTTTGGGGTGGTTGGGGTACTTGTTCTTGTAGAACTTGGATTTTTCAGGAGGGGGGTTTTGAGGTCCAGTTTCTCTGTGGTTGTTTTGGTTAGAAGCCTGAGAAGATTGCTCTAGGTTATGTTTTCGAAAATGCTCCTCTGTCGGTTTCCGCTTTGTGGCCGGTAGTTCAGCCAGCGCATTGTGATAACGCTCAGACTTTTCCAAAATGTCTTCAAGTTTTTCTGCCCCCTGCTCAGCGAGAAATCTCCGGGTATCAGCAGACAAAGTGTTCTTTATTTGTTCAGTTAGAACAAGTTCCTCAAGACCTTCATAGGTAGAGGGGAGCTGCGAAAGCTCAAGGCACTTTGTTAGATATCCCTTAAGACGAGATGAGAACTGGTGAAAAGTTTCAGAATTCTCTTTCCGGCTGTTGCGAAACAGTTGCAAAAACTTGCGAGCGTTCATTTCAAAGCGCTCCAGTAACGCTTTCTTCAACACATCGTAGTCGTCTTGTTGGCTACTTTCCAGCTTAGAATAAACATCATAAGCAGAACCTTTTAGGGCCTGGGAAAGTTTCATATTCCAACGCGACCTCTCTAACCCGTACAGAGTTGCAATTTTCTCAAATTTTTCTAACCATGTGTCAATCTTCTCATTTGGACAAGGAAAAGATTCAAGAGTGAAAGACATAGCATTTAGTTGAAGAGATTGAGTGTTAGCAGGGTCAGTTAAGGAAGAATGAGGAGAAGACTCTCCATTGCTGGAGGTAGAGGCAGCCCCACGGCTCTGAAGTTCTAGAGCTTTAAGAGCCAACTCATGTTGTCTCTCCTTCTCTCTTTCCTCTCTCTCCTCCCTCTCCTTCTCATGCTGTCTCTCCTCCCTCTCCTTCTCATGCTGTCTCTCCTTCTCTTTTTCTCTCTCCCTGCGGATTTCCATTTCCTCGTCCATCTTCTTCTGCTGTAAAGCTTCGGCTGCTTCTTCTTTCCTCCTAGCTTCTTCTTTTTCCTCTTTAGCTTCAGCTGCTTTCCTCTCCGCATCGTATCTCTCAAGTTCGTCTCTGACAAAAGCTTTCGCTTCTTCTCCTTCCAGTCCCTCCTCTCTCGCTTCGTCCCTGAGAAGTTGTCTAAGCTTTGCCCTCTCGGCCATATTATGTCAGTGACTGAGACACGTGGAGATAGAAAATAGGAAAAAGAATAACCTGGTTCCTACCACTTACGAGAAAAAAAATTCCAAAAATCAAAAGATGATATCCTTAACCCTGGGATACCTCCTCCAAAATAAAATCTAACTATCGCTGCTATTATCGGCAATAAAGCACTCAATGCAAAACACGACTACGCCAAATAAATGGTAGTTAAGATTACAACTGAAAATTAAGTTGCTACAGTGGAAAAGCAAAAGAATATTGCAAAAATTAAAGAGAAAAATCCCTTAATTTTTAAAAATCCACTATAAGTTCGCCCCTGAAGTCAGATCGGGTAAGGGAGGGAATTAATCTGGACAAAAAAGTCCGAAACACACTCCTTAACTTAGTTCAAACGCCGTTCTGCCTCAGTACCCAGTGAATGTTATACACTCACCACTTTACCAGCATTTAGTATTACAATCAGCAGTTAACATATATCCCGACAAAATCAACCTGTAACCAAAATGTATATTATTCAAAGATGCTGTGGAAAAAAAAACTTATTAGTTTGTGTGGTCAGCACGCCCGTAAACAGATCGCTAGTCTAGGGGGTAATTTTTTTTTAAAAGATACACAGTCACAAGACATCACACTCTTACTCTATATCAGAATACAGAATCTTAAGTTCAAAATTCCAGATAGACGAGTCCACGTTTGTCGTACTCGTCTTCCTATTCTAAGTTCAAAGACCGGAAACGAGTCCCCATTTGTCGTAGATTTCCGATAGGAGAATTAAGACTAGGTTTGGTCCCTTCTGAATAGGTTTGAATAGGTGATAGACTCAGTGAGAGTTAGTGAAAGGTAATAGAATTTCCACACACGTGAGATGATAGATTTGATATAGTGGCTGTCTCTGAAAGCGAAAAGAATTCTTCTCTCTCTCACCTATCTTCTACAACAGTTGTTACAGCGTCAGACAGACTACACCAATATACATATTACATATATTTCTATCACTCACAGGCACGCACATACACGTGACGACAGGTAAACACACAGACGTGGGAAAACTATAACAATGATATATATATATTATCTAGAACGAGCTGACCAAACACGATTATTTAGTTCAAGAGCGATTTTAATATCAGGAAAAATCGGCTCACAACATCAAAGAAAGTACATCAAGGAAAATACATATACACATAGTCATAAAAAATCAAGGAAATGTTGCAAGGATGATAGCCCCGTTATAGTGTTAACTCTAGGTTTAGCCCGGCCCCGTTAAGAGAACAGATGATGGCGCCCGAGTCACAGATACATAGGGTTTGAGTCTAAGAGTTGTCTTTGTTTTATCTCGTAATTATATGCACAGAGTTTGAAAAAAAAAATCTGATTTAACCTAAGACAAAAACACAAGAACTCTAGCCTTAGCAACAAATTATGCAGATTGAAAAAAAATTAGGACAGCAACAGGGTGTCAAAGATAAAATAGTGAAAAATATCACTCAAACCAGCGTACACTCATTCATTCCGCCATGGCTTCTCATACTTGTACTCACGACTTTGCTTGCTGCCTCTTGGAACACATTGATTTTAGATTTTCACACAGACTCAAAAAATGCAGTCTTCTGCCAAGAAGTCCCCAGTTCCAAAAGACGTATTTAACTTGGAGTCTCCGGGAACGACTACTTGGGTATGCAAATTTGTTCAAATGTCTGATTAAGTCACCTAACAATTATTCCAGGCGCGGGAGTTAGCAGAGCACAGTGTCAATAGCGTAGGTTTCTAAAAAAATGATGAATGTCAGGTCGGTGCCTTCCCTCAGTATAGGATTCACTTTAGTCACACCACAGATTTGTCCACAAGATATAATCTAGTCGGGAAATGATTGTTAATATTCACGCCACCAGGCAGCAAATTATATAGAGTTTCTAGAAGAAATTAAGTGCTGGCTCCAAGGTCCAGTATTTATCATTACAGTCTTTGAAAACCCGTTATAGGGATATTAGTATTTCTGTCTAACTTGCACCGTCAGATCAGTGTTACTTGAGAAAACCCACGTGGTTCAAAATAAGGACTGTCTATTTCTTCACAAGTATGGAAACTACTACTAGGTGCTGGTAAAGTTAGGGTCACCCCAAAACTTTCACTGTGTGGAGGAAAAATAACACATATAATATAATAAACAGAATCTGTACTGGTTAAAACTTACATTTAAACTTGCAAGCAGAGAGCTTTGCTTATCATTTAAACTTCCCGTGACGTAAGTTATATTTAAAAATCAGCAATCCTCATAAATTAAGAACACGTGCGTATTCCGTCACCATTCATGAGGCTGGATTCTAGAGTTTATACGTTAGTTTAGAAAAATACACTCGACTGAGTATTAGCAGTTAAATTAAATTCATAAATAGCTACAATTGCCGTTATAAGCTAGAAATTAAATTTTTAGTCTGCTTTCCACTGAATGCTTCCCTAGAAAATATAATAGCCTACCACTTTATTTCTCTTCTGCGCTAAAGAAATAGATTAAAATGAATTAAGCGATTTAACACTTTAACACTCACAAAATCTATATATCTATCATATTAATTACCTCAACCACAGAATTACAGGTAGTCGCACAACTTAAGAATAAAAAATGCTGAAAATATTTCTGGAAGTCTAGAAGTTCGACAAATTGCCGAAACAAACTGAGATCTTCGCTAACAGCTATTCTGTTTTCGAGCGACCTATCTACTGTGGAGTCTATGAGCGAGAATGAAATTAAAGTTTCAAACTTGGCCAATATCTTAAAATCAGACAAAGGGCCCAAACTTATTTCGCCAAGCGAAATTATCTCCCCTACTCCCAACATTTACGTCCGCTTAACGCGTGTCGTAACTGTCACCTACTGACCACGATGTACGCGTGTCAGTTTCAAATCCCAGACAGCCTGACTCCATTGCAGGGCAGTTTTCACGCTACAGCTGACCATGGCCCAAGTGAGCGCCGTGTCAGTTTGGGATTTTCCAGACACATGTCTGGATACTGACCGGTGCAGATGTAAAGTATCACACCTCACCGGGACTAATGCCGAGAAGAAGCTCGCGCGCTCGGTGAGAATGTAGACGATTTGCTACGTCCTATGTTCAGCGAACCGACTTATCACGCCTTCTGACGCCCTGCAGCCCTGACATCTACGTAATATCGTCCTAGCGCGATTCTCAGTTTTAGAGAAAGGAAAACAGGTAAAGTTTTCGAATTATATGAAAATAATATTCGCAAAACGAATTGATGAAAAATACAGGAAAAAATGAAATACAGAGATAATAAAAGAGAGAATTTTTCGGGTGAAAGAATAGGAAGAAGTTGTAGGAAATTAAATGAATATAAACCCTACGTGACAGAGAGACAAAGAGAGAGAGAGAGAGAGAGAGAGAGAGAGACAAAGTGAAAAAGAAAGCTTTATAAGTCAAACATACCTAAATATTGCTTAACACCTTACACCAAAGTATTTGACAAGGTGAAACGTAATGAAATTATCAAAACCCAAAGAGCAGATAATCATAAAGCTTGGCTATCGGCAACAAACAGCCGCAATAAGAATTAACAACCAACCAGATTTAACATCAAAATGTCATTGTAATAAAATTAATTTCCCAATTAGACACAAACAAACATCTAAATACATAAATAAATACCACCTGAAAATGAATAAAAATAAGTCTAAATAAGAAATGGATGTTAAATGTTTCGAAGCGTAATAAAATTATCTCCCTTGAATAATACCCAAAATCTGTAACCGGCAAAAGTGAAAAATTATTGGATCGATAAAAAGACATTAATCGATTACTTCAGCTAGTTTGATTCAAAAGTGCAAGCGCACACATGTCTGATTGAAGTCAAATTACTGTTGACTGCTGGCTTCGAGAAGAAATTTGTTGTCTCCGGTGGCTTTGTTCATGATGTATTGCAGCTATCATTAATACCTTATATCTCCCCAAGGAACATAGGCCTCCACAAACGTCCTGCCATCCACTGCCATCAACTTAAGATCTGTCTTCTTTATGCCCTTTCATGTCGGTCTGCACGTCTCAGATCGATGTGCTTTTTTTTTTTTGTATTCATCTACCTCTCTTTCTCTGTGGATTCCAGATCACGGACTGGCTTGTAATGCTATCAACAGGTTTCCTCAATGTTGTCGTAGCCATCTCCAGCGTTCATAATGTTGTTGCAGTTTTTGTGGTTTAAAGTTTCTAGACGATGTTAGTCTCGTGGCAAAGGTACTGGGTTTGAAAGACGGTGGCGTCACGCTCCAGTCTACCCAGCTGTAAACGGGTACTTGACTCTGAATTTAAGTTAGGGGAGGCAACGGTAGCGGGGAAGGGAAGTGGTCACCCCCACCTCTCGAAGCTGGGTAAAGGGATCCCGTAACACGGCCATTGAGGCATATTAGGAATATGGTGTTAGGCCCATATTTTCTTGACCGTCTGCACACTGGGGTGATGTGGTCAGCATCACGCCGGCCGCCTTAACCTTCCAGAGTTGCTCTGGTACCCATTTGGGACTGGGTCGACCCAGGAGCCGTTTGCGGTCTAAAAAAATCCCAGCTCATCTGGGGATCGAACCATAGACCACTGAGCTAGGAAGCCAGTGCACTAACCACTATGCTACCTCGGCTCCCAGCTGGACCCAGTTTAATTACCTTAAGGCAGTATCTGCTATGGTACTACCTTTACCTTCTACCGGATAGCAGTTGCCCAATCCTCCTTTGTAGCCTTTTACGACATGTTTCTCTTTCAGGCCTCGGTAACACACGAGTTCATCTTGCAGTACTGGTTGATTATTTACATTGTTGATAATGTTGACCAAGCCGGTTTTAGGTACCGACAACTCGGGGTACGGCCCGCAACTAGCATGAACTATTTTCATCAAGACAAAATAGAAGCCACACACTTTCATAATTGGGTGTATGTGTAGTATAGAGTGATTGAAAAGGTCACTAATGTGGAACTGATGTCAAGACCCAGACAAGTGCCAGTGGAACAAGTTTCGAGATGAAGAAAAAACTGGTGATAGATGGGATACACATTGATGAAAGCTGTTGATAGCATATCAAGATAGTAACAGAGATAGAGAGAGAGCCTGAAAACACTAGGAGATAGGGTAAGAGTGTCATCATTTACATATTCCTTGTCTTTTACGATCTGGCTGAGCATAGATCCACCACTGCACGACCTACCCTGGCGGGAATGCATGGAGGCACATCTTCTGTCATCCTTATATGACCACCACCTATGCACAATGCTACAATATACACATGTGGAAATGAACCTCTGTCTGTGAGGCTGATAACATCCTCATTGACTCTTGAAATCATCCACACACTTCTGGGGATTCCCCATGTGGTGAAACTTGTTGAGAACCAAACATTGCACACTAGGCTTGAAGAAGTCACTTGAGCCTCAGACGTGATTCTTTGTCTTTTACCTTGCTGGCTGCATGCAAGAGAATCTCACTATAGACCCATGCTAGGCAGGGGGAACTGAGAAGTGGCTCTGTGTAGGACATGACAATTTAATGGGAGAGCCCAGAACCAGAGCATAATATTTTCGCTCTGCAAAATTGGAGAGCCGCCTTGGATGGCGGAGAATGCACAGTATGCTACAGGCTGCTTTCTCCTAGCTTGGGACAAGATATGATGATCCTTTAAATGCAAGCCAGACTGTGATGGCACCGCGGTCTCTTCTGAGGATGTGGGCAACCCAACTTCAGCGTCCGGCAGCTATGTTGGTGTGCATGGAAGGCATAGGCAGACGTAAAAAAAGACCCCACACACACACGAACAAGGGAACGGGAAAGAGACATGAAAGGGTTCAAGACAAAAATAGACGACTCAGAACATGGCGGATTTGCATGAATTTTTTTTTATTCTCCTTAGTTACCTGAAGGGTAATGTTGGATATGAAGGCCAAAAATGATACAATTTATAGCAATACATTATTTTTTTTTTTAAAAAGGTTTTTTATATAAATATTTTGCTGACATCGCGAACGAGCCACCGAAGTCACGGACTTGAGACACGATAGGTTCACAGCATAGCTGTAGAGGTAGTGTTACCTTATACTTATTGAAGGCTATTGGGTAACGAGTATATGTAAAGTTTCTTTTCTTCTTTCCACTCTGTAAAGTGTCAGTCTGTATGCTCTGTAAGGAAGAGTGGTGTGTTGTTGAGATCAGGCATGCTCCAGTCTACCCAGCTGTAAATGGGTAACTCACCCTAGTCCTGAGTTAGGGAAGGCAAAGGCTCCAGGGGAAGCAGGCCCTAAACTTGGTCACTCCAACCGACGCAGGATGGTGTATGTATGAAGTAGAAGTGTAGAGTGTGATTACCGCGAATGGTGTACTGTTCGTGTGCTGACCAATATAACCACTCATACACTTGTGTCTACAAGGCACCAATGCAGACTGCTGGAATCTTTGTTTACTCAATTTATTCAGACGTACACACTGGGACATACGAGTACATCATGGTATGTTGACATATCAATTTATAGGTATACATAGCAGATCTGAAGTCATGACACATTCAGAAATAATGGGCAGTACATCAAAAGTTCAATTGTCATGATACATTATGGCCGCATCCCCCTATCTGACTAAACGCGTCAGTGAAGGCAGATCGGTAAATAACTAAAG
Source organism: Oreohelix idahoensis (assembly GCA_024509875.1). Classification (NCBI taxonomy): domain Eukaryota; kingdom Metazoa; phylum Mollusca; class Gastropoda; order Stylommatophora; family Oreohelicidae; genus Oreohelix; species Oreohelix idahoensis. The sequence continues at coordinate 295,408 of JAMPIV010009600.1, forward strand.
TTACTTGACGTCCATAGTTTGTAGCATATATTATGAAACCACGAAAGAGGGGGTTTCTAGCAAGATTGAGATCTCCCTGTCACTGTCTGATAATAGGATAAATAATCTGTTCTCTTGGCAGTGATCAAAACATATGATGACCGAAATCTAACATGGCCGCCTCCCTGAGTTGTCGTTCACTCATTCATAGGAAGGAGAATATAAGCCAGAGTTAATTTATAATGGGTATATAAATGATTTCATAAATGTTCCCATACAGCTCTACGATGATCAGGTTAATTCACGTAGCCATAACCGCTGTAGGAAAGTCTGTCATCTTTGTCGATACAAAACACGACCCTAGCGATACGAAGCACAATGTTCCATCTAGGTCGAATCGACATGAGATCATCAAAATAGGGTCTGGCAATACATGGAGTCCGAATTATACATTGTACCGTACCTTAGGAGAGTCTCTAACATAAACTATAGTAGAGATACCATCTCCTTTAGAAGAAAACCACTTCACGAATTATATTTCCTTAAGAATCTACCAGCCCTTTGAAAAATGCGTACCCGCCATTATCACGGTACATCGGAACTCATCACGACTTGTCAAGACAACTCATACTTCCGCTAGACCGGAATAATAATAAGAATCTAGTCCCGCCTACCCATCCAAAATATACAATATAGGACTGATTCTACTTGTACTAATAATATGTAATACATATGAATTCAGGCCATAAACATAATAAGCAAATTAATATATTTTCTGGCCCTAAAAAATAAGTACAAACGTAAGAGCAATCCATGCGCCGGATCAATATCAAGAACGATTACTCCTATAATCAAAAGTGTGAATCGAACATGGATTCTCTCGCTTTTACCATAGACAGCATTTTCATACACAAATGAATGAATGTCTATATTTTTTCCATATTAAATAGCCATATCGATTTTTGTAATATGTGCGTCAAAATATGCACGCAACATATATTAATGTGCTGCACTGGTCTTGTAAGATATGTTGATATAATAGACAACAGTCTCAACAGTAACGTACGGAATGGCCAACTTGAATGATCTTGATCAACAGCTTGTTGTACGTTTTATCACATTTAATATGTCACAATACAACATAAGTGTACTTCACTTCTTTTGAGAGCATATGATGATATGACGTTACACTAGTAATACAAATGTGATCAGTAGCAGCCATAAGCAATAATGTCGTTGTGCCGGTTTAAAGTCAGAATGTCTATGTATCGTCTACAACGCCTTCATGCTTTACAAATCCGTATTGATTCAAATCACTTACTGTCCATCTCCTTAAGCCACACATAATCAGGCACACATTCTTAATGAATTGAGTCAATTATCCTGACTCTGAAATATTTTATAACAATAAACACTGGTCTGTCGCTCTCACATAAAAATCCATACACTTCGAAAAACACCAGCCAGACACAACTGTCCTAACGATCACCTTCGTTCCCCCCGCAGAAGACCCGGTCCACGTCATACACTAAATACCTGTGTCACACACATACCACAACTCGCACGCTTTTACAATCGGAGCGTATTTGCGTTCTGCTCCATTGCGCACAGCGATGAATTACCAGCCTGTGAGCAAAGTGATAGGTAACAGGTAGGTGCAAGAGTCTAGTGGCTGCCTTAGTGTGTGATCTACTGAAGCTATTGGGTGTGAATGTGTGTGAGCTACTGACGCTATTGGGTATGAAAGTGTGTGAGCTACTGACGCTATTGGGTGTGAAAGTGTGTGATCTACTGACGCTATTGGGTGTGAAAGTGTGTGAGCTACTGACGCTATTGGGTGTGAAAGTGTGTGAGCTACTGAAGCCATTGGGTGTGAAAGTGTGTGAGCTACTGACGCTATTTGGTGTGAAAGTGTGTGAGCTACTGACGCTATTGGGTGTGAAAGTGTGTGAGCTACTGACGCTATTGGGTTTGAAAGTGTGTGAGCTACTGAAGCCATTGGGTGTGAAAGGACACCCAAGAAGTAGGGCAATTAAGAGTCTCAGTGAAACCGCAGAAAGGTCATCGTGTTGGCTGTGGAACAACCGTTACGGGTTATGGAATTTAGGTCAGTAATTTATATACAGTTCCCTCCCTCGCTGCCTTTTCCTTCGCTGACTCAAGTGCAAAGTCAGGTAATCTTTACCGTTAATGCCGTCGAGTATGTATAATATCTGTATTTTCGTACTAGTTAGAGTTAGGATTGGGGTTAGGTTTAGGGCTGGGCTTAGGGTTAACCCTAATTAACCCCAACCCTAAACCTAATCTTAACCCTAACTCAATACACATATTATACACACTCGACGGCACTAACGGTAAAGATTACCCAGTCAAGTACACATTTACAGCTGGGTAGACTGAAGCATTTCGATACCGTGAATCTAACCCAGCACCTTTGCCGCGAGAGACCAACGCTCTAACCACTGCGCCAATCGGACGCTCATCATAACGGTACCTTTCACGATTGCCTCCAGCTGGCAGCATGGATAAAACCTGTGACGGCATTGCCACCCTTGCTTTGCAGTAGTGGTCCAACTGTGGCCAAAACTCAAGAGTATCTAACATGGGCCGTCAAAGGTGTTTACCTTCGCACAAGATTACTCTTGGCAGAGATGTAGATAGAAGGTTAATGACACTTCTATCCCAAAGGGAGCCTTCACAAGATATTCATAAAAGCGAAAACAATGCTGCTTTGCCTCAGCACGTTAATTCTAGAATCTGCCGACCACTTTTGTGAAGAATTAAGCAATGATTAATTTTAGCTCGTTAAGCCCCTACCTCTGATTTACTCAGTGGAATTCTTATTATACTGGTATAGCCCAGTTTAGAGTGTATGTAGTAAATTGACTGAGACATACATGCAGTACATTTAAAATGATTAAATCGAAGTTAAATGTGTAAAAATTACAAATAACAACATTTAATAATCACTTAAGTTTTAACAGTTTGAAAATAATTGAATAGTTTAGAAGATAAGTTTCATCATTGATTTATAGTAGAGACGATGGAAACAAAGTTCACTTTGGCGGCGTAGATTTTGCACTTAGCTGCCAATAGTAGTTTCTGCTCCCGCTGATGGGTTCTGTGTACACAGCTCACACTCGATGCTGGTCAAGGTTGTCGGGTGTATCTCGTTTCCCAGAAATGCCAAGGAGAGTCTACAAAGTTGGTCCCTCGTCTTAAAGCTTAGACCACTGTTCCCTTCTTGTTCCAGAGACAGTATTTTCTGCTGGTACCACCAATAACAATGATAAAGAATAGAAACGAAACGCTCTTCTGAGTATTGCGTTTCCCGAAACATACTTATGTGTCTCCTTTCCTCTATTCTACTATCCCATTTATCTCAGAATTTACCCTCGATGAGAATTAAATTTAATCCCTCGGAATAAAACTTTCTTTTGCATTTAAATTGAATAGCTTTAGCTTTACATTTAAATGAAAAGGTTAATAGCTCAGATAGAATATGTTTACATTTACATTTCCACTGATTGAAAAGTGTTCACAATATAAATTGAATATGTTTTCATTTATATTTACACTGGTTTGAAAAGTTTGAAATTTCCATTAATTTTAAAGTGTATATGTGAACATCGATATTTACACTGGTTTGAAACTGTAAGTATTATAATTAGAATGTACAAGAAGGGATCCCAAGATGCAGCAATAGTGAATGCAGTCAGCGACCCATAGCTGTACTGCTTGCATCAGGACCAGCGAACCAGAGCTGGTCAAGACCGCACTCCACCTCCACGTGGTGGTCCTGGAAACAGTCTGCAGCAGTGCAGTCTGGCTGAGCGAGTGCGGATCGCAATGGGAAGGCAAACCCGGTCCCTAAAAAATGCCGTGCTGAAGTCGGATGTGTCGACCGATAGGTGCAGATATCACAGCTTAGGCATAAACAGACACAACGCAACCACCGTCCTTTTCAGGGCGAACGAAGAAGAAGAATGTACATCATTTCTTCATCTTTTCCTCCCTGCTCCGTATGGAACTTGAGACTACTTTATGCTTTTAGTTCTCTTTATGAAACTAGCAAAAAAGCAATCACCAGCCCTTGGCAGTGGTGGTTCATGAAATGATCATTCTATATGCTGAGGTTGCCAGCCTCAGTTGACTTGGACATCCCTAGCGATTTCTCACATAATAATATTCACATGGTAATATATATATATATTTTTTAGTTCACATGTTAGTAATGAAATATAGAATGCAAAATGACAACTTACGCCAATCCTGGCTCACAGAAATTTTGCTCAGATGTATAAAATAGACTTGAATAGGCCTCTTACACGCGTCTGGTGTGTCGTTAATTTAATAAGTCCCCTCTCTGACTTTGTGTGTTTCCTTCAGTTTCCTCAGACAGTGGCTTTCCTTATTAAAATGATAGAGATTTCCTGGGTTTTTTTGGGTAAGTCCTGATAAATACTCAAATAAAAGGTGTCCGGTCTGATAAAATGGAATTCTGAATTCTAGGCTTCACTCTGGCAAGGTCTGTTGTCTTGGCAAGCGATCTTCACAGTAGTTTTTCACAGTGAAATAACACTGAACAAACGCCAGGTTATATTCCCGGTCTCCCACGCATCTGTTTGTTATGGGGTCTAACCAAAAGCTCCAATCATTTTCAAACAGGCGAGTTAGGGTGTGGTACTTTCAAAATATTCCACGTGAAATAAGGTGCGTGAAGGAAAAGGTCACGTATTACCTTATATGGCAATAATATATACGATGTCTTGCGTTTAGACTCGCGAACATGTCGTTAACCTCATTTGACAACGTGTGTCAGATGTAACAATAATTATTTTTATCACAAAGGAATCTTGACATCCATGTCAGTCCATAAGTTGTCTTCCCGTATTCCAAGCTTTGGTGATGCGCGCACCAGTCTTGTCGGCGATTAGGCAGATAGCGCTGGGCGATGTACGTGTTAATCTACCGCAACCAAGCTGTGGTAGACGAGAATTATCGCAGTCGCTCCTTGCAAAGTGAGGAAGAAATAGATAACAAACAACCATGATGACTTCCCCCGGAGAGGGGTGTAAGGAGGAAATAACATAATATGTGCTATATTGTAGAGAAAGAAAGAAAGAAAGACCGTGCGACAATTAAAAATCGCAATAAAATCAGTACCACAAATGTACCCATTACTGCCGTAGTGAAACAGATATTAGGAAGAAGAAGGGGTCGCCCCAATCCGTTCTGTGACAAAACCTGGTTAAAAGCTGCAACCGAAGCGGAGCGGACTCAATTCCCAGCTCAGGCTGGACAGACAACAGGAGGCTGACACGTTTGAGTCATGTCCCAAGTGGACCTCCCCCCTTTTTAAAAAAAAAAACAGTGTAAAGGAGATAAAAGGACCGAAACATTTGTCTGACGGACTACTTCTGATGATCAGATTACCCCATGTTGTAGCGCTCTGTATAAAGTTTCCTATCATGCTGCACGCTATTCAGACACGAATAAAATTAGCTAAGGCTTTTTTTTTTTCCATAGAAAACGCTCACGTTTATCTGCATGTCATAAATTACCATAAAACAGCCTTTTATATATTGCTTTGTAGCAAAATCACATTCAGTAATATTGTGTAAATCAAAAAGCAAGCACGGGCTGGGCCAAAACAAGTACTTTTGGTTTTTGTCCGGCGAATACAACAGCCCGTTAGCGACCAAACCAAATATTCGTTTGAGCAGAATCGCCGATCGATCAGACCTCGTTGCCAGTGTCAACAATCACCATGGGAAGTAATTAATTTAATGGGTTTGGTCTTGGAAATACGGTTTTTAGTGCGTCCAATAATAGACCACGTCTGAAATATGTCATTTTTTTAAAAGCTGTATGAAGAAGCACAAGGTTTTTTTCCCCTAACAGCGGATTCATTCAGAGTGCTGCCGATGTCACTCATTGCGTAGCCGATGTCATTCAAAACGCTGAAGCTGGGCGACTTTCCGCTCATGGTGCTTTGTAAAACGTGCTGACAAACGCTTTGATAATATACAAGGGGCGTTCAGAAAGTAATGCACCACATCGTTTTTCTCTGGAGCTGTTTATTCAAAAAGCATGAAATTTATACACAATATACATGGATATGTCATGCAAACATCGGTATTATTCAACATAATCCTCATCAACTTGTACGGCTTTATGCCAGCGCGAAACAAGTGCATGTATTCCTAGCCCGTACCAGATTTTGTCTTGATCATGTAGCCATTTCTTCGCTGCATGAATCACTCCTTCATCATCTTCAAACCTTGTCCCACGGAGTGCATCTTTAAGTGGACCAAATAGATGAAAATCAGAAGGTGCCAAATCGGGACTATAGGGTGAATGGGTTAGTACAGTCCAACCCAATTTTGTGATTGCTTCCCGTGTTGCCAGACTTGTGTGCGGTCGCGCATTGTCGCGAAGGAGAAACAGGTCTGCTAGATTCTTGTGCGGCCGAATTCTGCGAAAACGTTGATTGAGTTTTTTCAATGTCTTAATGTAAGCTTGCAAATTGATTGTCTCTCCTCTTGGCATAACGTCCCCAAGAATCACATCTTCAATGTCCCAAAAGACAGTGATCATGACCTTTCCAGCTGAAGGAATTGTCTTGAATTTCTTTCTTCTTGGTGATTGCGGATGATGCCACTCCATTGACTGTCTTTTTGTCTCAGATTCAAAATGATGTGCCCAGGTTTCGTCACCTGTAACGATCTTAGTCAAAAAGTTCTCTCCATCAGCATTAAAACGCTCCAACAATTCAGAAGAAATTGCTTTCCTTTGCAATCGGTGGTCATTTGTGAGACTTCGAGGAACCCATCTTGCGCAAACCTTAGAAAATCCAAGAGTTTTTATAACTGCATTTGCACTACCAATGCTGACTGACAGCTGTAAGGCCAATTGTTGAGTAGTGATTCGCCTATCAGTAAGAATAATGCCCTCAGCGCATTTCAACATTTCTGCGTTGGTGGCTGTGGAAGGACGTCCACAGCGCGGCCGATCAAGCAGCTCCGTATCTCCACTTCCTGATTCTTTGATTCTCTGAACCCAGCGACTGACTGTACTCATGTCGACTGCAAAACTTCCATACACATCACATAGACGCTTGTGAATGTTCACAACAGTTTCCTTCTCTGCAACGAGAAATCCTATCACAATTCGCTGCTTATAACGCAAGTTTCTAACACGCTCCATTTCAACGGTTTAGGGCAGCCGTATTATTTGGCCGGTTGCGGTGCAATTTGGTGCACACAATTGGCACATGCCATATTTGAAGTGTCCAAAATTTCATGCTTCTATCTTCATTATTAGCTGAGAAAAACGATGTGGTGCATTACTTTCTGAACGCCCCTCGTACATTACGAGCAGATAAACCGTCAAAACATGGTGGAAATTAATTATGTTGTAATCTTTCTGTTGCATGTCCTAATGACGGCATTATTTCTCTTGCGGTCAGTGCATTCTTTTTCATTCCATGTCAAGTCAAACTTATCATGGCTTATGGTCAATGACCAGAAACATTGCAAGACATGCGCGTTCTTTTTAATAGGTGTTCAATTTTAGTTTTCACGCTGCAATGCGTGCCTTGTCCGTAGTTTCTCGAAAGTGACGGGATTTTTTCACTATTCATTACAGGACAATTAGTAAAATATTAATCCATAAGACGGGAATTAAATTCAAAAGCACCAATACCTAACTGCAATTTTACTTATTCAAAAGTATTAAACACAAAACCACTGTGCATCACCACAGTACACGAACTACGTAGCAGCAGCGAGGATCCCAATGTGTGTATACGGGATCACACGTTCTATAAATACTTTTGTGCACACCGTCATTTGCGCATTCTTCTTTGATAAGCGTTACTATTTTCAGGAGAGTACATGTAAGGGAAACAGTACAATTATTGTCTAACTTTCAACCACAGTTGCATCCCTTAGCGCTACGCACTGACAGAAAAGCTGGGATTATATATACAGTAGAACTCCATTTATCCGAACCCCATGGGACCGAGCATCGTTCGGATAATCAAATGTTCGGATAATTGGATTACATAATGTATCGAGTACAGGTACACATATTTCTAAAAATAATTAACCATCACAAGGAAAATACACTATAAAACATATTTACTTGTACTGTAATAATAATACCCACACTGTATTAGATCACTGTATCACCAAAATCTTTTATTACACTGCAGTGCATGTACCACTTGTATTAATTATTTTTGTTAAGAAAGAGAAATGTTTTCAAAATAACATTACAAACGATTCAAAACCAGGCGCAACTTACGTATACATGTACTTGCACAGATGTAGCCCACTATTTAAAATAATGAGGAATCCTCTTTTGCATCAAACTGGATAGTCTCCTTTTGGCTGCTAAGTCCCGCATTCTCTTCAACAGCAGAAGCTGTGTAGGACAGCTGTCATCTTCTTGCTCGTACCAAGCCATCGCTGTTTCTAGTGCTATAAAGGCCTCTTCAGGACTTGGTCGACGTTTTGGTTTTTCTTCATAATCTACAAGTACATCATGTACTTCTGAGGAGTCTTCATCATCGGTCACTACATGTATTTGGTTTTCTTCTTGCACAAAAGACAAAATTTCTTCGTCATTCAAAAACTGAAAACCAGAATCATTATCATCTTCTAGCCACATGTGTGCATCATCTTTGTCACAGTCCGAAAATCCGGGCATTGCTTGAAACAGTTCCACGACTTCATCTATACAATCATCATTTGTGTCCATTGCAGTAGTTTCATTTCCTCCTTTTTTCCCAAGCAATTTATTCCAAGCCTTGATGAGATTATCTTGTGACAGGGTGGTCCAAGCATCAGCTAACATATAGCAGCAGTCTTTGGGATTAAGCTTTTTGGAAAACGCCACCACCACACTTTCTTCATCTTCAGCCAACAATAAACGACGCAGGACTTCCTTCTTGTACATCTTTTTAAGCTTTGCTATAACACCCTGATCCATTGGTTGAATCAGTGCTGTTACATTGGGAGGCAGAAAAAATTACTTTAAAATTTGTATCAACTGCATTCAATGTATCCTTCTCTGGATGAGATGGTGCATTGTCCAGTAGAAGAATTACTTTTCCAGTTTTCTTTTCTTGTTCTCTCAACCTCTTCACATTTGGGATGAACTGATTTGTATACCAATCAAGAAATATTTCACTATTCATCCAAGCACTCTTCTGTGCTTTGTAACACAATGGGAGACATGTCACATTCTTTAAACAACGTGGTTTTTTTGGCTTTGCCGATCATTAGCACCGGTAAACGATGACTTCCACTGGCATTCGCGGCTACCAAAATTGTTACTCTCTCTTTGCACTTTTTAAACCCAGGGGCAGCTGCTTCGCGCTGAGATACAAGTGATTTTTTGAGGCAATGATTTCCAGTATAAGCAAGTCTCATCGGCATTATACACATCATCGAGTGAATAACCTTCTTCTTCCAAAAAAGCCAAGAATGTTTCTTTAAAATTTTCAGCGGCAGTTGCATCGCTAGATAAAGATTCCCCTTGAATCTCCAATTCTCGTATGCCATGACGAGATTTAAAGTTTCTTAACCATCCCTGGCTAGCCTTAAAGTCAGGAGGACCGTCAAGTTGATTGTTGAACTGAAGAGCCTTTTCACACAACAGAGAACCAGAGATAGGTTCCCCTTTGCTTCTTCTTTGCACAAACCATATATACAAAGCCTCTTCCAATTTCACATCTTTCGCACTTCTCATGGTTTTACGTTTCTTCGACCCATTTTCACTATCAAATTTCGATGCAAAACTCATAATTTTATCCTTGTTACTTTTGATGTCAGAGATGGTAGCTTTCCCAACACTGAAAATCCTCGCAAGTGAAGACACAGTTTCACCTTGTCCTAGTCTCTTGATAATTTCTGTTTTCGTTTCAATTGACAAAACATTGCGGTTCCTTTTGTATGCTTTAGGCCTACTGGAAGATGCCATATCGCACAGAGAAATACTTGTACACCAAAATTATTCTGCTGTAGTAGCAGACACAATTATTTTAAGTTGAACTGTCTGTTTAGCCAGTGTTCTACCTAGAACGCACACGTACACTGGATTGGTAAACCAGATATTAACTGACTTTATGATCTAACTGACTTCCTATACGTAAGCGACCGACCATTAGCCCATCCCATTCTCTACAAATTGTTCGCACACATTTGAAGCTTGCCGCATCAAAAGATTCAGAATTGTAGTCTAACGTGACTGATGGCGCCTGATTTTTTTTTTTTTTTTTTTCTGGAAAAAGTGTTCGGATAATTGGATGTTCGGATAATTGGGGTTCGGATAAATGGAGTTCTACTGTATATATATATTAGTAAAATATAGGGATTGTTAATGTGGAGACTGCTAACAGATGACGTCATTTTCACTGTCAGACTGAGCGGCGCGATAGAACGCTTTACAACTGTTTGAATACAGCTTATTTAGTTGCGATATAACAAACTTGGAGAAACAGATACAGGAGATAAAAACAAGAGCTTTCATTATAAAGGTAAAGGCAGTCCCATTTCAGAATGGCAGAAAAGCCACAGGAAAAGCCTAGATATACAGTGTAGATAATACCAAGGAGTCTTCAACGTGGTATTACACAAAAGAGAGAGAAGCTCAGCAGCCGTAGTTGAAGAACAACAGAGTGCTTAGAACGCTGTTATCTCGCGGCAAAAGTGTCGGGTTCGATTCACGGTATCGAAACGATTAAGTCTACCCAACTTGCAAATGGGTACCTAACTTTGCACTTGAGTTAATGAAGGAAAAGGCAGCGAAGAAGGGAAATGTTCACCCCAGCTCTCGATGTTGGATCTAGTATAGTGAAGTCGCTAACACTTAACTACCCTACGGCAGTATCTGCTATGGGACTACCTTATTTTGTTAACCTTTTTCTGAAATCCGACGTGTAAGAAAGTTAGAAAAAGGTACATACTACGATATGTAATAAAAAATAAACTTTCATAAATGGATGCTAACTTAGAGAAACAAAGATGGAAGTTATATGGAGATAAAAATATACGATATGCAGTTAGATAGAATCATTCATAAATGGATGCTAACTTAGACAAACAAAAATTGAAGTTATATGGAGATAAAAATATACGATATGCAGTTAGATTGAATCATTCATAAATGGATGCTAACTTAGACAAACAAAAATTGAAGTTATATGGAGATAAAAATATACGATATGCAGTTAGATAGAATCATTCATAAATGGATGCTATCTTAGACAAACAAAGATTGAAGTTATATGGAGATAAAAATATACGATATGCAGTTAGATTGAATCATTCATAAATGGATGACTTAAGCTAAGATTTAGATAAAAATAAAGATATGCAGTTTGAAGTTATAAATGGAGATAGACAAAAAGATATACGATATGCAGTTAGATAGAATCATTCATAAATGGATGCTATCTTAGACAAACAAAGATTGAAGTTATATGGAGATAAAAATATACGATATGCAGTTAGATAGAATCATTCATAAATGGATGCTAACTTAGACAAACAAAGATTGAAGGTATATGGAGATAAAAATATACGATATGCAGTTAGATAGAATCATTCATAAATGGATGCTATCTTAGACAAACAAAGATTGAAGTTATATGGAGATAAAAATATACGATATGCAGTTAGATTGAATCATTCATAAATGGATGCTAACTTAGAGAAACAAAGATTGAAGTTATATGGAGATAAAAATATACGATATGCAGTTAGATAGAATCATTCATAAATGGATGCTAACTTAGACAAACAAAGACTGAAGTTATATGGAGATAAAAATATACGATATGCAGTTAGATAGAATCATTCATTAATGGATGCTAACTTAGAGAAACAAAGATTGAAGTTATATGGAGATAAAAATATACGATATGCAGTTAGATAGAATCATTCATAAATGGATGTTAACTTAGACTGAAGTTATAATGGAGATAAAAAGATTGAATGCAGTTAGATAGAATCATTATGGATGGAAGTTATATGGAGATAAAAATATACGATATGCAGTTAGATAGAATCATTCATAAATGGATGCTAACTTAGACAAACAAAGATTGAAGTTATATGGAGATAAAAATATACGATATGCAGTTAGATAGAATCATTCATAAATGGATGCTAACTTAGACAAACAAAGATTGAAGTTATATGGAGATAAAAATATACGATATACAGTTAGATAGAATCATTCATAAATGGATGCTAACTTAGAGCAACAAAGATTGAAGTTATATGGAGATAAAAATATACGATATGCAGTTAGATAGAATCATTCATTAATGGATGCTAACTTAGAGAAACAAAGATTGAAGTTATATGGAGATAAAAATATACGATATGCAGTTAGATAGAATCATTCATAAATGGATGCTAACTTAGAGCAACAAAGATTGAAGTTATATGGAGATAAAAATATACGATATGCAGTTAGATAGAATCATTCATAAATGGATGCTAACTTAGAGCAACAAGGATTGAAGTTATATAGAGGAAAAAAACAAACAAAAACCAATATACAATAAGGTAGAAACTTTCATAAATTGATGCTAACGTAGAAGAGAAGTATTGAAGTTATATGGAGAGATAAAATTGAAAATGGAAGTTGATTCAGGCTTGAACTATGAGAAAAAGAGTGGAAAGAACTCGCTTGATGGCACAACACAGGAAAGAATGGTATGACGTCACTGACGGCATATTCTCTACAGTGAAGAAGGAATGATTGAAGACCTTTTTTCCCTTCGGTGGCTCCATCTATGATATGTTGGAATCATCATCATCATCATCGTCATCATCATCATCATCATCATCATCATCATCATCATCATCATCATCATCATCATCATCATCATCATCATCATCATCATCATCATCATCATCATCGTCATCATCATCATCATCATCATCATCATCATCATCATCATCATCAATATCATCATTACCCTCGATGTCACAAAGGAGAATTTACTCTAAAGAAAGTTATGCCAAACAAGACAAGCGCCACAGCAATAAGAAATGAGAAGAAGACACTGGAGATGGATCGGACACACATTAAGAAAACCTGTTGATAGCATTACAAGACAATCCTTGTTGTGGAATCCCCAAGATAAGAGAGGCAGGGGAAAACCTAAGAACACATGGAGAAGACAACTGGAGACAGACATGAAGAAGACATGGACAGACCTTGAGATGATTGCACGTGACCAGAAGACTTGGCATACGTTTGTTGAAGGCCTATGCTCCTTAGGGAGAAGAAAGAAGAAGAAGAAACGTAACCCACTTCCTCCTGTCACGTGCCATCAACTCAAGATCTTTTCATGACTTCTTCACCCCTCTCACTTCTATCTCCATTTCTTTTCTCCATGTGTTTGTCGGTCGCCCTTTCATATCATTCTGAGAATCCCTGAAAAAGAACTGCATTGTAATACTATTAACATATTTTTCTCAATGTCTCATCCATCATCAGCGTCCATATTGTTGTTGAGGTTAGTTTTTGTGGCTTAAAGTTTCTTCAGCGTCATGTAGCCGGGCCTTTGTCCCCTCCTTCTTAGTGTCCTTTTTACGCCATGCGTGGTTAAAGTCTTAGCATTCTTTGCTCCCACTTTGAGCCCGAGTAACACACGCGTGCGTGTTGCAGTACTGGCTGATGTGTGTATGTTGGTGATTGTGGTGGCTGTGGTACACTAAACCTATTCACTAATGCGCTGTGTTTTATTGATTTAATGTGCAGATGTAATGTTTAAGCGGATTCTATGACAGTCTCAAAAATGGTTTAGACACGCTATTTTGTTGTTCGAACGAAAAACTGTTCCATCTGACGAAGGGTACACGGCAATGAGGGAGCTGAGAGCACGCTAAGTGAGGACACACTGGATATGGATAAGGGGGAGATAATTAGGAGAAATTAACGATCGCCTGTTAGAGAATGACACCGGAATTGATGAATTAACAAAGCTATGAATGATGTAATTTGGCATCACGCGTAAGACTAGGTCGGATGGACTTATGAGAGGATAGATACAACTAGTGCGCTACAAGAACAATCAGGATTCATACCCTTCGATGTTCGCTAGGGGAGACTGATCACCTATGGGTTTGCCCGGAGTGCAGTAATGTCGATTCTGATCAACAATAACAGTACCACAAAAAAAAGTTATGTGCACATAACAAATTCCTCAGTTTTATTCATCATCATCAACATCATCATCAACGTCATCATCAATAGCATCATCATCAACATCATCATCAACGTCATCATCAATAGCATCATCATCAAAATCATCATCAACGTCATCATCATCATCATCATCATCAAAAATATCATCATCATAGCCCTTCAGCTCCTCAAGGAGCATAGGCCTTCAGAAAACGTATACCAGGTCTTTATGTCCCGTGCCATCCGCTCATGGTCTTTCAGTGTCTTTCTCATTCCTGTTATGCCTATCTCCAACTCTCTTCTCCACGTGTTCCTCGATTCCCTTACCTCTCTGTTCCCAGGAAAAGGACTGCATTGTTATACTATTAACAGACTTTCCTCAGTATGTGTCCTATCCATCGCCAGCGTCTTCTTCTCATCTTGTTCCACTGGCACTTGTCTGGTTCTTGTCATCAGTTCACCATTTCAACCTTTCTATTCTATGCAAGCACCCATTTATGAAAATCAGAAACACAAACAACTCAACAGAATAGGCAAGCACATAAACAACTCTACATAACAGTTACACACATAAATAATAACTTAAAAAACAAAAAAAATCAGAAACAGAAACAACTCACATAAAAAAGAAGGAAGCATAAATAACTCAACAATACAATGAGACAATAAACAACTCAACACAAAAATCAGACAATAAACAACTCAATACAACAATCAGACACATAAACAACTCAACACAACAATCAGACAATACATAACTCAACAAAACAATCAGACACATAAACAAGTCAACAAAACAATCAGACACATAAACAACTCAACAAAACAATCAGATACATAAACAACTCAACCAAACAATCAGACACATAAATAACTCAACACAACAATCAGACAATAAACAATTGAACACAACAATCAGACAATAAACAAATGAACACAACAATCAGACAATAAACAACTCAACACAACAATCACACAATAAACAACTCAACACAACAATGAGACAATAAACAACTCAACAAAACAATCAGATAATAAACAACTCAACACAACAATCAGATAATAAACAACTCAACACAACAATCAAACACATAACTCAACAAAACAATCAGACACATAAACAACTCAACAAAACAATCAGACACATAAACAACTCAACAAAACAATTAGACAATAAACAACTCAACAAAATAATCAGACACATAAACAACTCAACAAAACAATCAGACACATAAACAACTCAACAAAACAATCAGACACATAAACAACTCAACACAACAATGAAACAATAAACAACTCAATAAAACAACCAGAAGATCAAACAAGTTAACAAGACATACAACTCAACAAAACACTCAGTCACACAAACAAATAAACAGACATGAAAGTTGTTCTTACCTTTCCAATAATACTTCCAACTTCCTGTGAAAAAAAAAAAAAAATTTGTTGATCAAGTGAAGTTCATTACTTGTTTAATCAGTTACAAGTCAATAGCGTCAAATAGTTCATTACTTGTTTAATCAGTTACAAGTCAATAGCGTCAAATGCTTAGGAAAAAACTATCAGACCTAAAGATCTGTTATATGGAGATGCGCCCTAATGTAACCGACTAGGTGAACGGGACGCATCTTGCCAAAACGAGGCAAAACTTTATTTTTTTTTTAAATGCTTAGGTACTTTCAAGGATAGATCAAGGGTTCTCAATCTTTGTTTTTGCTCATGGCCTCCCTTTTGAGCCACATTTACTTCTGTGGCCATCCCCCCCCCCCTTCTCATAGTTGCCGTTAGCTGGAAAAAAATATGTTGCCATCTTTCTGTGGCTCCCTAGACCCACTTTGAGAACCACTGGGAAAGATGATTCATCTCAGAGGTGATGAGCAGAATATTCCAGCTAAAAGCAGCATTCCATAAAATGACAAATATATTGTATGCAACAAATCTATGCCAAATGACAGTACAAGAGTTATTCGGTGTTACATAGGGCTGACTCTAACATACGGAAGTGAATTATGGTTTGGTTTTGGTTTTAAGGACTATCTTCATTGCACACGGGCAACTGCGATCTCCTCCCTTAGATCACACAAGGAGGATCTCAGCACAGTGCACAAACTCCGTAGCACCGGCGAGAATCCCAATGTGTGTATACATGAATCACACATTTTATAAATATTTTTTTAAATTTTGCAAGGGCGGCGGCCGTATGGCCTACTCTTTATATTTCCAACTGCCGTGGAATTTTTAACGTGCGCAATTTGCACACGGGACCCCCTATTTTTTTACCCTTATCCGAGAATGCTAGGCATCCGATCTCCCTATCCTTGAGACTCAGGAGGATGACATCATTAGGACCACTTGTTCTGAAATAAAAACATTCCATAAATTATATTCCCTTCACAGGGAATCGAACCCGGTACCTCTAGAAATCGAGGCGGACGCCATACCTCTTAGCCACTCCGACCCAAGTGAATAATGGATAGTTAGTAAACAAGCAGAAATGGTCCAGGAGGCCACACACATCTGGTTTTAGAAAGATAATAATAAAATCTTCAGACCCCGCACTGGCCACAACAGATTGAGATATCATCTATTCAACAAGCTAAAGATAGGAACTACCGATCAGTGTAACTGTGGCACTGATAAAATGACTGCTGAACATCTGCTTCAAAGTTGCCCCCTTATATGTGGTACAGAGAAAGTGCATATGGCCGACGCCAGCTCCTTTCGTGGAAAAGCTTTACGGGGATTCAAATAGCCTCAAACTGACTACTGCTTTCTTTGAGAACATTCAAGTGGACGTCTGAGAGTGTACGAAGAAAAAGAAGATAATAAAATGAACAGCTAAAAGGAGAAATGAGGACGTCCTGAAATGAGACAATGCTCCAAGGAAGCTTTGATTGACTAGAAGTTGAAGAAATCAACTCAGTTCTATCGGGCATGTTATGAGAGGAAGACAGCTGAAATATATCGTGACAACAGGAAGTTAAAGCTGAAATATATCGTGACAACATGAAAGATTGAGGGGGAAAAAGAGATAGGCGACGACAACGAGAGAAGTTGGACATCGTTGTATGGAAGGAAGTCAACAACAGAACTTATAAACACTTCTGCGGACATGACGATGTGGAGAGACGTGATCACCTACTCCAGTGGACGTGGTGCTGGAAAAAAATAAAGAGAGACAGACAGAAACAGAGAGAGAGAGAGAGAGAGAGAGAGAGAGAGAGAGAGAGAGAGAGAGAGAGAGAGAGAGAGAGAGAGAGAGAGAGAAAGGATCACCAATATGGAACCAATGAAACCGATTAGGTTTGGTAGGTTAGGGTTAGAGTTAGGAGTTAGGGTTAGGGTTAGGGTTAGGGTTAGGGTTAGGGTTAGGGTTAGGGTTAGGGTTAGGGTTAGGGTTAGGGTTAGGGTTAGGGTTAGGGTTAGGGTTAGGGTTAGGGTTAGGGTTAGGGTTAGGGTTAGGGTTAGGGTTAGGGTTAGGGTTAGGGTTAGGGTTAGGGTTAGGGTTAGGGTTAGGAGTTAGGGTTAGGGTTAGGGTTAGGGTTAGGGTTAGGAACTAGAAGATGCCAATGGAACAAGAGGTGTGGAAAAGATTTTTAAAAAGGTTTATTAAAAGCCAAGGGGGTACGAGGGACAACAAAATGTTGAGAACCACTGCTCTAAGTGCCATAGATGACAAAATCAAAACTCAAAACAACGTAATGCAATTATATCCACATCTAATAAAGGCGTTGATTCTTCATTGATTATTTGTACTGTTTGAACAGTAAGCATTGAACATTTACTGTTCTTCTCGGTGTCTGGAGCGAGTCATACGTTTATGTACATGGTAAGTGAATTTGGCGGTCGCGCACTGCCACTTCATAATAAGGTTAACATGAGTCTTGGAACTACTTTCATCAAAGAGAAATCGCTCCACAACATATTGCCTGATGATTTTTCGCAGAAAGAAAGAAAGACAAATAGAATGAATGAATTAATCAGGCAGAAAGAAAGATGGAAAGAATTAATTAATTTATTAAATAGACAGACAGATACACAGAAATAAACAAGAAAATAATTAAATGAATGAATGAATAAAAAAGACAGAATTAAAAAATTCATCTGTCTGTCGATCTCTTTAATTAATGAATTCATTCAATTCTTTCTTTCAGACAGACAGAAAGAAAGGTCGGGAAAAAGACAGAAAAAAGAAACATTGAACGTTTCAGTTGAGAATGGGGAGAAAAACTACAAGAATTTCAAATTCATCTCCAGTCTACCGAGCTGTAAATGGGTACCCAACTCTGCTCTTGAATTAGGGAAGGCAAAGGTAGCTAGTAAGGAAACTGGTCACCTCCACCTTATAAAGCCGAAACATAGCATAGTTAAGTGCCAAACACTTCACACCCCTACAGCAGTATTGGGACTACCTTTACCATTTTACTTCCTCACAAAAGATTCGAACACTATCCAAGCGCTCATCCTTAAGACACTCATTTCTAACACAAACAGCAAATATTTAAAAAAAAAAACCAAAAAGCAGACATCGCTGGAGCGAACACTTTTCACAGCTTACAAGATATTTATCTAACCCGAAAATCTGTGATTTTCTATTGGTTGATGTAACATTCAAATTTGGCCAACCCTGTGCTTAATTCCACACGTGACCTGGATATTTGTGCACCGGAAAGCATGACGTAATCATGTGTGACGTCTGAACCATATGTTCGCGAGGCAAATTAATTAGATTCCAATGTCTTTGCCAAGCGCGCATTCCCTCCAGACATGGATGTTTTAATACAAAACTTCTCTGGTTTGCATTCCTCTACAACTTTATCTGGACTTCTGTTTATCTCAATTTTAGCACGTGATGTTTGTTGTATTCTTCTATATCTATAAGTGTTCTTTAAGCTTTTTTTTCAAATTTAACTGTCCGTCAGTCCGCCCAATCACCAACCCAAATCCATCCAACATACATACCTACCTGCCTGGCTACTTACCTGCTGGCCTGTCTGTCTGCCTACCTATCTAGCTACCTATCTAATTTTCTACGTACCTACCTACTTGCCTACTTACCTACCTATTTGCCTACTTACCTACCTACCAATTGTAATAGTGAGGTTGAGGTCTAAATAAAGATATAAGGTCGAGTAGGAAAATCTGGTTTAGAAAATTGGCGTACGGTAGTAACACACCAAATTAAGACTGTATGAGAGCTGTGTACTTTCTGTACTTCTCTATGGTGCGGAATGTTGGAGAGTAACAGAGAAGGAAATGTCGAGGCTGTCCTCCTTCCACACAATCTGCCTAAGGAAAATTCTCCGAATCTTTTGGCCAAACACCATCAGCAACCAAGAACTACTTATTCGGAGTAACCAGGAGGACATGCACACCATCATAGCTGGCAGACGCTGGAATTGGGTTGGCCACGTCCTCAGAAGGGACCCTGATACCATCACAAGAACAGCTATGCTATGGACCCCCGAGGGAAAGCGAAAGAGAGGCCGACCAAAAACAACTTGGCGGAGAACTGTGGAAGCTGAGATGCAAAGAATGAACCACAGTTGGGGCACTGTACGAAGGATGGCCGCCGACCGAGCAAAGTGGAATCAATTTGTTGCTGCCCTACAAGACGCCACCAGGCGTGATGGCCGCTGACTGCTTTGACGGTTGGTGGTTATGGATCAAAGAAGAAGAAGAAGTAACACACTATTAGTTTTCACTATTTGGGAGATAAGATTAAAAGATTTTGGCTTAAGAAAAGGGGAGCCGCGGTAGCATAGTGGTTAGCTCAGAGGTCTGTGGTTCGATCCCCAGATGAGGTGGGATTTTTTAAGGCCGCAAACGGCTCCTGGATCAACCCAGCCCCAAATGGGTACCAGAGCAACTCTGGGAAGGTTAAGGCGGCCAGCGTGATGTTGACCACCAAGGTTGTCACTCAAGTTCTAGAGATAAACACAGATTTTCTTTTAAAAAAAACCCAGAAATACCCAGATTATTTTATGCCTCAAATACACGGGATAGACGATGCTTACACAATCTGTTAGTGCAACTTTAGCACAAATAAGCTGTGTGCTACAATTTTTATTTCTTTCTTCATTTTTATTTTATTTTTTATTACCAAAAATTCACAATCACATAAAAATGATTTTATTAACCATTTATTGTTGTTTCCGTAACATGTGCGATTTTTTACATAGACAGGGGTGTCGGCACTGTGCTAAAACCCCCAACCTGGAGGACCAGAGTACCAGCTTTTGTCTGACCTCTACCCACACAGACCAGTCCAGCTTGGTGTCGTGAGACATTCTAATCCACATATATAAATTAGAAAGTAAATGTAAAGCCTAACGAAGTAATTCAATAAAAGGAAAGAAGAATGGTAACAGAACAGTGCGGTCACAATAGCGTACGCCTGTCTTATAGAACGTCATACCAGCTAAACAAGAAAAACCCCTTTTTATACTCCGTCTGCATAAACTACACGCGTATCTAACAATAAAACTGGTACTATATTTCTGATACGACCTTGATAGACACACTGCGTAATGACCTAGATTAATATTACATTAATCTCATTTTATGCACTACGTAAACTAAAAGACAGACGGGCTTAGAAGAGAGAGAGAGAGAGAGAGATGTACGGAGGAACGCATGCAATACTACCACGTCGTCTCGCGATTGAAAATTAATGCCACCCCACGCGAAAGGCATGCAGGCTTGCTTTGTTTCAAATAAACAGTGACAAAGAACACTACCAATACGAGGTTTTAAAAAACCTGGTTAATGCTTATTAGGAAACATGACACAATACTGTTTTATGTCTGAAATCCTGACTTTATACAGACAGAACAGTCGAAAAGGCAGAACAGGTGGCGGTTCTAAGACAATAAATAAAAAAACCAATACACGACTATCCTAGAATAATACATATTTGTAACGAAGCCACTTGGCTCCATTAAACTTATATATTTGGGTGCCTTAGGACTTTCTGACAAAGAATATGTTAGGTATTACGCCAATAGTCTAGTAATTAACAAATTATATCCAAAATACTATAGTGGTGTTGTCTGACAACACAAGATCATATTTGCTCATAATGGCGTGTTTGGACACTGCTTTAGGGGAAATGAGGCCACCACGTTAGATCCGATTTGATTGGCTAGAATAATATGTAAGGCGAAACATGATTAGTCGACTGCAAATATTATTTTTGGTTGTTAATGGAAACGGTAGGAAGGGTACATTTTTTCAAAGGCTTTTGTAAACATGGTCTCATTGGTTAGACCATTTGATATAGTCAATTAGGAGCGTCAGTTCAGGGCCACTTTTTGAAAATAAACTTTGTAGAAGCAAGTGCGTTGAGAAACAGCTCATATTTTTCTAATAAAAGCCTGAGACAGAGGCAGATCGGAATTGTGCCATAACTCATCGCCAGTCAACGTACTTGTTTAATATTTCCTTGAATTGTGGTAAGCTAGACATATTTGATATCTTTTAGATGAAAATTGAATGTGAATTGTTAATTTATGTCTGTTTGTGAGTGGTTCAGTAGCAAACATGAGGCAAAGCCTAGATATTGCTCCACCATGAACAAAACTTGTCGGAGAGGAGTATAACTGCATAGGCATATATGGGATTGCCAAATAGTACTATGACACCTATCTTATTGTATAGAAGGAATTAATGCTGGAATTGCAGAGGCGTTGTAACCATTAGGGAGAGGAATACTGGTGTGTATTGTTACATGAGAAGCTAGCAGTTGACCTACCACGCTGAACTCTGTGTTTGTTATGTATTGTGCTTCAGTGTGGAAATAGATTATAAATTAGTTCTGAAGTAGGAGGTACAACCTTCTTATTTCAGGGGCCGTGGTACTGAAGTATTAGAGCAGCACCTGGTCTGAGTTTTGCTGAATCCAGAGGCTGGTAGCATACTCCTTGGTCAAGATATCGACCAGTGTTGTTTTTCAAGATAACTGAGAAGCAAGCGTGCAGAGGAGACAGTTTTCCTGCCGCCCACTCAGAAGATAAGATTTCGTTGGCCAGAGCAGCTCAATCTTGTGTATACCCCCCTCTAAAATTGACTGTACATTAAATCAAGAGGGACAGTTATTTGTTTTCAAAAAAAAGAAACTGTGAACCTTTCCAATATTATTTCCACCAGTATCAAACACGTGAAGTCATGATGACAAACAACAACCTAGCTTAAAAAGCCAGTATTACCTCATAGTACTACATCACAACTCACACACATATTGTAATAATAATATATGTCAGTACAAAGATCCTATGTATAAATTGTGTACATACAACTTGTGATTACATTTGATTGTGATTCCTGATTCACTCTGTAGTTGAATCAGGATATCTATTATTGAAAGGAATTAATACATATTTTTAAAAGTTAACACTTGACTTATTTAAGATAGTCTTATAGAGTGTTCTATGTATGTGCGTGTCACAGTGTTGTAAAGTATTGTGGATTTTAATTAAAGTGTTTATCTGTCTGTTGGTTGTTGTGGACATACACTTCATCACTATCATAACCCTAGACATTCAACGTAGTCATCACAATATTCCAGAATAAGTCTGATTGAGGTATAAATGTGGTAGCAAAGTAAGGTCATCTGTAACACACCACACTTATTAGATACAGATACCTTCACAGCTGATCTCAGTCAGTACACTAAGTCCCCTATAAATATTTATAACATCCCAACTTACCACACTTGGTTGAACCTACCAGGAGTAAATCTCCCACTGGCATAGCTCTGGGGATTGTCAGGGTACACAAGCTGCCATACCGCTACAAGGTATAAGTACCATTGATGGCATAGAGACAGTTTATGGAAAATACTGAGGGCTTATGGAATTCCAAGCTGCATAGTGTCAATCATAAAAAACCTTTATGCCAACTTTACGTATAGCATTGGGAAGAGCAAACAAACCTTTGAGGTGAAGGCAGGAGTACGACAGGGATGCCCCTTATCACCCACTCTATTTTTAACAGTCATAGACTGGGTGATGCGCCAGACAACAGAGGGCAATCCAAGAGGAATAAGATGGACTACATTTTCTACATTGGAAGATCTGGAATATGCAGATGACATTGCACTGCTAGCACATTCACATCAACACATCCAGGAAAAAACGGATAGACTTAATAAGTATAGCCAGCAGGTGGGCTTGAACATCAACATAAAGAAGACAGAGGTCATGACGCTCAATGTGAGCAACCCTGAGCCCATATCAGTAAGGAATCAGCAACTGGAACAGACAGATGCCTTCACAAACCTAGGATGCATAGTAACACCAGACGGCGGAGCAAGCAAAGACATCAACAATAGAATGAACAAAGCAAGAACAGCCTTTTTTAGTCTAAACAACATCTGGAAGTCCTCTCAGTACAGCACAAGCACAAAATTAGGATTATATCAGAGCTGTGTGCTTTCCGGGCTTCTCTATGGCGCGGAGAGCTGGAGAGTTACAGAGAAGGAAACATCGAAATTGTCCTCTTTTCACACAACATGCCTAAGAAAAATTCTCCGACTCTTTTGGCCGAATACCATCACCAACCAAGATCTGCTTACTCGGAGCAAGCAAGAGGACATGCCCACCATCATAGCTGGCAGACGCTTGAGCTGGGTTGGCTATGTCCTCAGAAGAGACCCCAATACCATCACAAGAACAGCTATGCTATGGACCCCTGAAGGAAAACGAAAGAGAGGCCGACCAAAAACAACTTGGCGGAGGACTGTGGAGGCTGAGATGCAAAGAATGAACCAGAGTTGGGGCACTGTACGAAGGATGGCCGCCGACCGAGCAAAGTGGAATCAATTTGTTGCTGCCCTATAAGACGCCGCCAGGTGTAATGGCCACTGACTGCTTTGACGGTCGGCGGCTAAGGATCAAAGAAGAAGAAGATATCTCCACAGTAACTTTAATCTGGTGGGGCAGCTGAATGTCTTTGTGTCCGGACTCTAATTCGACCATCAGTTGTTTTGTCTTCTCCGTGTTATTTAGAGCTATTATAACTCATTTTTCGTGTCTTGTCACTCCAGTTATACTCCTCCTACCCGTTATTGCCTCGAGGATACCGATCACTTTATCGTCGGGTAGGGCCCTGAGCGAGGCCTCACCTCCAGACATCTGAGTGATCTTAATGATCCTCTCCTGTAGTGCCACATGGAAAACAGCATTTCTTTGCTTGCGAAGTTGGCACGTTCCGACTCCTGTCTCAGTGTGAGCGTGTGGTCTGCGGGGCGGATTCACATTCTGGCTCTTTGTCTGCCTCTGATATCGTTTTACCGAAGTTGCCTGGTCACTGCATGATGGAGACTCGACTATGACATCTTGTTTTGGCGGTGGATTTACTTTGTCGGGCTTCAAAGCATTGTTACCCTCTGTCGTCGAAGTTTTGTTGTCGTGTTTTGCAGATGTTGTCTGGTCACTGCACAATGGTGCCACCGTCTCGACATCTTGTTTTAGCGGTGATATTACTTTGTCAGTGTTGCGTGCATATTTTTGACGCACATATTACAAAAAAAATCGATATGGTTATTTAATATGGGAAAAATATAGTCATGCATCCATCTGTGTATGAAAATGCTGTTTATTGTAAAAGCGAGATAATCCATGTTTGATTCACACTTTTGATTATAGGAGTAATCGGTCTGGATATCGATCCAGCGCAAGAATAGTACGCTTGCGTTTGTACTTAATTTTAGGGCCAGAAAATATATTAATTTGCTTATTGTGTTTATGGCCTGAATTCATATGTATTACATATTATTAGTACAAGTAGAATCAGTCCTATATTGTATATTTTGGATGGGTATGAGGGACTAGATTCTTGTTAGCGGAAGTATGAGTTGTCTTAACAAGTCGTGATGAGTTCCGATGTACTGCTAAGAATGGCGGGGTACGTTTTTCAAGAGCTGGTCCCTTCGTCAAGAAAAAATGTCTTACGAAGTGGTTTTTTCTTCTGGAGGAGATAGTGTCTCTACGATAGTTTGTGTTAGAGACTCTCCTTATGTCAGTATATAGATGATTCGGACTCCAGGTAAACCCAGCTCGTATTTTTGATGATCTCTCGTCGGTTAGGCCTAGCTTGACTTTTGGGTGCTTCGATATGCTAGTGTCGTGTTTTGTATCGACGAAGATGACAGATTTTCCTGCAGCGGTTATGGCTACGTGAACTAACCTGATCACCGTAGTGCTGCATGGAACCATTCATGAAATCCTTTATATATCCATTGTAAATTAACTTTGGCTGATATTCTTCCTATGAATGAGTGAACGACAACTCAGGAAGGTAGCCATGTTGGATTTCGGTCATCGTCTGTTTTGATCACTGCCAAGAGAACAGATTATTTATCTTATTATCGGACAGTGACAGAGAGATCTCAATCCTGCTAGAAACCCCCTTTTCGTGGTTTCATAAGGTGATGTATCATGACATTGAACTTTGATGTACTACCCATTATTTCTGCATGTGTCATGACTTCAGATCTGCTATGTATACCTACAAATTGTTATGTCAACAAAGCCTGATGTACTCGTATGTCCCAGTGTGTACGTCTGAATAAATTGAGTAAACTAAGATTCCAGCAGTCTGCATTGGTGCCTTGTAGACACATGTGTATGAGTGATTATATTGGTCAGCACACGAACAGTACACCATTCGCGGTAATCACACTCTACACTACTACTTCATACATACACCATCCTGCGTCGGCTGAAGTGACCAAGTTTAGGGCCTGCTTCCCCTGGAGCCTTTGCCTTCCCTAACTCAGGACTAGGGTGAGTTACCCATTTACAGCTGGGTAGACTGGAGCATGCCTGATCTCAACAACACACCACTCTTCCTTACAGAGCAGACAGACTGATACTTTACAGTGGTGTACTACAGGTGTAGTAAGAAATAACGTCTTTACAGTCAGGCTTTTGGTTGTCCTTTGCCTTCGAAGCTTTGGGCTGCTCATCGGTCGTAGTGTCAATGGTTGCGTTGTTCGGCTTCTGAGAAGGACCGGCCCCGACGCTAGTAGTTGGGGCAGTCGTGCTCTCCGGCTGACTGTCTTTCTTCATTCATTGCTGTCAAGTGTTGGAGGGCTTCTATAGATTTTCCTCTTTTTTGCTTGTGGCTTGGTACGAACCATTTTAGTATATTGCGATTGTACGAAGATAGTGATGCTCTGTTCACCAAAGGGAATCATTATGAAGTGAAATCTATAGTCGTGGATTTGGCTAGTAGATTGTCAAAATGTCACTGGTTATGGTTTTATAAATTTGCATACGCTATTAAAAGTACTACGAATAGAGTGGGAGACAGAGTTTTTGACATAGTTAGAGAAGGGAGAGAACTTATTATTACGTCCCTTGGGATTTTTGTGAGTCCGTACAAGGGGAACGAAACAAGTTGCACGAAACTTTTGTAGTAGTGAGTGAGCGATGTTAATCAAGAAGCTTCGAAGAAAATTGTAATAATATATCGGTGAAAATAATATAGTCAGTCAGATTTTGAACGCGATTAGCGTAGGTTGCAGAGAATTGCAAGTATTAAAGTTGTGAAGTAGCGAGCGCTATTTGAGGGTTCATTCTGGCGAACACGCCCCTGAAGGTGGTTGGTGCTGTGGTTACAGTATTATACCAAGTTGTTTGCCAAACCAGAAAGTCGCTTGTACGCCACCATTCTAGAAGTTAGACACGTTTGTGTATATAAAGTCAAGACATACAATATACCATACAAGATTTCGGTATCAAGTTTCAAGACTACAAGTCTAATAGGTATGTGAAGTAAGCAGCAGTGTTAACCTGCATAGTCCAAAGTGCAGCTTATAGACAGCTACCAACGTGTCAGTAGGGGACATAGGCGGAAATCTCCACCCCTGGCGATTTAGGCCAGTCTTTCCAAGATACGCCATAATAGTACCTACTAACAAAGTGAGAACAAGACACGTAGGAAAAGAAATGTCCACTATTGAATACAGCGATTATTGATAGGGAGAGTGGGCAAGGACAGAATAACGGTTATCGCCAGCAATGGTTCTGCAGCTATGACCAACTCAGGGAAGTAGAGACAGCACTTAGATGCAGATATACAGCGACTTAGACATAGAATGAAAGGAGGGAGATGAGTCGCAATCCCACAGATGTTTGGAAACTATAAATAAACGTTTTGAATTTTCGTAGTCATTGCTGTCAGTATGAAGTCACTCGGCGACTTGAGTCATCATCCATCAGTGTTTGTGAGCTGTTGTTTTGTTGTGAGCCTAGACAGTCATACCATCCTCATCAACATAACCCGTCTGCTGAATTTCCACTAATACGATCAACATAACTATCAGCACGCACGGCTACACCAACTACTTGCTCACCTACCTACACAATACCTACCTGTATGCCTGCCCACCTGTACGACAGTCATGATGGATCAATAGTCCTTTTCTTTTTTTGACCAGAAATGCTTCTCCCTCCCCCCCCCCCCCCCCCCCCGTTATGGAGCACTGGTCCACTACTGTAGTAGCCCCCATGTAGGAAGCCTGTATCATAACAATTAAATGCTTTAGCACTGGTAACTTCTATAACCTTTTGTTTTACGCTAGCCAAACGCACAGCTTCATCATTGTCGCCCTTACCACATCCCTGTGATGAGTAGGGGCCCTATTATTTATTTGTCTCAACAGAGACCCCCTGGGAAGGGAACCAAACGTGCCCCCCCCCCCCCCCCCCCCCCCCCCCTGTGAACTACACGTGGAATATGTTCTTTTTGGCTCTGTCACAACCAGCGTAGTGAACTCGGCCAACCAATTTTCCGACTCCTGAAATTTTAGAAGTCCCAGCTCCGATTACAGTTTTTAACTGTGGCACAAAATTCGGAGTCAGAGCCTGGATATCTTTTCCTGACTCCGATTCCACTAAAAAACGACCGACTCCACAGCTCTGGTTACTACTCATCCATGTCGACAGCTTTCTCTCACTCTCAACATTTTTTACTGTAAAAGTTCTAAATTTATCTTTCCATTAATTACCGCGATATTTTCTCTCTTAATATTTTTTACAGTAATAGTTCTAAATTTCTCTTTCCAGTAATCAATCTATACTCTATCTCTGACATTTCCCGCTCATTCTATTATCTTGCTATAAATCTTTTATTTACATTATGTTTACATTAGTTTTATTGGTTCTTGTGCGTTTATTCACCGGTTAAATCAAATTCTGGAAATTTATTACCAAAACTGAGAACCGTACTTTTTCTTGACTGGAAAATGTTGATTTCACATTGTGATTTGGGAGGCAAGTTAAAAAAAAAAGCGTTTCTCTTGCATTCATAGTTGACACGCTTACGACAGACCCGCCCTCAAACCCCCCCCCCCCCCTCCCCGTATTTAAAAAAAAAAGTTTATAAACCAATAGAACGGAATTGAATCAGTTCTACAAGTTAACGGTACAAAGAAAACAAGGGAAATCGCTGCCGTTGCCTTCTCTAACTCAAGATCAGAATCAGGCACCCTTTTACAGCTGGTTTGACTGATGCGTGACACCTGTTCCCTTCCTCGCTGCCGTTGCCTTCTCTAACTCAAGATCAGAGGCAGGTACCCTTTTACAGCTGGTTTGACTGATGCGTGACACCTGTTCCCTTCCTCGCTGCCGTTTCCTTCTCTAACTCAAGATCAGAGTCAGGCACCCTTTTACAGCTGGTTTGACTGATACGTGACACATGTTCCCTTCCTCGCTGCCGTTGCCTTCTCTAACTCAAGATCAGAGTCAGGCACCCTTTTACAACTGGTTTGACTGATACGTGACACATGTTCCCTTCCTCGCTGCCGTTGCCTTCTCTAACTCAGGATCAGAGTCAGGTACCCATTTACAGCTGGTTATGGAGTGTTAGAGACTTCACCATACTAGGTCCAGCATCGAGAGGTGGGGAGACCAGTTTCCTTCCTCGCTGTCTTTTCCTTCCCTAACTCAAAGTTAAGTACCCATTTATAGCTAGGTAGACCCCATCTCTCGATGCTGGACCTAGTATGGTGAAGTCTCTAACACTCCATAACAGCTGTAAATGGGTACCTTACTCTGATCCTGAGTTAGAGAAGGCAACGGCAGCGAGGTCAAGGGAACAGGTGTCACGCATCAGTGGCACCCACTGCTGAGGGAACAGGCCACCCCACCTCATGAAGCTGGGACCCAGTACATCGAAGTCTATAACACTTCACTCCCCTACGGCAGAATGTGCTACGTGACTACAACCTTACGAACGGCAGGCGTGTTTTAAAAAAAATTCTAAGCAACGGGGGAGGAGGGAGAGGACAATGACACTTTTTTCAGTCAAGAAAGAGTACGGTGATCGGTTTGGGTAATAAATATCCACAATTTGATTTAACCGGTGAATAAACGCACAAGAACCGTTTTATTTTACAGGGCGTGATGCTGACCACATCACCCCTAGTGTGCCGATGGTCAAGAAAATATGGGCCTAACACCATATTCCAAATATGCTTCAATGGTCGTGTAACAGGATCCTTTACCTTTACACTTTACAGGGCATTAAAGAGGTAACAAATAATATTTTACAGACTCTTACTTACTTACTTAGTCGTTCCCCTTCTACCGTGAGGTGTAGAGGTTTGGAAGAGAGAGCGCCAGA
This sequence comes from Oreohelix idahoensis, assembly GCA_024509875.1. Lineage (NCBI taxonomy): Eukaryota > Metazoa > Mollusca > Gastropoda > Stylommatophora > Oreohelicidae > Oreohelix > Oreohelix idahoensis. The sequence continues at coordinate 325,231 of JAMPIV010009600.1, forward strand.
CTATTCTATCGGCTGTCTTCCTCCTGGCCTGGTTCCATTCTAGTCCTCGGTCCTTCAAAGATTGTCTAATGTTGTCCTCCCAGCGGACTCTGGGTCGTCCTCGGGGTCTGGATCCTTGGCTCTTTGTTTCTCATTCTTGTCGTGGTAGCCGATCTTCTCCCATTCTGCAGACATGGCCAAACCATATTAGTTGGGACTGTTCTACTTGGGTCTGTAGGGGGTGGCATTTTAGGCCTTGACGTATCGTCTGGTTGCGTATCATGTTTTACAGACTCAATGTGAATAAATATTTCAGTGATTCTCAACTTGCGGGTCCATATCCAAACTGGAACGCAGGAAAAATTGCGCTGTGTCGCGTCCCTTATTTTTCCCAAACTCGAAGTCTTAAGAGGCATGCCATTGGCTGAATTCCTATAATTAATTTTTACTGGTTAATTTTGCTACATGGATCACCCGCTTCATCATCATCAGTTTTCTTTGCACTATATACATCGTGGGCACACCACTGCAGCTGGTCCCATTGCCTGCAAGCCTGCGCCAAGCAGTCGGGTGCTCATACAGCCGTGGATTCTGTGGCAGTGTGTTTTACACGATGGCGTTGTCATTCCCAGGCACAACCTTATAATAGTCACCTTGTACGACATGCCTGAGGTTGCAATTGTCTTAGTCTTTATTAAGACACCTGGGAACAGCACGAGGTCACCAACTTCACTAACTGTGAAATGTAGCCCAGGTTCGTATACAGTTTCAGAATCACTGATCTATTGGAACCGATCGTTCAACCATAATGTTTGTTTCCCTGTAACTTTTCCACGTCTGTTCCCATTCTCGTTAAGAGTGTAACCGTTAACGTTTCTTGCACAACCAAATACTCCAGCGATTAAACAAGGTATCGGGCTAAGTGCAAAGCCAAGCCAGCTCTCATGGTTTTTCGGATTGGAAAAAATGTTGTATTTACAATCCCATATTTTGTGCCTGGTGAAGCGCGATTTGAAGAGACGTTAGAGCGATTACCTCTAGTTGCAATGTTACAGGGTTCAAAAGGATGCAAGATTGCCAGGTTCAGAATCTGGTATCGTCAAGCTATTATGATAGGAAACTCTATACAGAGCGATACAACAGGAGGCAATCTGATCATCAGACAGTCTACCCAGCAGTAAAATAGAGAGGAGGGGGTACCTATCTCTGCTCTTAATTTAGGAAAAGCCAAGGCAGCGAGAAAGAGAACCAATCACACCCACCTAATAAAGCTGAGGCACAATAAAGTGAAGTCTCGAAAGCTTCACTCCACTTCCGTAGTATCTGCTTGGAGACTACCTTGACCTGCCACTATCAGCTACGCACGTTTCGTCGATTAAGAAACTTATGATATAACATTCGAAAACGTGGAACGACCACTGGCCAAGCGGCTAGAGCAATTTCCTCTTGAGGCACAGTAACCATGTTCCGGCATCGAAGTAGTTACGTTCCATTTCAGTGAACTTATACAAATAATTAATAAATGACCATTCAGTTTTATTATATCCAATAGGATGTATCACATGTGTAGGTCCCGTTAGTCTCTGAGGCGGATGTATCACATGTGTAGGTCCCGTTAGTCTCTGAGGCGGACGTATCACATGTGTAGGTCCCGGTAGTCTCTGAGGCGGATGTATCACATGTGTAGGTCCCGGTAGTCTCTGAGGTGGATGTATCACATGTGTAGGTCCCGGTAGTCTCTGAGGTGGATGTATCACATGTGTAGGTCCCGGTAGTCTCTGAGGCACAGAAAGAATATGACGACTATTCCCTCAGGCATGTCGTAGAAGGCAGCTATTTGAGGTTGTGCATGAGGAGGCTTGATGGAGGCTTCTTGCAAGAGCGCCATCTGTAGTTGTGACTCCATGCTCCATAAGAAGCGAAAAAGAAAATGGTGAATAGAATGTATGGAAAGTTTAGTATCTGCTTGTCATTGCCTTTAGTAACAACCCGTGCTGTGCAGTCGGAGTTGGGAGTCGGAATCATGTAGTCGGTCGTTTTTTTAATGGAGTTGTAGTCGGTAAAAATGCCACGACTCTGACTCAGAATTTAAAGACTGAAGCCCAGGCAGATCCTGTTTTTAAGAAACAATTCAATGCAAAAAAAAATATTATATTTTAAAATACATTTTGAGTTGTTGTTTTGTATTATTGTATAAAGGATCCCGTTGCACGCGCATTGAGGCATATTGGGAACAACGTCTGGGAAGGTTAAGGCAACCGGCGTGATGCTGACCACATCACCTCTAAAGAAAAGTTTTACAATTCATGATTAAATGTATGGGGTTTTGGCAGGAAGGTCGAGTGGTAAAAATACAATAGCTCCAGAACTCACAGACTAGGAACTTTCATCGACCTAATTACAAACTTTTAGTCCGTTTTATGGGTTTATTATTTATCAACTGTGCAAGTGCTAGCAGTCCTTTTCAGGACTAGTCTCTTTCAGGACTGGTCCATTATAGGTCTAGCCCCTTCAGGGCTGGCCCATTACAGGTTTACCCCCTTCAGGACTAGACTCTTTTCAGGACTAGACCCTTTTCAGGACTGGCTCCTACTTAGGACTAGCCCCTTTTCAGGACTTACACTTTTCAAAGCTTCGCCATGCTGATTGATGGACGCTGGTCGTCCTCATGGCGGCCTAGTATTTATCGACACCGCGATAGAGTTCACTTACATTTGACTGGCTTTTGCGCACTGATATCGTTGACAGGTTCGGTTTAGGTTGACAGAGACGTGCCTCGCCACATCTAAACATCTTAAGGGAAGAAAAATATTTGTTTCTCATCATCATGTAGCATGTCTTTTGCAGAACGTCGCTCTCATCACAGCCCGCCTGAAAGGCTATCGATCTCTAGCCAGCCTTCCCGCCTCTTCCGTTGTCGTATTCAAGGTGTCTTCAATGTCCTGTGTCCACCGTCGTCTTGGTCGGCCCCTGCCTCGCGTTCCAGGCACCATACATGATGGACACTGCTCTTTCTAAACCACTATGACGTTTAATGTGGCCAAAGTATTTCAGTTTCCGGGACATGATATTGTTTATGATCCAAGTTTTCCTCGATGTTCAATTTGCTTCTAGTAATTTTAATATTTGTTTAAAGCTGTGGTAAATTTGTGCATTAAGTGTAACATTATTTACAATTATCTTTCATAGTAATTCAAAGAGTAACGAGGCTGTCTTGAAAGATCGCAAAACGCGAAGTTTGACGGAAGCAATTCAGATTATTCAGACACACTATGAGAAGAAGGGAGCTCAAACAAATCGTGACGACACGAAAGATGAAAAAAGCGATTTAGATAATGATAAAGAGAGGAGATACTGGACAGTCTGACATCATGGCATGAAAAGAAGTCAAGAACAAAATTTACAAATAGAACGTGAGACATGGGTGGTCAAGAAAATACGGACCTAACACCGTATTCCCAATATGCCTCACTAGTCGTGTAACGGGATCCTTTACCTTTCTATACTTTACTCGAGGCATGAAGTTGTGGAAAGACATGATCGCCTACGCCACCAGGCATAGTACTTGAAGACAAAGAACAAACTTTCATAGTAAGAAATATTGTTTAAAATGTCCGTCGTCTGCTAACTATAATCATCTTCAATACCATCAGCGATGCACGTGCACGTATGGTCGATTGAGAAACCCACTGATAAAAAAAAACTCTTTCAAAGTATACGACGCCGCGTCAATCTAAAACAAGGACAGGCCATACAGGGGCTGTGGAGATCTACTTTAGAAACACTGAGCCCTCTAAAGGTATAATTCAGCCTCTCTCAACCTTTTTATTCTGGAGGAACCCCTTCAAATAATTTTCAGGTCTCACGGAACCCCTGCGTAAAAATTATTATATCTTCAGCTCATGGTACCTTCGGGTGATCAGTAAGTTATAAATGCAGTAATCCCATAATAATTGCCAATGCTTGTTTGAGTAGAGAATGATTGTTTTAGTAGAAAATGATTGTTTGAGTACAGAATGATTGCCAAGTTATTAGCCTACTCATTTTGTGTGGGCCAGCCCCACCCCTCACAACGGGTATCAACTCTCATACAAATCAGTAGTCAAAGTAGAAGACACTTCAGTTTTTCCTCTTATAATTCCGTACTTAATTTATTTTTAACCTTATCCAAGTAGGCATAAAAGTCTTATCAAATATTTATACCATGCAAAATGCTAATGAAATATGGTAATTAAAAACTGGCAATTACTTTTTAATAAGCCTTCCTTAACAAAGAACCACCCCCCCCCCCCCCCCAAAAAAAAAAAAAAAAAAAAAAAAAAGAAAGGAAAGAACAGAAAACATGAAGTTAAACTTTAATTTACCTTTCTTGAACTTAATCTCTTTCATTCCCTTTCATAAATTTTAAAAACACATAAGGCAAGGATAATACATGTATGTTATATAACTTATTTAAGATACAACGAGATTTAATTTTTCTAAGGAAGGCTCGGTAGATTTAATTCAAATGATGGTTGTAAATTGATTTTAATTATTGCTATTTTCAACTTGAAAATTTATTGACAATGTTGAATAGTAAAGCTACTAAAAACCAAAGTCAAAAACAATATGAATAAAAATATAGCCTAAGACACAGTTTTTTACTAGACTGAAAAAAACACGTTTATTTTTATTTATTTGGTTTCATTTTTTCAATCAGTTTGTCTCTCTGAACCCCTAGCGACCTCTCGCCGAATCCTACCAATCCCGGCTGAGAAAGCCTGATCTAATCTGACAAAATTATATATATTTTCATATGTTATGCTATGTGAAATTTGGAAATGTCTGTTTTCAGATTCCATAATACAGTATTTAGAATAATTACAGCCGATATGTAACTTTTATCTCTACAGACAATCTACTTCCTATAATTCCGTCAAAAGATTGCGTTTCTATCGCATACAGTCTACAATCAAAATAAAATTTCGTGCGTTAGCTAGTGAGTTGTCACTGGGAACGCTGGGAAAGCACGTGTAACTCTGGGGTAACCGCGCTTTTGAATGTCGGAGAGTATTTTCCCTAAAATGGCTGTTAATTGTCTCTGTTGTAATGTTCGTTTAAAAAAAAATTAATTGGATATGAATTGTGGTAAAGTGGGATGATATAAATATTTATAGGAGACTTAGTGTACTGACTGAGATCAGCTGTGAAGGTATCTGTATCTAATAGGTGTAGTGTTTTACAGATAACCTTACTTGCTACCACATTTATACCTCAGTCAGAATTATTCTGGAATATGTGATGACTACGTTGAATGTCTAGGGTATGTATATGATGAAGTGTAAGTCACAACAACAACAGACAGATAAACAATTTAATTTATTCCACCACACTTGACAACACTGTGACACTCACACACATTTAACACTCTATAAGACTATCTTAAATGAGTCACTGGTAAATTTTCAAATATATATGTATTAATTACTTTCATTAATATATATATCCTGATTCAACTACAAAGTGAACCAGGAATCACAATCAAATGTAATCACAATTTATATGTACAGAATTTATAAATATGAACCTTGTAGTGACATATTTTATTAATATTATCCTATGTGTGTCAGTTGTGTAGTAGTACTATGAGGTAATACTGGTTTTGTTTTCAAGCTATGTTGTTATTTGTCAGCATGACTTCAAGTGTTTGTTTATCTTGGAAATAGTATGGGGAAAAAGTCACAGTTCCTATCAATTTACACAATGTATTTTCCCTCTGATTTATTATACTGTCAATTTTAGAGGGGGACACATAATGTTGAGCTCCTCTGGCCACGGAAGCTTATCTTTCGTGATGGCGGCAGGAAAAGACTCCTCTGCTTGATAGCTTCCCTGTGTTCTGGAGACACCTCACTGGTCACTATCTGGACCCAGGAGTATGCTGTCAGCCTCCAGATTCAGCAAAGCTCAGACCAGGTGCTGCTCAGTAACTTTAGGACCACGGTCCCATAATTCATGGAAATAATACACAATTACGTTGACTGGCAATGAATATGGCACAAAATCCGACCTGCCGCTGTCTCAGGCTTTTATTTAGAAAAATATAAGCTGAATCTCAACGCACTGTTGCTTTAGAAAGTTTATTTGAAAATGTGGTGCTGAACTGACGCTTCTAATTGCCTATATTGGCGGGTCTAACTAATCGTGCCATGTTTACACAGCTTTTCAAAAAAGTACCTCTACTACTGTCTCCCCTAACAACAAAGAATTAGTATTTGTAGCCCGACTAATCGTGTTTAGCCTTACATTTACTTCTATCCAATCAAATAGGATTTAACGTGGGGACCTATTTCCCGTACAATGGTGGTTTCCAAATCTGCCACTGAGCGATTCTGATTTTGGTGTTGTCTGACACCCTCACTATTTCTTTTGGCTAGAATTTGTTAATTCCTAGACTATTTGCGTAACACTTAACATATTATTTGTCAGCAAGTCCTAAGGAACCCAAATATATAAATTTTATGGGGCTAAGGGGCTGCGTTCAAAATATGTATTTTCTAGGATAGTCGTGTAGTTGTTTTCTTATTTTTTATGTTTAGAACCGCCACCTGTCCTGCTGTACTGTCAGACTAATGTCAGGATTTTAGACATAAAACAGTAGAATGTCATGTTTCCCAATAAGCGTTTTGTAAGTTTTTTAAACCTAACTCTCGTATGGGTAGTGTTTTTTATCACTGTCGATTTGAAAAAAGCTAGTGCTTGTGGCCTTACACGCGTGATGGTAGTAATTGTATAGCGAGACGCGTGTTAGTGTTGCATGCGTTCCGGCTTTCAGCCCTCCCTTCTCTCTATCCTAATTCCATCTGTCTTTCGTTTATGGTAACGTAGTGTATAAAATGACATGAATGGAATTTTAAATATAGGTCAGCTTGCGTATCTCAAGGTTTTTCTTAGAAAGGCAGTACACGTTTTATTGTGTTGTGGAAACGCGTGTATGCTGCAGTAGGCTTACTATCAACGTGAAAGCGTGAGAATATGCAGACGAAGCATAAAAGGGGGATCTCGAGAACAGTCATTGTGACAGCACTGTTCTTTACCATTCTTCTTTCCTTTTATTGAATTTATGTGTTAGGCTTTACATTTTCTTTTTAATTTATATATGTGGATTAGAATTTCTCACGACATGAATATAGAACCATCCCCAGAACTACTATGCTACGGACCCCAGAAGGACGGTGAAAGAGAGGCAGACAAAGACAACCTGGCGGAGAACAGTGGAGGCTGAGATACAAAGCATGAAGCAAAGATGGGGCACGGTACGAAGGATGGCCACCGACCGAGTAAAATGGTGTCAGTTTGTTGCTGTCCTACAAGACGCCACTAGGCGTGATGGCCACTGACTGCTTTGGTCTGTTAGGGGCTGAGGATTCAAGAAGAAGAAGAAGAATACAGAAATAACAATTTACAAATAAAAAGTCACTTTTCAATCATGCTGTAGATAAAATAATATTATTAAAACTACCCTAAAAATTATCCAGGGCCGCTAGGGGTACCCCGACAAAATTAATTTCCTATAAGGGATACGCCGATAAGATTAAACTCTCATAAAGGGTATACTGGTACGACTAAACTCTCATAGAGGGGTTCACCGGTAAGACTAAACTTTTATAAAGGGTACACCGGTAAGACTAAACTCTTATAAAGGTTACACCGGTAAGACCTTTGGCTCTCATAAGGTGTGCGCCAGTAAGACTAAACTCTCATACAGGGTATGCTGGTAAGACTTAACTCTCATAAAGCGTAAACTGGTAAGACTACACTCTCATAAAAGGAACACTGGTAACACTAAACTTTTATAAAGGGTACATTGGTAAGACTAAACTTTCATAAAGGGTACATTGGTAAGACATAACTCTCATAAAGGGTACACTGGTAAGACTTAACTCTCATAAAGGGTACACTGGTAAGAATTAACTCTCATAAAGGGTACACTGATAAATCTAAACTCTCATAAGGGGTACGCTGGTAAAATGAAAATCTCATTAAGAGTATGCAAGTAAAACTAAACTCTCAGAGGCCTACGCAATTATTGTAAGTTTTGGAAACATTGGGTTCAAGGAGAAACGTATGCGAAGACCACAGCATCGATCCAGTAGTGACCAGTCCCACCCCCCCCCCCCCCCCCCCCCCCGGGGCAAAACTGCAAAGCGTTTCGTGCTGCTGCGTTCTGTTGCGCTGTTAATCGGAAGGCAACAGTAATTGACTGGCTCGGATCAAGGTGACACACGCTTCAATCAGTTCTAACTCTGACATGTTAATCGATCGTCAAACATGGCTTCTCTCAGAGTGATGCCTCTCACTCTTCCCGCCGGTCCCCTCATCCTGTTTAGGTCTGAGTAATACGTCCATTGCCCCCGTCTGGTTCCCGTGGGTTTTGATGAGACAAGGAAAGACAAGGCCTGATGTTTCCTCGCACATGTAGCAAAAGGCGAATAACGTTAGGTTGTGGATAAGGCTGGCAACGTTCTCGTGTGAAACAAATTGCTACAGAGTAAGTTTCCTGAAAGAGGACCAGATGTAGTAGTAGATCTATAATTTATGAGCTATAAAGAGCGAAAACTGATTGAATAAAACCTTTATTGGGCTGTAGTTACGAGAAGACAAATGTACGTAATAGCTACATTCATAAGCCAGCTGACCACAGTCGTGAGCCAGCTGACTACAACCTAAAAATGTCACCAGACTTAAAGGTCTTTTATGTTTGGACATGCGCCCTAATATAACCGACTAGGTTGAACGGGACGCGCCTCGCCAATACGAGGCAAAATTTTATTTAAAAACAAGATACAGCCATGAGCCAACTGACCGTAGTCATGAGCCAACTGAACAAAGTCATGAGCCAGCTGTCCACAGTGATGAGCCAACTGACTGCAGGTATAAGCCAACTGACCACAGATATGAGCCAACTGACTGCAGGTATGAGCCAATTGACCACAGTCAACAGCAAACTGACAGCAGTCATAAGCGAGTTGACCACAGTTAGGAGCCAACTGACCACAGTCAAGAGCCAACTGACCGCAGTTATAAGCCAACTGACCGCAGTTATAAGCCAACTGACCACAGTCATGGCCGATCTGACACAGTTATGAGCCAAAGGAACACAGTTATGAGCCAAAAGACTGCAGTCTGAGCCAACTGAGTCCAGTCATAAGAAAAACGCTGATGCTGCCTAGACAGACACACGATCCACCCACCCAGCAATAACCACCACCCTAGAGCCAAGTGACATACAAAGCAAACGAAACGGAGAGGATAGAAAAGTAGCCTGGCGAGAACATGGTCTAACATTAGCAACGAGAAGAGGTACCTCGCAACATCAACTGTTTTCAGAGATGAAAAGAGAAATAAATGGAGACAACTCATTATCATCATCATTATTATCATATTTGTCTGCTTCCCAAGGAGCATTGACCTTCAACAAATCTTTTTTAAAGTCTTCCTGTCACGTGCCATCCGTTTAAACTCTTCTCTTGTCGTCATGATCGCCTTCATGCCCCTATCTTGTTCCCTGCTGTAAATGGTTATCGTGTTCCTCTACCTCTTTGTCTCCCCTAGAGATTTCACAACAAGAACTGCCTTGTAATGCTATCGACATGTATCCTCACTGAATATTCTATCCGCCCTCTTCTCATCTCTTGTTCCACTGACACTAGTTTGGTGCTAGTCATCAGTTCCACTGTGATCTTGTATTCAGTTCCACATTAGTGATCTTGTCATCAGTTCCACGTTAGTGATCTTGTCATCAGTTCCACATTAGTGATATTGTCATCAGTTCCACATTAGTGATATTGTCATCAGTTCCACATTAGTGATCTTGTCATCAGTTCCACATTAGTGATCTTGTCATCAGTTCCACATTAGTCATCAGTTCCACATTGGTGGTATTGTCATCAGTTCTACATTGGTGATATTGTCATCAGTTCCACATTGGTGATATTGTCATCAGTTCCACATTAGTGATCTTGTCATCAGTTCCACATTAGCGATCTTGTGATCAGTTCCACATTAGTGATCTTGTCATCAGTTCCACATTAGTGATCTTGTCATCAGTTCCACATTAGTGATCTTGTCATCAGTTCCACATTGGTGATATTGTCATCAGTTCTACATTGGTGATCTTGTCATCAGTTCCACATTGGTGATATTGTCATCAGTTCCACATTGGTGATCTTGTCATCCGTTCCACATTAGTCATCAATTCCACATTGGTGATATTGTCATCAGTTCCACATTAGTGATCTTGTCATCAGTTCCACATTAGTGATCTTGTCATCAGTTCCACATTGGTGATATTGTCATCAGTTCCACATTGGTGATCTTGTCATCAGTTCCACATTGGTGATATTGTCATCAGTTCCACATTGGTGATCTTGTCATCAGTTCCACATTAGTCATCAGTTCCACATTGGTGATATTGTCATCAGTTCCACATTAGTGATCTTGTCATCAGTTCCACATTAGTGATCTTGTCATCAGTTCCACATAGTGATCTTGTCATCAGTTCTACATTAATGATCTTGTCATAATATTCTGATCCTTCTATTCTACGTAAGCACCCATTTATGGAATTTTCAGACTTCTTAACTGTCTTTCTTTTCGTTCACTGCTTCACAAGAGAGTCCGGTTGGCAGAGTGGTTAGAGTGCTGGTCTCTCGCGGCAAAGGTGTCAGGTTCGACTTCCGGTACCGACACTCTCCAATCTACCCAGCTGTAAATGGGTATCTGACTTTGAGTTAGGGAAAGAAAAGGCAGCGAGGAAGAACACTAGTCACCCCACTTCTCCATGGTGGACCTAGTATGCAGAAGTCTCTTACACTTCCCGCCCCACGGCAGTATCTGCTATGGGACTAAGAAAGAAAAAAGGAAATGTTTCAGCGCCACACAATAGGACTGCTTTGATATCTGAGCTGAAGATTAATAATGTTTATGCTAGACGTGAATTGTTCTTATTTAAATATGTCTACTAACACAAAAAGCTAACTAATTACTGAATAACTGAAAAATGAACATGCCGTGGGTTCCAAAACGAACTTCAGTAACTGTGTCACTGATTTGACAAAATAACGATTTTCTGCCAACGATCACTTGAGTATATCAGAGGTCGAACACAATAAATAGTTCAAAGATTACTAACTAATCAAGTTATCGATTTTACAACTAAAAATATTTTTGATATGTGACATTGTAACTTGAGAAACTACACATCTGTCAAACAGTCAATACAGCGTAGCCACGAAGCTGTCTGTAAAATAGGTTGTCATGTCACTTCTGGCTGAAGTTTGCTTTCTTCGTCTGTGGCAAGTTTTGCCGCCTTATGCCCATAATCATATGCTGGGAGCTGTAATCCTGTGTATTATCATGTCCAAATATCTTTGGAGTGAGTGAGAGTTCTGTGTATTCTCATGTGCATATATCTTTTTAGTGAGTGAGAGTTCTGTGTATTCTCATGTGCATATATCTTTTTAGTGAGTGAGAGTTCTGTGTATTCTCATGTCCAAATATCTTTGGAGTGAATGACAGTTCTGTGTATTCTCATGTCCATTTATCTTTTTAGTGAGTGCTGTGTATTCTCATGTCCATATATCTTTCGAGTGAGTGAGAGTTCTGTGTATTCTCATGTCCATATATCTTTGGAGTGAGTGAGAGTTCTGTGTATTCTCATGTCCATATATCTTTGGAGTGAGTGAGAGTTCTGTGTATTCTCATGTTCAAAAATCTTTAGAGTGAGTGAGAGTTCTGTGTATTCTCATGTCCAAACATCTTTGGAGTGAGTGAGAGTTCTGTGTATTCTCATGTCCATATATCTTTGGAGTGAGTGAGAGTTCTGTGTATTCTCATGTCCATATATCTTTAGAGTGAGTGAGAGTTCTGTGTATTCTCATGTCCATATATCTTTGGAGTGAGTGAGAGTTCTGTGTATTCTCATGTTCAAAAATCTTTAGAGTGAGTGAGAGTTCTGTGTATTCTCATGTCCAAATATCTTTGGAGTGAGTGAGAGTTCTGTGTATTCTCATGTCCATATATCTTTGGAGTGAGTGAGAGTTCTGTGTATTCTCATGTCCATATATCTTTAGAGTGAGTGAGAGTTCTGTGTATTCTCATGTCCATATATCTTGGGAGTGAGATGGAATAATGTTTATTCTCATGTCTATATATCTTTGGAGTGAGAGAGTTCTGTGTATTCTTATGTCTATACATCTTTGGAGTGAGTGTGAGTTCTATGTATTCTCATGTCCATATATCTCTGGAATGAGTGAGAGTTCTGTGTAGTCTCATGTCCCTATATCTTTGGTGTGAGTGAGAGTTCTGTGTATTCTAATGTCCATATATCTTTGGTGTGAGTGGAAATCCTTAGTACTTTTATTTTGTCCAATTTATAGTTAGTATCCATTAATGTTTTTGATACACTGTCTCATTCCTTATATTTATTTTCCTTAGAGCGGTTCTGGCTGATGAAAAAACGCGAGGAACAGTCTTATCTTATAAGACTACCATCGACAAGAGGAGGTTTCATTACGTTGGAAAAACCATACACAAATCAAAAGAAATCAAGTTGAACACATAAATAAGAGTATTCAACACAAAGGTCAAGTCTATCCCATTGTATGGATGTAAAGTATGGAGATTATCAAAAATAACGACAATGAAGATACACACTTTCATAAATGAGTGTTTGCACAGTATAGAAGGATTGAAGCGATGGCATAAGATGACTAACGTGGAACTAATGCACAGAACTAAACGAATGTTGGTGGAACAAGATTTGAGGAAAAGACTTAAGCTTTAGATATGATATACAATGAGAAAATCAGCTGATAGCAAAACATTACTTGTTCTATAATCCCTAGGGTAAATGAAAGAAAGAAAGAAAGAAAGAAAGACCGACATACACGTGCAGAATAAAACTGAAGACAGTCTCGAAAGATTTAAAAAAACAAAAACAAATGTTGCCTGGTTGTAGCAAGGCGCGTCCCGTTCAACCGAGTCGGTTATATTGGGGCACATGTTCAAATATAAAAGACTTTTTTGTTTAAATGCAAGGACTGTTAACGAACCGCGCATGATATGAAGATGACGCGAATTGACGACGGCATAGCGGGTAGACGATCTAATTGGGTTGGCCACATCCTCACAAGAGACACTAACACCATCACCAGAACTGACATGCTATGGACTCCAGAAGGAAAGTGAAAACGAGGCTAGCCAAAATTCTACATGGCGGAGAACTGTTGAGGCAGAGACGCAAAACATGAACTAGAACTGTGGCAATACGCGAAGAATGACTGCAGATCCATCAAAGTGGAGACAGTTTGTTACTGCCCTACAAGACGACACCAGGCATGATGGTCACTGATAGCTTAGTCAGTCAGCGGCCAAGGACTAAAGTGGAGACAGTTTGTTACTGCCCTACACGACGACACCAGGCATGATGGTCACTGATAGCTTAGTCAGTCAGCGGCCAAGGACTAAAGAAGAAGATATGATGCTTGTTCCTTACGGTGCTAAACAGTAATGATGGTGTTGATTCAAATAATACATTATAGTCTTTATAGTTATTTAGGAAGCCGCGGTAACACAGTGGTTAGTAGCTGCCCTACAAGACGCCACTACGGCCAGTTACGGGCTAAGGATCAAATAAGAAGAAGAATAAAGAAATAACAAAATGTACAAATAAAAAAACCACTTTTCAAACACGCTGTAGATAAAATGGGAGCCGCGGTAGCGTAATGGTTAGTGCACTGGCTTCCTAGCTCAGTGATCCATGGTTCAATTCCCATTTGAGGTGGAATTTTTTTAGACCGCAAAAGGCTCCTTGGTCGACCCAGCCCCAATTGGGTACCAGAGCAACTCTGGGAAGGTTAAGGCGGCCGGCGTGATGCTGACCACATCACCCCTAGTGTGCCGATGGTCGAGAAAATATGGGCGTAACACCATATTCAAAATATGCCTCAATGGGCGTGTAAATGGGACCCTCCCCTCCCTTTATAGTTACTCTAACTTGCTTGCTCGTGTTGTAGTGTTTTTTAATGCTTTAGGTAATGCCCAGCCCTCCTTAGTCGCCATCTGTCCATACACATGGCACGGTTTGTTTTACATTTATTAGCTTCCGTAACACATGGGCGAATATGGAAACCATTTAAATCAAGTCCAACACAAGAATTAGAATCTGTAACACAAATGTCAAGACAATCCTATTGTACGGATCTGAAACATGGAGAGTACAGCCAAGAAGTTACAGACTGTCATAGGTAGGCACTTGCGTAGAATAGAAGGGTTGAAAATGGTATGAAAACACGCGAAGAAAAGAACTGGTGACATACTTGATAGACTGACACAGAAGACATGAACAGAACTTGCACCATTTGGGAGTTAAATGGTAATGAATGAATATGCCCATCATCTTAATCATCACCATCATCACCATCATCATCGTCATCATCATCATCACCATCACCACCATCACCATCATCTTAATAATCACCATCATCACCATCATCATCACCATCATCATCATCACCATCATCATCACCATCATCATCACCATCATCATCACCATCATCATCACCATCATCATCATCATCATCATCACCATAATCATCATCACCATCACCATCATCATCACCATCATCATCATCACTAGCATCATCACCATCATCAGCATCACCATCATCAGCATCATCATCACCATCATCATCACCATCATCATCACCATCATCATCGTCATCATCACCATCATCATCATCACCATCATATTAATCATCACCATCATCATCATCACCATCATCATCATCATCATTACCATCATCATCACCATCATCATCGTTATTATCACCATCATCATCATCATTACCATCATCATCACCACCATCATCGTCATTATCACCATCATCATCATCACCATCATCATCATCATCATCACTATCAACACCATCATCATCACCATCATCATCATCGTCATTATCACCATCATCATCATCACCATCACCATCATCACCATCATCACCACCTTCATTATCATCACCATCATCATCACCATCATCATCGTCATTATCACCATCATCATCATCATCATCACCATCATCACCATCACCATCATCATCACCATCATCATCATCACCATCATCATCACTATCATCATCGTCATTATCACCAATCACCACCACCTTGCAGCTCCCAGAGAAGCATAGACCGTCAGTAAACGTGTGCTACGTCATTGTCTCCCCTGAACAAGGTCTCTCTATGTCTTGGTCGTCCCTGCCATGTTCATCTCCAGTTCCCTTCCCTGTGTATTCTTTGGTCTCTCTCTCTATCTCTCTTTCTCTATCTATCTATCTATCTATCTATCTCTCTCTCTCTCTCTCTCTCTCTCTCTCTATCTCTCCTACCCCCAGGGAATCCAGCCCACTTACTACCTTGTCATGGTATCAACATACAGGGTGTCCATAAAAGATTGTACCCTTTTCAAAACATCTATTCTCGGCCCCATGATGTGGTACGAGGATGCTTTCTATCACAAAAGTAAGATAATCTCTGCAAGTTTTTAATCATATCTTACAAAGACTCGATATGTGCACCCTCCGTGACGCGACAGATATATAGTCGATAGTCCATTTCTTCCTGCACTAGAATCAGCATGTAACAACAGCATAGGAGCCAATGATCCGCTCTCTCAGCTCAACCAGATCTCGAGGCAACGGTGGGACAAAGACTCTGTCCTTGATGAAGCCCCATAAAAAGAAATCACATGGTGTCATGTCTGGGGACCTCGGGGGTCATCTCAGCAACACTGCATCGTCAGGATCACTGCGACCGATCCACCGTTGTGGGAGATGTTCATTGAGGTACCCTCTCACTGCTCCATGGTAGTGGGGTGGAGCTCCATCTTGTTGGAAAAAGAAATCCCATGAGTCCTCTTCAAGTTGGGGCACCATCCAATTGTCGAGCATGTCCACGTACGAGAGTCCAGTAACGGTTTTTTCTGCAAAGAAAAATGGCCCGTAAAGCTCCCTTCTGGATATGGCACCAAAGAAGTTTAACTTTGGAGAATCTCTCTTATGCTCTATGACTGCATGAGGGTTTTCTGAACCACAGATCCGTACGTTGTGTTTGTTGACTCTGCCGCTGATGTGGATGGTCGCCTCATCACTGAACAGGAGCCTCTCCCCTAAATCATCATTCTCAAGCACTTTCTGCACTCTCTGCATGTTCTCACTGAAGGCCGCGCGAAGTGCTTTGTCTGGTTCAGTGAGTTCCTGCACAAGTTGCAGCATGTAAGCCTTCATTCTCAAACGCTTATGAAGCACTTTCCATACCGTACTGCATGGCATTTCCAACTCACGACTCGCCCTTCGAACCGACTTCATGGGGCTGTGCTGGAAGGCTTGCCGAACTCTATCCACTGCCTCCTCCGAACTTGACGGGCGACCGGTGTTTTTGCCTTTACACAGGCAACCTTCCTCCATGAGTTTCGTATACCAACGCTTAATGGAATTCTTATCAAGTGGATCAACCCCAAACTGTCGCCGAAAATTGCGCTGAACTGCGATAACAGACGTCGTTTTCGCATATTCTACTACACAAACGACTTCTGTTGTTTGGTCGGCGCCATTTTGCGAAAATAGTGCGCATGCGCACGGCGGGTATTTCAAGTGAAACTTTCGCAGTTGAGTTGCTCCCGGTAATTGTTACATGTCTCTCCACAGACTGGTCAAGTAGGTGAAAAAAAAAAATAAATAGGTACATTCTTTTATGGACACCCTGTATTTCCTCGTTGTCTGTCTTATCGTCAGTTCCACATTAGTGAGCTTGTCATACCGTTTTAATCCTTCTATTCTATGCAAGCAACCATTTATGAAAGTCTGTAGCCTTTTGGTTGTTGTTTATGTTTCAGAACTATACAATCAGTGGCGCGTCAATAATTTGGGGGCTTGGATGGGCCCCTTTCATGAAAAATTTTCTGGAGGATGGCAAAGAAACATATTATAGAGAAAACTGGACTTGGGGAAACTGAAGCTTAAGGGGCTCCACTACAATGAAAACTGGATTTTACGTACAAAATATCGATTTTTTACTTTTGAGCTTATTTTATTAAATCATCATCGAGGAATCGATTGAGCAAGGTTTTATAACATAAAAAATGCATTTGATGTATCAAAAAGCATATTGTCGGCACTACCCCCATGCTATGATTTTCAAATTTGTGCCGAAAATGCACGATTTCTCTCTAAAACTATCTAACAGAGGAGTCTCAAATTTGGCATGCATGTAGTACACATCTATATCTTTAAAGTAACAGATCTGCATTTTTGATATTTTGGTAATTTTCTTTTATAAATTAAAAAAAAATATTTTTAAAAAAATTTTTTCACACAAATATAGTTTTTTTTTTTAAATCATTAAAAATAGAATTTTAAACTTATCAAAATAATCATGAGTAGTACACATCTATATCTTTAAAGTAACACATCTGCATTTTTGATATTTTGGTAATTTTCTTTTATAAATTAAAAAAAATATTTTAAAAAATATTTTTTCATACAAAAGTTAGTTTTATTTTTTAAATCATTAAAAATAGAATTTTAAACTTATCAAAATAATCATGAGTAAAATTGTTTTAATTGTCAATCACAACATGTGGGTGCAATTTGATAAAGTTTGGTCTATGGGAAACAAGATTTTTGCTCTTGAAAATTGGTGAAAAACCCAATATAGCGGTTGTTTTTTTGGTTACCATGGTAGAAGGACAGAAGAAAAATTAGGCAAGACAAAGGCGAGAGGGGGAGCTGCAGGAAGCTGAAGGAGGTGCAGCATATAGTGCTGGACAATTTTAAACACATTCAGCCCCCCAGAATGGAGTATATTGGACAAGACAAGTCACTCGGTGACTAAAATGCATTTTTCTCAAAACTAACATTTTATTAACAAAAAATGTTATTTTTTTACAAACTATCTAATAGATCAGTCTGAAATTTGGCATGCATGTAGGACACATATATACCTTTAAATTGACAAGGGATTTTTTTGATATTTTGGTAATTTGCTTTGATATATTTTTTAAAATATTTTTTTTTCATTGTTTTTCATACAAATATAGTGTATTTTTTTTTAAAAATCATTAAAAATAGAATTTTAAACTTATCAAAAAAAGCCTACGACAAATTGTTTTAATTGTCAGTCACAACATGTGTGTGCAATTTGATAAAGTTTGGTCAATGGGAAACATAAGTTTTTAGCTCTCGAAAATTTGTGAAAATCTAAAATGGCGGATGTTTTTTTTTGTGGTTACCATGGTAACCACATGTTTTTTAACAAAATAAACTGTAGAATTTGGTTCATGGACATACACTGTGTCTATTGAGCACATAAAAAGTTTGAAAATGTTATTAAAACAAAAGTTAGTTTTCACTGTAGTTCAGTCATAGTAGATCCGCCCCTGCATGCAACAGGGCTGCCTTCATGTTTGAGTAAATCCACCAGGGCAACCCCATTTGGGAATACCTTTTGTCAACCCCATCTGTCAACCCCTGCTTCTAAAACATGAAAGACACAAGACTTGTCATACCTTTCCTTGCATGATCATCCGGACGGTCAATATGGTGGATGCTGGAGTGACAACCGTTCCATCCGGCTGGATCATAGTCCCGTTACTGATATTGCTGGAGCTGTTGTTGTGGTGGTGGTGGTGATGGTGCAGGTGGTTAGGGCTAGTGGTGATGGTTTGGCCGTTGGCGGCGACGAGAATGCCGGTCTCGGCCATGTCTTGTATCTCCTGATAAGGAGGGAACTGTAGAGGGGGGGCGCGGAGGGCACCGTATTCACAACTGAGGAGGAGAAAAAGAGTTTTGATGAGTGAGAGGTTGGTTTAAATGATCAAGATTTAGTTCAAGAGGAAAATGGTGTTTTGTTTTAAGTATGATAACGGTGATGATAATCGTGGTAATGAAAGTGATGAGGAACATCGCGATAATACATGTTTATGATAATGTTTTGGTTTGGGTTTAAGGACTATCTTCATTGCACACGGACGAGTTGTCATCAGTGCTCCGATCTTATCTCTTAGATTATACAAGGAGGAACTCAGCACAGTGCACGAACTCCGTAGCACCGACGACAATTCCAATGTGTGTATATAGGAATCATCATCATCAGTTGCCATCTCCACAACGAAGGTTGGCTGTAATGGATCTCCAACGTTTTCTGTCTCTTGTCTTGGTGGTGCACTCTGAAAGACTCTTTCCTGTCCATCTCTTGATGTTATCTTCCCACTTATAGCGCTGTCTTCCCCTTGCACGTTTGCCTTCAACTCTCCCTTCTGTTATGGTCTTCTGCAAGGTGTTATGCCTTTTTATGTGGCCAAAGTATTTTAGCTGCCGAACTTTGATCTCCCTCATTAGTTCTCTTTTCATACCTAGATTTTCTAGGACCTCCTTATTTGTTTTCTTCTCTTTCCATGAGATACGCCCCATTCTTCTATATATCCACATCTCAAGAGCCTCAATTATTTCTTCCAATTGCTTATTCATTGTCCATTTTTCTACACCAAACAGTAATGCAGAATATATATAACACTTTATGATTCTCAGTTTTAATTTGTGAGATAACTGTTTAGATATCAGTACATGTTTCATGTTGTTGAATGTAGCTTTGGCCATTCCTATTCTCTTCTTGATTTCTGTTTCACACATTCTATAAATATTTTTGTAGTGGAAAGGTTTCTAATTTTTAAATGTTGCCAGGGCAGCGGCCGTATGGACTACTCTTTACGATTTTCAACAGCCGTGTGATTTTTAACGTGGATAACTTGTACATGGGACCTCAAATTTTTCCAGCCTTATCCGAGAAGGCTAGGCATCCGGCCTCACTACCCAAGTTGGAGGGGATTTGACAATCATTAGGACCACTAGTTCTGAAAAATAAAATTCCATAAATTATATTCCCTCCACTGGGAATCGAACTCGGTACCTCTAGAACTCCAGGTGGTCGCCATACCTCTTAGCCACTCCACCCCCCTCCCCCCCCCCGATGATAAGGTATGATGATGATAATGATGGGGTTAAGGCGTTGAGGGCGGGTTATGACGATAGTGAGGTGTGATTGAGGATAATCAAGAAGATAAAGACTACGTCTTGGACATCATCAGTGACGACGATGATAGTAAAGATGATGAAGATAATGATGATGAAGATGATGATGAAAACGAAGATGAAGAAAATCAAGATGTGGAAGACGATGATGATGTTGATGATGATGATGAAGAATACGACGACGAAAGTGCTGATGATAATGATGGCGAAGCCGATGACCACGACGCAAGATGATGAGGCGTAATAATGATGGCGAATTTTATTTTAGGGGGAGACGGGTGTTGGGAGCAGAAAGGGAGTTGTTTTAGAAGCAGATTGTTATGGAAACAGAAATGTAACAAAAAACCCCAAAAAGAAAATATTGTACGGAAACCCAAAAAGAATTATTTTTTATTTTTAAAACAAAGAATATTAATTATTTACACAGCTTAAGGAATTGGCAGATGCACTAATCCCACCACTGGCCACAAAAGTTGTTATTTTCACTTATTTTTTTCAGTTGACGTGGGAAATCTGAGGAAGGCGATGAAGCAAGGAGGGATGTCGATGTGAGAGTAAGGGAGAGAGAATAGGGAGGAAATGAGTTCGTGTTTAAAGTAGTATTAACCGGAGACCTTAGAGCAGCACTAAGTATCACAGAAGCTATGGGGATCTACTAGAGAAACATTGCGCTCTTTGAAGATCAACCATGATAAGATCATGTCTGTTTTCCGGTATCAGAGTATTTGAACGTTAGAATAATTTCCGCCTATAAGTAAATTGAACAGGGCCGACTCCCCTGTCTATCTAACAAAATGTACACACGTTACGGAAACAGCAACAGATCAACAAGCTTTGTTGCGGGACGGAAATCCGAAGTTTGAGGCTCGTATGACTACTAGTGATGAAAGCCGAAAGGAAGCCACTGACATGAAAAGCCGGGACATCACACAAAGGATGGCTGCCGACCGAATAAGGTGGAGACAATTTGTTGATGCTCTACAACATGCCACCAGGCGTGATGGTCACTGAATGCTTTGTCAGTCAGCGGCCAAGGACCAAAGAAAAAGGAGAAGATACGTAAATTTTATTTTTGCAGAATGATCTGCGTCTTGCAAATACATCAATAGAGTGGTGGTGGAAAGGTAGAACTAAATATTTTACCAAATGGTAACCAGGTTCGCGTCCAGAGCAGGGAATATGATTGAAGGAATTTTTTTTCCAGAACCAGGGGTTCCTCATAATGTCATAAATACCTCCCGCGATCTCCTTGGTAGTGAGATCGGATGCCTAACCTTCTCGGATAAGGGCGAACTAAATAGGAGGTCCCGTGTGCAAGTTGAGCACGTTAAAAAATCCCTCGGCAGTTTGAAATCTTAAATAGTAGGCCATATGGCCGCTGCCCTGGAAAAATTTAAACATTAGGAAACCTACCCACCACAAAAATATTTATATTATATGTAACTCCTGTATACACACACTGGGATCCTCGCCAATGCTACGGAGTTCGTGCACTGTGCTGAGATCCTCCTTGTGTGATCTAAGGGAGGAGATTGGAGCACTGATGGAGTTGTCCGTGTGCAATGATGATGGTCCTTAAAACCAAACTAACTTCACCTCACAAAAATGGCGCTCCTGTATAAAGTTGTTGACAAATAAAGTGAGTTTTATTAAGTTAGCTTCTGGGTTGTCACTGGGAACGTGGAAAGAGAACATTTTATCCTGGACATGCCTTCACTTTTATATGCCGGCGGGAAAAGACTAGTGGGAAATTTTCCTGGCTCAAAATTCTCGTCTATTCTGTGCTATTCGTCTTCCGCAACACATTACATGACACAAGTATTTCGGCCTTTATTTGATCTATACTTGCTGATAATAATAAAAATAATAATAGCCCCTTCAGTCGTAACTGACTAGGAGAATGCGCCACTGAGATAATAGCCCTCAATTGCTTATTTTCCTGATGTTCCTTTCAACATTTTCTACTTTCTTCTGCTTGCTGTGAAAGCTTCTTTTCGTCAAATCTGAGGTGGCGTCGTAGAGAGCATCGCCACTTGATGCGATTGGCAGCTTCACCCTTCCAGGTTGCTGAATTTATGTCCAATGCCCTCATGTTTCTCTTGCACATATCTTTAAACCTCATCTGCGGTCGTCCAACTGTTCTTTTACCATCTGCCAGTTGTCCGTAGAAGATATCTTTACTAGTTGATAGCAAAGTTATATTAGTGAATGCGTCTTTAAATTGTCTGGGTATGCCATGGCACTTATATGTATACCATAGTTGTGTGAGTGTCGTGAGAATGACCTCAGCCAATGATGCACTTTTTGGGCGTGCACAATTTGCTGCGCATCGTTTCATGATTCACTTTCACAGCAAGGCGATGGCGTCGTCTGGATGTTCCTCAATTCAATTTCTGGTAAGCCTACCACTTACATTTTCTTTTCTCTTGTCTAGTGTCATGCTTTATGTTCAACGAGGGCCTATTAATTACCTTTATTTATTAATTTATTTACCTACTTATTTCCTTTTTTCTCCTACGTCACATAGATGTCTACCACATGATAGTGATATACCGGTATTTCGCGATCGACCGGTTGCCGACCATTGCCTTAGATGTATTAAATACTGCGCTGCACTTAATGGTACTTTCACATCAGATATTGCTGTTGGTCCAACAGCGAGAGTTGGGGTGACAAGGTCTCTACCTCGCTGCCTTTTTCTACCTTAACTCAAGAGCAAAGTCAGGTAATCATTTAGAGTTTGTTAGATTGGAGCGTGTCGATACCATGAGTCGAACCCAGCATCTTTGCCGCGAGAGGCCAGAGATATAACAACTCTGCCAATCGGACTATCTGACTTTTAAAAAATAAAAGAAATGTTTGAAAATCTCACTAATTTTTCATCATCGTAATGTGGAGACATTAACGACTTAAATTGTCGTATTATATGTGGAGGCGGTTCCCTACCTTGTTACCACAACATCTTCAGGAAGAAGACATATTAGTGGGCCACAATAAAGCCTAGAAATAGTTGTGTTTTTTGTGTTTTCGCTCCTTCAAGAGCGTCCTTCGCATGTGTTATTTTCGTGGCTCAATTACCACGCGCGCACTAGACCGTGAGTGATTAGGCCTAGCGGCCTATATAAAGAGTGCGCTGGCTAGCAGAGGCCTTTTATTTGTGGCCCAGTGTCTTCTTCCTGAAGATGTTGTGGTAAAAAGGTAGTGAACCACGGACACAATGGCGATGACAAGATGGCGCTGTTAAACGACAGACGCCATGGCGATGACAAAATGGCGCTGTTACAGTATGAGAAGGGCGAGCCCGCCATGAAACCGAATATTATTTTTTTTTTCAATTACTAAAGGCTAATTTCCTTCTTTATCATAATGGCTAATTGTTGTGAGACCGGTTAGCCGTTATCATTTGTATTTTCGACTTACATACAGTGCACCATAAATGACGAATCGACTTTACAAATAATTTAAACGGCAATATCTTTTTAAATAAAAAAAATGGTGAGCTCGCCCCTGTTGTAGATTTCACTTTATTAGATCCAACATCGAGAGGTGGGGGTGAACAGTTTTTTTCCTCGCTGTCTTTTCCTAAACTACCGCAAGAGCAAAGTCGTGAGACTGGGGCACGTCTCGTGGAAAGACAAGAAAGCAAATAAACAGGTCCTAGAAAACCTAGGTATGAAAAGAGAATTAATGAAGGAGATTGAAATTAATCAGCTAAAATATGTTGGCAACCGGACACAGAAGACTTTAACAGAAGGAAAAGTTGAAGGCAAACGTGCAAGATGAAGACAGCGCTATAAGTGGGAAGATAACATCAAGAGATGGACAGGAAAGAATCTATCAGAGTGCACCATCACGACAAGAGACAGGAAAGAATCTATCAGAGTGCACCATCACGACAAGAGACAGGAAAGAGTCTATCAGAGTGTACCATCACGACAAGAGACAGAGGATCTTAGAGATCCATTGAAGCAGGCCTTCGATGTAAAGATGGCAACTGATGCGATTTCTAGGCTGCTTTTGAATCAACATCATATTTCTGGGTATTTTGTATTGTCATCTAATTTTCTGGGTACTTTGTATCGTTATAATAGTTTCTAAATATTCTGTATCGACTCAATATTTTCTGGGTACTTTGTTTTGTCATCATACGAGGGCTGTCCGGAAAAGAACCGGCCATGGGATATAAATTAATAAATATTTTACAAAGTACAATGATGGCTCAGTCCCCTTCAAAGTAGGCTCCTTGGGACATCACACAGTGCTCCCAGCGTTTCTTCCACTGTTTAAAACACTCTGCGAAGACTTTTTTTGGAAGCGCCATCAGTTGCGTCGTCGCATTTTCTTTAATCTCATCGACGGTCTGACATTTTCTACCTTTCAAACATGATTTCAATTTTGGAAAAAGCCAAAAGTCGCAGGGTGCCAGGTCTGGGCTATAGGAGGGATGAGTTACCTGGTTGATGTTATGTTTCAACAAAAACTTTGCACTAGATGTGATGCATGGGCAGGTGCGTTGTCGTGATGAAGACGCCAATCGCCAGTTGCCCACAACTGTGGTCGTTTTCGTCGTACTGCATTTCTCAACCGACGGAGAACTTTGAGGTAGTACTCCTTATTAATTGTTTGGCCTGAAGGAGCGTACTCGCGATAGACAACACCTTCCCAATAAAAAAAACACAGTCAACATGGTCTTGATCTTGCTACGGGTTTGCCGCGCCTTCTTCGGGCGTGTAGAACCAGGTGACTTCCACTGAGACGACTGAGCCTTCGTTTCTGGATCATAGCAGTAGATCCGCGATTCATCTCCGATTATGACTTTCTTCATGAAATCTGGGTTATTGGTTGCGGTTTGAAGCAAATCATTAGCAACTGTGGCACGAAGTTCCTTCTGCTCTGGTAGCAGAATCCGCGGAACGAATTTTTCCACGACATGTCTCATACCCAGATTCTGGGTCAGAATCTCGGATACAATAGTTTTTGGAATTCCCAGATCTTTTTCTAGTTCTCGCACTGTCAGTCGCCGATCTTTGTTGATTGCAGCCCGTACACGTTCAACATTTTCCGGTGTTCTGCTTGTTGCAGGCCTTCCAGAAATGGGATCACATTCAACAGATTCTCGACCACCTTTGAAGCGTTTGTGCCACACCTTTATTTGTGTAGCACTCATTGCATCGTCTCCAAAAGCCTTCTGAATCATCATAATAGTTTCCGTGGAGGAATGTTGAAGCTTGACGCAAAATTTGATGCAGATTCTTTGCTCTACTCGTTCAGCCATTTTGAATGCGCCGACCACACACTGCACGCGCTCATTAAACGGCTTTTAACGGTCGCGCTGACTGGTGCAGCAACGTCAACATTGCACACGTATGTGCATAACAGGCCACTCTATTTGGCTGCCAAGTTAAATCGATGTCGCGCAAACGGTTTTTCTAATATTAATTATGGCCGGTTCTTTTCCGGACAGCCCTCGTATTTTCTGGAAATTTTGTATGTTTATAATATTTTCAGTATATTTCCTACTGTTATCACATTTTCTATGTATTTTATGTCGTCTGCAAAATTTCTAGGTATTTTATATTGACATCAGCTTTCTGGATATTCTGTATCAATATGATGTTTTCTGGATACTTTATATTGTCATCATATTTTCTAGATATTTTCTTTCATCATAAAAAAATATGAGTATTTTGTTTCATCATCCTATTTTCTGGGTATTCATTATCAACATCATATTTTCTGGGTATTCATCATCAACATTTTGTCTGAGTATTCATCATCAACATATTTTCTAGGTATTCATCATCATAATATTTTCTGGGTTTTCTTCATCAATATCATATTTTCTGGGTATTCATCATCAACATCATATGTTCTGGCTATTCATCATCAACATAATAATTTCTTGGTATTCATCATCAACATATTTTCTGGGTATTCATCACCAACATAATAATTTCTTGGTATTCATCATCAACATATTTTCTGGGTATTCATCATAACATCATATATATTTTCTGGGTATTCATCATCAACATATTTTCTTTGTATTCATCATCAACATCATATTTTCTGGGTATTCATCTTCACTATCATATTTTCTGTGTATTCATCAACATTAACAACATATTTTCTAGGTACTCATCATCAACATGTTTTCTGGGTATTCATCATCAACATCATATTTTCTGCGTATACATCATTGTTAAGGGCGTGTGGAGATTTGGTTCCGAGATGTCTAGGAAAATTCCATGTTTCGATTATCTATCAAGTTCAACCCCAGATTCGGGACCCAAAGATGCAGCAATAGAGAATGCAGTCAGCGACCCATAGCTTGACTGCTTGCGTCAGGGTCAGCGAACCAGAGCTGACCAAGACCCTACTCCACCTCCACGTGGTGGTCCTGGAAACAGGCTGCATCACTGCAGTCTGGCTGAGAGAGTAGGGATCGAAGAGGGAAGGCTAACCCGGTCCCTAAAAAATGCCGTGCTGAAGTCGGATGTGTCGACCGAAAGGTGCACATATCACAGCTTAGGCGTAAACAGACACAACGCAACCACCGTCCTTTTCAGGGCGAACGAGGAAGAAGAAGAAGAAGAATAAATTGGTATATGAAGTAAAACTTCAACTGACGACTTAATATTTATTCTCACAATAATACATATGACATGTGACTCTCCAAATGTGCTCCATATATTTGCAATCATTGACAGGCAGTCATTCATCTCAATATTGCATCCATCTGTGTACCATTTTCGTATTGCAAGTCTGAATTAACAATTTCTGTTTTAATTATATATTCCAGTCAGTATCGTCTGACCTATTTATTCTTTATATTCGCTTTGCTTAAATCTTAATTTATTTAATCTCAGTACACTTGTAAGATTTGAAGAACCCTTTCATTGGACTAGGCACTCAGCATCAACATCATATTTTCTGCGTATTCATCATCAACATATTTTCTGGATATTCATCATCAACATCATATTTTCTGCGTATTCATCATCAACATATTTTCTGGATATTCATCATCAACATCATATTTTCTGCGTATTCATCATCAACATATTTTCTGGATATTCATCATCAACATCATATTTTCCGCGTATTCATCATCAACATATTTTCAGCGTATTCATCAACATCCTATTTTCTGAACCTTTTGTATCATCAACATTGCTTTATGGATACAAGTGAGGATTTAAAAAAAAATTAAAATAGGAAGTCACTTTTCAATCATCCTTGGCAATGTGAAGTCATTTCTATTGTATGGCTGTGAAACATGGATACAGACAAAACTGACAACCAGAAAGATACAGACTTTCATAAATGGGTGCTTTTTCAGAATAGTTTGGTTTGGTTTTAAGGACTATCTTCATTGCACACGGGCAACTACATCAGTACTCCGTCTCCTTCCTAAGATCACACATGGAGAATCTCAGCACAGTGCACGAACTCCGTAGCACCGGCGAGGATCCAAATGTGTGTATTCGGGAATCACGCCTTCTATAAATATTTTTGTGGTAGGTAGGCTTCCTAAGTTGTATTTTTTTTCTAAATTGCCAAGGCGGCGACCTTACGGCCTACTCTTTGCGATTTCCAACTTCCGTGAGATTTTTAACGATCGCAACTTACACACAGGACCTCAAATTTGTTGCCTTTATCCGAGAAAACTAAGCATCCGATCTCACTACCCAGGAGAGCGGAAGGAGGGATATGACATCATTCTGAAACAAATTTACATGACATATATTCCTTCTACCGGGATTCGATCCCGGGGACTTTAGAATTAGAGGCGGACGCCATACCTCTTAGCCACTCTGACCACACTTATTCAGAATAGAAGGATTTCTTCTTCTTCTTCTTTGTTAGTCCTGAAAAGGACGTTGGTTGCGTTGTGTCCGTTTACAGCGAAGCTGCGATATTTGCGCCTTTCGGTTGACACATCCGAGTTCAGCATGACATTTTTGGGACCGGGTTAGCCTTCCCTCTTCGATCCCTACTCACTCAGCCAGACTGAAGTGATGCAGCCTGTTTCCAGGACCACCACTTGGAGGTGGAGTAGGGTCTTGGTCAGCTCTGGTTCGCTGACCCTGACGCAAGCAGTCTAGCTATGGGTCGCTAACTGCATTCCTCACTGTTGACGCGTGTTAGGTCCCGAATAGAAGGATTTAAATGAGACCACTCTTGTGGAACTGATGCGAACCAACAGACAAGCACCACTGGATCAATATTTGAGGAGAAAACACCTCTTTGGATAGGACACACGCTGAGAAAATAAGTTGATAGCATTATACGGCCATAATATAAGCGTCGGGTTGACAGAGTGGTTAGAGCGTTGGTCTCATCGGCAAAGGTACCGGGTTCGAATCACGGTACCGACACGCTCCAGTCTACCTAGCTGTAAATGGGTACCTGACTTTGAGTTAGGGAAGGAAAAGGCTGCCAGGAAAGGAACTGGCTACCCCACTTCTCGATGCTGTACTTAGTATGAAGAAGTCTCTAACACTTTACTCCCCTATGGCAGTATCTGGTATGGGACTACCTTCACCTTTTAATATGAAATCCACGGGGCAAGAGAGCTATTGGGAGACCCACGGAGAAGAGAACTGGATACATAAATGAAAGGAATAAAGAAAACATAGAACTTCTACGGATGGCACAGGAGAGAAAAGCTTGGCATGTGTTTACTGAAGACCTGTGCTCTTTCAGAATTTTAAGGATAATGATAAACGATGTAGGCCTACTTTATCTATAAAAATGTGTGTGTTCACAGACACCTTATTCCCTTCTCCGTTTATTTGTGGTCGGAATGGCTAAAAGGTATGGCGTCCACCTCGAATTCTAAAGGTACTGGGTTCGATTCCCAGTAGAGGGAATGTAATTTATTGAAATTTTTTTCAGAACCGTTGGTCCTAATAATGTCACTCTCTCCCCTGGTCTCTTGGGTGGTGTAATCTAATGCCTAGACTTTGCAGAGGAGGGCGAACAAATAGGAGGTTCCGTGCGCAAGTTGCACATGTTAGAAATCCCATGGCAGTTGGAAATCGTAAAGAGTTGGCCATGCGCTTCCCTGGCAAACTTTAAAAATTAGGAAACCTACCCACTACAAAAATATTTATAGAATGTGTGATTCCCTGTATTGGTATTTCTCACCGGTACTACGGAGTTCGTACACTGTGCCGAGATCCTCCTTGTGTGATCTAAGTGAGGAGATCGAAGCACTGATGGAGTTGTCCGTGTGCAATGAAGATAGACCTTGAAACCAAAACGAACACCGAACCGTTTATTCCCACCTCCACCACACCCCAGGAGCATTACTCAGGTTTAGCGGACAATTACCAACTATAATTACTCGCACACCATCTTTATTCGCTAAATTCAGTTTGACAAAAGAATGTAATATGATCAAAACGAAGCACCGTATTTACTTACCCAATGCCTGGTTGAAGATATATTAGGTTATCATGAGACAGCCTCATTTTGTGAGGGTAATTCCACATGCAGGATTGTTTGGTATCTTTATCCGACAAACATGAATAACGTTCACAATTTATTTTGTCTTTTTAAACAAAAGCAGGTCAAGTAAGTCACACTTTTTTATAGAAAAAACACGTTTGCTGTTTTGTGTGGTCTATCATGGTAAATTTTGTTTGCAGACGTAACCAAACATGTTTTAACTGTAGACTGCGCCAAAGAGACACCTTTGTTATTACATAATAAATGTAAATACTAGGGCTGGGATCTTTAACGAGTACTTAATCGATTAAATTTAGTTTAATCGATTAATTGATAAAACAAGTTTTAATCTATTTCTCAATTTTTAGCAATGTTTATGTTTTTTGCTTAAATGCGAGAGCATCTGCTATGTTAGAGGTTTGTGATATGGAATTTAGCAAGTAACGGTAGGATAAAAAATAATCAATTGTTTGGTTGTAATTTTTCAGTATTTTAATTATATTTTCACAACAATGTTGCCTTATAACAAGTGAAATAAATAAAGTTCTTAGCGATAAACAAAAACAAAAAAAAAGTGTTATTTATGATTCTTTATAATTTGTTCAATTGTTAGAAATTGATTCGATTAATCCATTAAGATTTTTGAAACACAATCAAAGCCCCAGTAAATACATAATAATAATACTAATGCTGTGGCTGACGAAAGACAATACAGAAACGTCCCGTGATTTTATTTTGTTGTTCAGGTGTAAAACTGACTGCTGTACAATTATTAACTTGATAATTTTTAAAGGCCCGAAGATCAGCAGTTGGGAGGCTTATTCAGATCGTAAATCGGGGATTGCTCAGCTAAAGAAAAGTTGGCAAGAAAACGAAGACGGCTGTTTACCGCTCCACCTATGTCCCAGTCTTGACGTATGGATGCGAGTCATGGGCAATGACTACAACCAACAAAAACCAGATCCAAACCTCAGAAATGAGGTATTTGAGGAAGATGGTTGAAGTAACAAGAAGACACATGGTCCGCAACCAGACGATACGTCAAGGCTTAAAACCCCAGTCCCTGTAGTCCCAAGTAGAACAGTTCCAATTACCACGGTTTTGCCATGTCTGCAGAATGGAAGAGGTTCGACTACCACGACAAATATGGGAAATCAAGAGCCAGGGATCAAGAGCTCCAGGACGACCCAGAGTCCGCTGGGAGGAACACATTAGACACTCTCTGAAGGACCGACATTGGAACAAGGCCAGGAGAAAGACATCCGATAGGATAGTTTGGCGTTCTCTGTGGCAAACCTCTTCACCCCAGTGTAGAAAACGAATGAATAAGAAAAAGGTAGTACCACAGCATATACTGCCGTAGAGGAGAGACTTCACTACAGTAAGTCCACGCGGTGGGGGTGACAAGTTCCTTTCATCGCTGCCTTTGCCTTCCCTAATTAAGAACAGAGTGAGGTACTCGTTTAAAGATGGTTAGACTGGATATTATGCTACCTTGTTTCTATCGTGCAACCTGGTAACTTTGCTGCGAGAAGGAAACCCTCCAACCGCTTAACCAATCGGACGGTTCATATAATAGTAGACTGTTCGATTACTTATTGAGTGCTGACCACATGCCGCACTTGTCTGATTATCTTTCAAAATCATTATATGCTACCGTAAATTTTGGTTATGATTTTTGTCCTTTTCAATATATTTATTTCTGGATTATTATCGGATACTGTAAATTTTCGGGGAAATGAACTTGCCCTTCTACCAGGCGCGTCGACTGGGTGGTGGATGGTTAAATAGCCTCTAGATATAGAGGTTAGCTGTGAATACTGAATATCAGCCGTGAACACATCCTGACATATGGAAGTGAATCATGGACAATTAGTAAACAAGTATGAAGATGTGGTTTTACAGAAGAATGTTAAAAATACCGTGGAAAGCCACAAAGAGTAATTGAGGATGTCCTGAGGGAGGCCAATGCATAAAGAAAGATTATTCTTCATGTCAGAAAGAAGCGATTCACTTTCCTGGGGCATGTTATGAGAAGAGGAAAGCTGGAATATATCGTCACAACAGGTAAGACAATATATCGTCACAACAGGTAAGAGAATATATCGTCACAACAGGTAAGAGAATATATCCTCACAACAGGTAAGAGAATATATCGTAACAACAGGTCAGATTGAAGGAAACAGAGATAAGGGAAGACAAAGAGAGCAAATACTGGACAGTTTAACATTGTGGCATGGAAGGAGGTCAACAACAGAATTGATAAATAGTACTGGTGACAGGAAGTTCTGGAATGTCGTGATCGCCTACGTGTTGCGTGATAAATTCTCGCAACATCGTTTTATTTCAATATCTATTTTATAACGCAAGGGCAACAACTGCTTGAAATTTATTGTCACTTTTCTCGGTAAGCATTTGTCTTCTCGCGTTGGTATCGAATGCAGTTAAGTTTGAGCTGTGGTCATTTTGCGCTGGACTGCGCATGACTTGTCTTGCTTCTTGGTCGATCGGTTTCCGCCCACCACTAGTGGAGTGAGCGATTTGGAATGGCGAAAGAGATGCCTCGTTGAAGAGGGGATCTCCGCTATTTTTTGTTCTGTCAGGGATGTGTAGTCCTCTTATGGATATTTCGTTTATTCGAGATAATACCTCTAGTGTATTTGCACATGCCGGGAGGCATAATATTTCTGTGTATTTCCGGAAGGCAAGGTAAATTAACATTTTCATTAACTCTATCGATTTTTGGTCGTGAACGATTTTCTGGTTCATAGCCTGTCTTCGAAAGTCGTCGTCACGAGATGTTTTCCTAGCTCACATGTCGCTGTATTGTGCTGCATCGGTTGATGCAGGTTCCAAGGACCATTACTTGCTACTCTGTTAAATGAACTAGGTTTGAAAAACCTTTATTATCTAGAGGATATTTTTGAGGACATTATTTATACTTCGGCAGACGTGTCTGTCTTGCTGAAGTCAAACTAAGGAGAGTGAACTGATCTCATATATCTGGTTATCTCCTGGCTGTTATAGAAAAGGATGGAGTTTTCCACCTGACTACATTTACAGCACTATGAAATATAACATGCATCTGACTCATCATTGTAATGCTGTCTACCGTCTATTGCTGTATTGAATGTTGCTGTAATAATGACTGTTTGATGTGTCTACATATTCGCGTAACCATTTTGTCACTGTGGCGTCCACAATAAATAATGAAGAAAAACGTCAACGGCTGTTTCAAGAATCATTGACTTTATACGTCGTGAGTTTACTGACGTCCTATGTGGATTGCCCTGTTATTTTTGTATGAACATTGTTTTGACTGAACACATCTGCACACTACACAAAACCAGACATGCGGATACCATCCATCATCATATGGCATCACGCATCATTTGGTGGCCATAAGCTGGTTTGATTCTGGTACCAGCAAACACGGGTCCCTTACCCACTTCATTTTCAACAAGAATTCATCAGCATCCTTCAAGAAATTAACATTCTTCAATACAGTCAACATCTTCAAAATTTTCAAAGTACTCGGCGTTGCCCGGTAAAAGTCAAAATTTCAACTTTTTGACGGAAACAAGAATTTGACAGTACCCGGCGTTGTTACATGTTGCCGGATAACTCGGACTGCTGTTATCTTTTACGCAAGTCAAGCAAGTTGCTGCTGTCAAGGTTCCAGTGCTGTCGTTTTTGTGAAGGTCAAGTGCCGGTTGAAACGGGTTGTTTTCTGAAGAAGGCCAAGTACCGATTTCCATCAACTTACTTTTGGATTAGAAGGTCAAGTGCCGAAACAACTCAACACACAGTATTTCAGAAGCTCTTGTACCATCGTGTTAGCAGTGGAAGCAGTTCAGATGTGCCATCATCGTTGGAGCTTCGCTCTTTAGGACGTTGATTGACATCCGTTTTTTCTGCTGTTCTACGATTGGAAGCCTATAAGTTAAGTGGCCTGTTTGTATGTAAACTGTGCCCTTATACTTCTGCTGAGTCTTCTGTGTATCATCTCATTCTATATGTTATATGTTTATATGTTATTCGTATATTTATATGTTTATATTTCAGCGGGTTCTCGGTTGGGTGGTGTCTCCGTTAGATTATGCCACGTCATAGAGGTCGTCTATTGTGAGCGTTTTCTGTAAGGTTTGCAAATTTCCAATACTGGAATTTGCTAAGCGACTTCTGTTGCTATTTATGTTAGCTGTGATGACATGTTTTAATATTGTTTTCGTTATTATTTCGCATTCTTTAGTTTTGTTTTGATTTGTTTGTATTTGTTAGCCTACTCTTGTCTATAATTTAGTTTCATACAACATTTTTGTTTATACACTGTGGTGTCATGTATTTTGTTTAATTCTATCGCAGATATCGTCACATTTTTTGTGATATTTCATTAATTTCTGCTTTATTTTTAGTTGATTTCTGCGAACGTTTTTGTATTGTTGCTGATCTTTGTTATTGTTTACATTGTTATTGTTTACATTGTTTGTATTGTTTACATTTTCAATGTTTACATTCTGCATGTGTTTACATAGTCATTGTTTACAGTTATAGTAATTAGTTAATGGGCTATGCTAATGCACTGTTACTACTACACTGATGATAAATGAATGATGAATAGTGTCGTGCACTATTGAATGAGAAGTGCACTTATGATCAAGAATTGATTGTTGGTATTTCATATACAAGTTCTTTGATTGGAGACTTGTTTCCCACAGAGACTGGGATAATATAATGTGATGTGAATATACAAGTGCTTAATTAAGACTTGTTATACTTAGGTTTGAAATAAATTAGTTAATTATTTCAGGTTTTGGACTCATATGTTAGACAACATGTCTACATTTGAGCACTTTATTGAGCAGGGTAAATTGCTTGGGAAGACTGGTGATAAGTTAGAAGAATTTGCAACTGCTCGATATGATAAAGCAATGGAAGCTGAACAAAAGAAACTGCAGATGGAAGCTGAACAAAAGAAACTGCAGATGCAGGTGGATGAAAAGAGATTCCAAATGGAAATGGAAAAACAAAAAAGGGAATCAGAAGCTGAGGAAAGAAAACTCCAGCTACAGCTAGAAGCTGAAAGACTTCAAAAAAGAGGCTGAAAATAAAAGACTTGAAAAAGAGGCTGAAAATAAAAGACTTGAAAAAGAAGCTGAAAATGAAAGACTTCAAAAAGAGGCTCAGGCTGAGGAAAGAAGATTACAGAGAGAGTCTGATGAGAGGAAAGAGAAAGCAAAAATGGAACATGAAGAAAAGGTCTTAGCTTTAGAGTTGGAAAAATTGAAATTGACAAGCATGAGTAATGGTAATGATTCAAACAAGGGTTCATCTTCTGGTAAGGCTAATAATGATACTTTTAAGATTAAGTTACCAACATTTAGTCCTTCCAGTGATGACATAATGTTCTATCTGGACAGATTTGAACAAGCATGTACAGCTCATAACATAGACAAAGCAAAATATGTTTATCAGTTATCAGGGATACTGACAGGTAAAGCTCTAAGTATATTAAATATGGTGGATGAACCTGACAAGAATAATTATGAGGTTGTCAGGGCCGCTTTGTTAAAGAAATATCAGCTTAACGGAGACGGCTATCGTCTACAATTTAAAAACATGTTACCTGAAAATGGAGTTGAATTCTCCGAGTTTATTGCAAGAATACGCATTACTTTCTCACGATGGGTTGAACTATCTAAGACGGAAAAAAACTTATGAAGGACTTATGGACTTAATACTTAGAGACAAAGTCATGTCGTCTGTCAATGAGTCTTTCCTTGCTTTCCTTCATGAACGTAAACCTAAAACAATAAAAGAAATGGAAGATTTCTGTTGCCCATACGTAACTGCGCACCCACACATAACCATGGGTAACTCTAAGGTGAAAGAAGGTTTACCAGTTGCTTCGGCAGCTCCGTATGGCCAAAACTTTGCTCGTAGATTCCAACAAAATTTTGATAGAAAGAGTAGCGGTAATTTCTGTCAAAATCATGGAAATCAATTTCATGGTGATTCTTCTTCGAAGAATTGGAGACAACCTGATAGTACTCGTTACTATCACCCTAATAATTATAAGCATTTCAAAAGAGGATATGGTAATAGAGGTTATTCCTGCCGAAGACCTCAGAACCAAACAAATAGATGTTCGCATCAATGTGAACATGATAGTAATCGTGGAAACTGGAATTCGAACCAGGATAACAATTACAATAGATACAATAATAACTGCAGAGATAATAATAACTCTGATAACTTCAGAGGTAATAATAGTCGGGGTAGATCTCAACACAAAAAAAAGAGATATCAGCAGGCTAATGCTGTACAACAGGAAACTGAGGGAGCCTGTAATCATGTTGTTGATAGTAAAAACTTTGACGCTGTCACTGGTTCTGCTTTTGACTTTGAGAGAGCAAACAAATGCCCCCAATGCAGTACTTTATTCGAACCGGGTACCATAACTACTTTGAGTTGTGGTCACCCACTTCCCGCTCTTCCTGCTGCTGTTGCGCATGACGGGAGGGGTTCTTTAATTCTACATAAGGGTCTTGTTAATGATACTCCGGTCTCACTACTTTTCGATTCCGGATGCACCACTATTGGTGTCAGACAATCGCTTGTAGATCCATCTTGTGCTACAGGAAGGGTTATTAAATGTGTCACATTTGGCGGCACTCTAGAAAAATATCCTACTGCTGTAATTCGCATTGCCACTCCTTTCTTTACTGGAGATGTGCATGCTTGTCTTTTACCTAATCCTATTGCGGACCTTATTATTGGTCGTATTCACGGAGTTAGGGAGTGTACCCCACAGCAGATTGCTGCTTGGGAAGATAATAACATGCAAGCTACAAATGCAGTAGTTACAAGAGCACAAGCTCTACAAACACCCGAAACTTCACTGAATAGTGATAATGAAGTTGATAGCCAAGATAGTCACTTAGTGATCACTCGTGACTCTTTCATAAAATTGCAAGAAGAAGATCCTTCTTTAAAAAAATTCTTCGTTCTTGCGAAGAAAGGTGATCCGAATCAAGATACAAATAGAAAATCTTGGATTGCAATGAGAAACGGCGTACTTGTACGTATGGTACAAGATTCGACTACGTCGGCACATTCGCAAATTCTTGTTCCCAAGAGCATGAGAGTCCAAATATTACAACATGCTCATGACTCGCAATGTGCTGGACATATGGGTTTTGCCCGTACGAAGTCGAGAGTCCTTGCGGCTTTCTTTTGGCCTTTTGTCAATAAGGACATTCGTATTTACTGCCGATCATGCAAGGTATGTCAGGAGGTCAAATCTAGAGGACCACGACATGCTGCGCCTATCCAGGCTGCTGACATTCCTATTCGGCCGTTTCAGAAAATGGCCATAGATATTATTGGCCCTTTTAAGGTCAAGTCGGCCAGAGGACATCAGTTTATCCTTACATGTGTCGATATGTGCACACGTTGGCCAGAGGCTATTCCTTTTAAGAGCATATCTACTACAGATATCGCAGATGCTCTTTGGTTGATATTTTCTCGCTTGGGGTTCCCCAGAGAAATATTGTCAGACCATGGCACTCAACTCATATCTGACACTATGTCACAGGTAATGTCTACCTTACATATTGAACGATCTCTCAGTAGTATCTACCATCCTATGTCTAATGGGTTAGTTGAGCGTCTGAATAGAACGCTCAAGACTTTGCTTGGTAAGATAACTGAAGATCATCCTCAAGATTGGGACAGGGTTTTACCCGCGGCTCTCTTTGCCTATAGAGAAGTCCCTAATGAACACACAGGATTTTCTCCCTTCGAACTTGTCTTTGGCGCGCGTCCACGCGGCCCTATGTCTTTATTACACGATCTCATCACTGCCGATGATATTAGCGATGAAACTCAATCCTCATATGAGTATGTCATTGCTCTTAGACAAAAGATCATTGAGGCATGTAAGCTAGCAACTGCTTCATCAGAAATTGCTAAAGAGAAGGCAAGACAGTTTGCTAACAAGAAAAGATGTCTACGACAACTTTGTCCAGGTGACAAAGCATTCGTCCTACTCCCCAGTAGGGAAAATAGACTTCTTATTGCATGGAAAGGTCCGTATGCAATAGTCTCTCGGATTTCCGATGTTGACTATGTGGTCGATATTGATGGAAAGCATAAAACTTTCCACATAAACATGCTTTCGGAATTTCACGAAACGTCCGGACTATTTGCTGCCTATTTTCCAGGCAACGGATGATGCTCCTGCACCTCACGGTCATTATTCATCCCTGTCTGTCATTCAGGATGAGGAAGCTACCTTCTCTGATGTCAACCTTCCCCTTCCAGTGGTTCCATTACATTCCACGGAATCTTGGAAAAAACGTTTCTGTTTCTCCTAATCTTTCTGGTGACGAACATCGACAAGTCTCGTCGATGTTACAAACATTTCAGGATGTTCTCACTGACATTCCTGGACACGCAGATGTCATAGAACATGACATAATTCTTACCGACAATAATCCAATTAGGGTTAGGCCGTATCCTATTCCTATACACTTTCAGTCGCAAGTGGAAAAGGAATTGGATGAAATGATTCAATTAAATATAATTGAACCATCGACTTCACCATATTCTTCTTCCATGGTTATTGTCCGGAAGAAGGATAAGAACATACGAATTTGCGTTGATTATCGCAAATTGAATCAGGTCACAAAGTTCGACGCTGAACCGATGCCTTTGTTAGAAGATCTACTGATTAGACTTTCTAATTCTAGATTCTTCACTAAACTTGACTTGTCTAAAGGTTATTGGCAAGTGCCTTTAGCAGAGCATGCCAAACCTCTTACTGCTTTTTCTACACCTAGGGGTCTATTTCAATGGAATGTTATGCCTTTTGGTCTCATGAAACGTCCCCTGCCACTTTCGTTCGCATGATGCGTCGAATTCTGTCACATCGTTCGGATGTCATCGCATACTTAGATGACATCTGTCTCTTCAGTGATACCTGGGAAGATCACGATTTAGGGTTATATGACTTACTGTCCACTCTACGTGAGAATAATTTGACAGCAAAACCTTCTAAAGCTTTTGTTGGTTTTGGTGAAATCTCTTTCCTGGGTCATCGTGTTGGTCATGGTCTCTTGATGACAGAAGACCACAATACTTCCAAAATACTGAACATCTCTGTTCCTAAAACGAAGAAACAAGTTAGGAGTCTCTTAGGTTTAATTCAATTTTATGGGAGATTTATTCCAAATTTATCTTCGATCATGGCACCTCTATCAACATTGTTGAAGAAAGGTTCGCCTAATCTGGTCCGTTGGTCTGAAGAATGCCAATCTTCACTAGACCAAATCAAGAATATATTTTCTTCTCCTCCCATCTTAAGATTACCTACTCTTGATAGGACTTTTGTTCTTCGGAGTGATGCTTCATCCACTGGGATTGGAGCAGCACTGATGCAAGAATATGCAAATACTCTGCATCCTGTTATGTACATTTCTAGAAAACTAAATGCGGCAGAGAGGAACTACTCGGTTTTAGACCGTGAGTTGTTAGCGATGGTTTGGTCAATTCTAAAACTACAAAGATTCCTCCTGGGCGCACATTTCATTCTAGAGACTGATCAGAAAGCTCTTACAGCTATTCAGACTAAGAATTTGAAGAGTTCGAGATCCACTCGATATGCTATAGTTCTTCAACCTTTTCACTTCACGGTACGAGCTATCCGTGGTGCGGATAATGTGATGGCTGACATTTTGTCTAGATGCCCACATGACTCCAACTAATACTTCTGTCCTATATTTCCATATATTACAGAGTCATAACACACCTATATTTCTACAATAGATTAGCACATCTGTACTTACTTTATATGTACACACTATCGTGCTTTGTTGTCATCTTCTTCTGTTCGTTTTTTAAGATGATAGAGGAGGACTGAGTAGTTAATATAAGGGCCGTTAGTTTACTAAACAGCCACAATTATTAATAATGTATTGTACCTTATGAAGCATATTAGTTATTAATTAGCATTATATTGCTTGTACTTTCTCAGAATGTCATTGTTGAGCTGAGGACTTACCTTACTAGTATCAAGCATGACGAGTTCTAGATTGTGTACTTACCCTTGGAATACCAGAGCATATGTCCTGGATCGTCATGTAGTTTAACTTTACTATGTACTTATGTCATTACATGTCAAAGAATGTACTATTTAAATTTTCCTATCAGATTTGTACATCCATTTTTAAAGACAATATTAGAGTATGCTGTTTAATGATTATTATAGTAACTTGCATACGTATATTGTGTTTACATGCTAACGTGATGTGTGTTGGTGACACCTCCCCGATGTGAATATTTTTTTAGACATATTTATTTTTCTGTTGAGGTATATCCTCACCAGACACTCTATAATTAGCCTATTGTTTGGCAATTTAGTTAATTATCAGCGCATAATTCGTGCGTTTTGAGCCGCTTATCGCATGCTCTTTGATATTGAAAAAA
Source organism: Oreohelix idahoensis (assembly GCA_024509875.1). NCBI lineage: Eukaryota > Metazoa > Mollusca > Gastropoda > Stylommatophora > Oreohelicidae > Oreohelix > Oreohelix idahoensis. The sequence goes on from JAMPIV010009600.1 coordinate 365,277, forward strand.
AAAAAAATATGTTCCACATTTTTTTTTTTTATCGGGAGGAGGTGGTGATATGTTGCGTGATAAATTCTCGCAACATCGTTTTATTTCAATATCTATTTTATAACGCAAGGGCAACAACTGCTTGAAATTTATTGTCACTTTTCTCGGTAAGCATTTGTCTTCTCGCGTTGGTATCGAATGCAGTTAAGTTTGAGCTGTGGTCATTTTGCGCTGGACTGCGCATGACTTGTCTTGCTTCTTGGTCGATCGGTTTCCGCCCACCACTAGTGGAGTGAGCGATTTGGAATGGCGAAAGAGATGCCTCGTTGAAGAGGGGATCTCCGCTATTTTTTGTTCTGTCAGGGATGTGTAGTCCTCTTATGGATATTTCGTTTATTCGAGATAATACCTCTAGTGTATTTGCACATGCCGGGAGGCATAATATTTCTGTGTATTTCCGGAAGGCAAGGTAAATTAACATTTTCATTAACTCTATCGATTTTTGGTCGTGAACGATTTCTGGTTCATAGCCTGTCTTCGAAAGTCGTCGTCACGAGATGTTTTCCTAGCTCACATGTCGCTGTATTGTGCTGCATCGGTTGATGCAGGTTCCAAGGACCATTACTTGCTTTGAAGAAGAAGAAGGAAAGACTGTAAATTTGAATAAGCTGTTTTTTTGTTGTTAACATTGACAACGTTGTATTCCTTGAAAGTAATATTTAAAACGCACGTGAGAATAAATGAATACAGCACAAAAGATGTGAGAAAGGAAGTGCAGAATGTTAGACGGGCCTGCGTGCTCAATTATCAACCCTATAAAAGTAATGTTCGTTTGTTCATTATGTCGTCCACTTTTCTCTTCCTTTAGCTTTCAGAAGTGTCTTCTCGCGAGCAAAACGATTGTGTGATCAGAAACGTTATTTAAAACTTAAAAAAAACAAAAACAATAATAATTAAATCGCAACCTATTTTATAACGAAATAAAAGCACTGTTGTCGCTACGTTACAAAAATATTGGTTATATCATCCACGGCGTAAAATGTAATCTTCTTCATGTTAACAGTAAGTCACGTTTCTTAAATAACGGTTTTTAAGGTCAGCGCGTGCTCCAGAAATATAACACACGCGAAACAAAGTTTTTACATTTCCGCTGCAAGCTAAAAATGGAACGCTACAGTATAAGATGTTGCGAGCTTCAGTGCAATAATATATGGTCGGATTTTTAATTTATTTGCATTAAAGCAAAGTATTCGAGAGTCTGATTGGCAGAGCTATTAGAGTTAGTGGTTCGGGGTTCAAAACCCAACAGCGTTCTTGAGTTAGGGAAGGCAAAGCTAGCGAGGAAAGGAAATAATCGCTCCACCTGACAACAGGTGGACCTAGTATAGTAGTCTCTAACACTTCAGCCACCTACGGATGTATCTGTTACGGACCTATGTTTACCTTTTGGTACGTAATCACACACTCGGCTATGATTATAGACATAAGTCTACGGATATATATATACTCTATTATGACTATAGACATAAGTCTACGGATATATTTATACTCTATTATGACTATAGACATAAGTCTACGGATATATTTATACTCTATTATGACTATAGACATAAGTCTACGGATATATTTATACTCTATTATGATTATAGACATAAGTCTACGGATATATTTATACTCTATTATGACTATAGACATAAGTCTACGGATATATTTATACTCTATTATGACTAAAGACATAAGTCTACGGATATATTTATACTCTATTATGACTATAGACATAAGTCTACGGATATATTTATACTCTATTATGACTATAGACATAAGTCTACGGATATATTTATACCAATCTTTGAAGGACCAAGGACTAGAATGGAACCAGGCCAGGAGGAAGACAGCGCTCTCTCTTCCAAACCTCTACACCTCACGGTTGAAGGGGAACGACTAAGTAAGTAAGTAAGTATATATTTATACTCTGCTTTGACTATAGACAGAAGTCTACGGATATATTTATACTCTGCTATGACTATAGACATAAGTCTACGGATATATTTATACTCTGCTATGACTATAGACAGAAGTCAACGCACATATTTATACTCTGCTATGACTATAGACATAGGTCTGCGCATATGATTACACTGCATTGATTATATGCATACTTCTAAAGATATAATAACACTCTGTTATGATTGCATACATATGTCTATAGTTATAACCACACTTTGTTATGATTATAGACATGGATATAACTACACTCTTCTAGGATTATATGCATATATCTACGGATCTAATAACACTCTGCTATGATTATATAACTAAGTCTGTGGAAGTAATAACTCTCTACTATGATTACAGGCAAACGTCTAGGAATATAATAACCCCTGTTATGATTACAAACATATGTTTACGGATATGCTAATACTCTGTTATGATTACAAACATATGTCTATGGATATACTAACACTTTGTTATGATTACAAACATATGTCTATGGATATACTAACACTTGGTCACGGTTATAGACTATGCCTCTGCTTTGGTTGTAGACATAAGTCTACGGATATAATAAGTCTGCTATGATTATAGACATAAGTCTATGGATACAGTAGCAAAATGTTCTTAGAACTACAGAAATACGTCTACGGAAACAATACATTCTGCTATGATTATAGCTACATGTCTATGGATATAAATAAAAATTTATCGAGTTCAGAGATACTCTAAAGACACAATGACTTATTAGTTGCTGTTAGCCCCTGGGTTCTCTGAGTAGACAGATAAATAGCACGCTCTATAAGAACGACCGAACCAAGAACGATCTTCATTTTGAAAGGGCTGAGAACTAGACACGTATACCCGTCTGACAACCTACCCTTTGTCTTGTTTGTATCTTGTATCATGATACTCAATCGTACGGTCAAACCGTAAACAATTAGAAGCGGTTAATATGAGGTTGTGCTTACAGCTGGCAAACTCATCATTTTAAATACACTGCTACAGAAAACACGATTTCAAGAGAACATGAAAAGTTCCAACGCTGGCTTCTTGCCGACGGAACAAAATATACTATGGTCTCATGTTTCTCGTGGGACTCAAACGGCGATAGAATGAAAAATAAAAACATACATTGCTTGAATAACAATCTATTGATTGAATAACAACTTTGTTATTTATTTGTGGAAGTAGTTATAAATCACTGGCTTGTATGACAATCACGTTATAAAAACATGGTTAATTCCCAACAAATTCATAATCCAAAGAAGCGAACACGCTGAACGTCTCAAGGAAAGTTACCTCCGTCTCAAAAAGAATTAGGAAATGAAATAAATGAATCTAGACCGCTGAACACTGACCTAGAACTTAAAACACTCGATACGACTGTTCTCCTGAAGTGAAATCCAGCGAGTGTCCTAGCATATAACTCAACTCACGCGCCTAGAGATCTTAATAAAGCGCTCACACACACATGCACACACAGAATGTGGGTCGCTCGCGCAGGCTAGCAGCGGTATTACGGACAGGTAGGAAGGAGAGAGCTAGGGAGTCGGCGGCTCGCTAGTTGTCCGCACCAGGTTGATGACTTTCATCGGGTTTCGTAAACACGCCTGGTCGAAAGGCAGTTTTATCGAACCGGTCTAGATTAGTTTAGGGCCTAAGAGGGGTTGAATGAAATGTTGTTGCTGTCTTCCTTTAACTTCCAGGACGTTGACAAGTAGGTGAGAACGAGTATTCATCGCTTACGTCCCAGCATCTAATATATCATATCATTATCGTCATCATAACAATCATCAACATCATCATCGTCACCATCATCATCACCATTAGTACTCTTCAGCTCGATAATGAGTATAGACCTTATCAAATTCACGTCAATCTTTCTTGTCCAGTACCATCCATTTCTGGTCTTTTGACATCCGTTTATTTCTATCTCCAGCTCTCTTCTCTATTTGGTTTTCTGTCTTTAACTTTCTAATGACTATAGACCTTCAATAAATTCACGCCAATCCTTCTGACATGTGCCGTCCGTTTCACACCTTTCCACATCTGCTTTACCCCTTGCATGTCTCTCCAGTTCCTTTCTCCGGGTATTTTTTTGGTCGGCCTTTATTTCTGTCTACCTTGGGGATGCCAAAACATGTTCTGCCTTGTAACACTATCTACAAGTTTCCTTTGTAACACTATCTACAAGTTTCCTTTGCAACACTATCTACAAGTTTCCTTTGTAACACTATCTACAAGTTTCCTTTGCAACAATATTTTCAAGTTTCCTTTGTAACACTATCTACAAGTTTCCTTTGTAACACTATCTACAAGTTTCCTTTGCAACAATATCTACAAGTTTCCTTTGTAACACTATCTACAAGTTTCCTTTGTAACACTATCTACAAGTTTCCTGTGCAACACTATCTACAAGTTTCCTTTGTAACACTATCTACAAGTTTCCTTTGTAACACTATCTACAAGTTTCCTTTGTAACACTATCTTCAAGTTTCCTTTGTAATAATATCTACAAGTTGCCTTTGTAACACTATCTACAAGTTTCCTCATAGTGTTCTATTCAAAGCTGGCGTCTTCTGCTCACCTCCATGTTCTTCTTCTTTTCTGATCCTTAACCGTCGACCGTCAAAGCAGTCAGTGGCCATCACGCCTGGTGGCGTCTTGCAGGACAGCAACAAACTGCTTCCACTTTGCTTGGTCTGCGGCCATCCTTCGTGATGTGCCCCAGCTCTGGTTCATTCTTTGCATCTCGGCCTCCACGGTTCTCAACCAAGTTGTTTTTTGGTCGTCTTTGCTTGTTCCGCCGTCTGGTGTTACTATGCATCCTATGTATGTCAGTGTGTCCGTCTGTTCTAGCGTCTACCTCTATGTTGCTGTTGAGGTATTTTAAGCTTAACGTTTTTTGTTGTTGTATAATAATGATATAGCCAGAGCCTCGTGTAGCTTCGGGAAATCTCGTATGACACAATGAAAGACAAAGGTTACTGCGCCCTCAGGCATGTCGTTCAATGCGACTAATATGAGATTGTGTACGGAGCTGGCAACTTAGTCACATAAAACAGATTGCAACAAAAAGCCCAGCTCCAAGAGCGTTAGAACGATTAGTGCAAGCTTCCTGCAAGGGAACCAGCTGCAATGATGGATCCATGCTCGGTAAGGAGCAAACAGGGACATGATGATATAGCCATTCTTATGCCCAACCCTCCTTAAACCCCTACTACGGCATGCTGGTAGGTTACAGTGTTGCTATTATTTGCTCCCGTTTCGTGTCCCGGTATCACATGTAAGGGGTTCCATTTATGATTTATCATATACAACTGTACATTACAATTTATTGTTATTGTTGATCAGAATCTACCCCATTGCACTCCGGGCAAACCCATAGGTGCTCAGTCTCCCTCAGCAAATGTCGAAGAGTATGAATGCTAAATGTTCCTGTAGCACGCTGGTTGTATTCACGATGGATGCATCCTCACATATGTCCATCCCTGCTTGTCTTATGTTTGATACCAAATTCCAGCAATCTTAACCTTGTCGGTTCGTCGACTGCAGTGTCGTTATCTAACAGGCGATCATTAATTGTCGTTAGTAATGCTCTCTTATCCATATCCAATGTCCCCCACTATGGATGCTCTCGAAACTAATCTGTCAGCTCTCTCATTGCCGTGTAACCCCTGCATGACCAGGACAGTAGATCCTCCCCGTTCCTGAAGATTCGAGTCTTCTATGGATATCTTTCATTCATGCCGGAGCCATCCACTCTGGACCTTCTGAAGCATGGACTAATAGTCTGACTCTATTACTGGCCTCGTTAGGGGAGTTTCAGACAACCATCTCATACATTACACTTTATTATAATACACGTATTAACGCCCCTTGGTTCTTATATAGATAATTTCATCAGTAGGTTACAGGCTTTCAGGTTTTAGAAGGAGGCGTCATTCAAAATTAAACATTCGGTCACGAAAAAAATAACTAAAATATATAATGCAATATTCAAGTTTAAATATTCGTAGGTCGTGAGGGGTTAAAAACAAACACGTTAACTCAGCGCTTAAACAGATGAAGTTAATTCAAGGGTTAAACCGATATAACCAACAAATTAACTCTGGCGTTGAACAGACATACGCAGCTAGTTAACACATTGGTTAAACAAACCAAGTTTACTCAGGGGTTAAATAGATATAAGCATGTTCCTGTCTACCAAACTGTAAATGGGTATCTTACTCTGCTGTTCAGTTAAGGAAGGCAAAGGAGCGAGGAATTGAGCTAGTCTCACCACCTCATAAAGCTGGGCCTAGTATAGGGAAGCCCAGTGTTTTTTTCCCGGGGTGTCTCTGATAAGACATAGAAAGACCAGGCCTTTTGCCACTTCAGGCATGTCGTACAAGGCGTCTAACATCAGGTTGTGCATGATGCTGACAACATCATTATGTAAAACAACTTGCTACACACACCACAACTTCAAGATCATGAAAATGATTCGTGCAGGCTTCCTACATGTGGCCCAGCTGCAGTAAAACGATGAAATAATATTGTAAAGTCTCGAACACTTCACTCCTCTACGTCAGAATATAATAAAGAACTTTTCGCCCAGCCAGGTTTATAGTTTTGCACTCATTATTTCGCAGGCGAATATCCCATAATGCCTGTTGTATTGGCTTGTATGTTCCTTTTCTTCTGTTACGGCAGTCGAAAGCTGGATTAGAAGAAGGGGGGAAAAAATCTCAGTCCACATCAATATCCAATCCATAAATAAACAACAGAGTGGCGTGTGGGACCGGAAGCGGATGCTACGCACATGCGCGGGAAATTAGGCTGGAGACATAGCGTGTCAAGTTTTTCTAGTGGAGTGAATTTTTCAGCCTTTGATGTGAAAGGAGTGATATAGTCAGGGAGAGTGAGAGTGGGAGAGAGAGAAGATAGAGGGGGTATAGAATGAGAGATACGAAGAGGGAGAAATAGAGTGGGAGATAGAGGGATAGATTGAGTGGTAGAGAGGGAGACGTTAGAGTGAGAGATATTGTGGGAGAGAAGGAAGATAGAGGAAAAGATAATGGGAAGATATAGAGAGAGATAGAATAGGACAGATACGAGATATAGAGGCAGAGATAGAATGGGATAGGGAGAAGAGAGAGTGAGAGAGATAAGACAGGGAGAGGGTGGGATAGAGAGAAGATAGAGGGAGAGATATGGTGGGAGAAAGAGAAGATAGAAGAGAGATAGAGTGAGAGAGGGAGAAATGAAATATAGAGTGGGAGAGAGAGGAAATAGAGGGAGAGAGAGAGAGAGACGAGAAAAGAAGGAGAAGATAAAAGTGAGCGATAGAGTGGAAGGGAGAAGAAAGATAAAGGGAGAGAAGATATTGAGAGCGACAGACTACGAGAAGACAGAGGTAGAGTGGGAGAGGGAAGATGGAGAGAAAGAGTGTGAGAGTGAGAATATAGAGGGAGAGTAGAAGAGCAAGAAGATAGAGCGAGAGAGTTGAGAAGAGTGGGAAAAAAGGGAGATGCAGAGAGAGGGACAGAGAGGCAGGTACGAAAAATGAATGAAAAACAAGAAAAGGAGTTTTGTAAATATACAGGTTGTATTTAACCAAAAAAAAAAAAAAAAAAGCACATGATTGCCAAAAGTGGGCACAACGCCGGAATAAATGATGGAAGTGCGAATAATATAATGAAGTAAACACCTCATTAAATATTTCAACAAAGAATATTACACACTTACTTACTTACTTATTCGTTCCTCTTCTACCGTGAGGTGTAGAGGTTTGTAAGAGAGAGCGCCATACTATTCTATCGGCTGTCTTCCTCCTGGCTTGGTTCCATTCTAGTCCTCGGTCCTTCAAAGATTGTTTAATGTTGTCCTCCCAGCGGACTTTGGGTCGTCCTGGAGGTCTGGATCCCTGGCTCTTAGTTTCTCATCAACTCCGCCTAAGCCGGTCGCAAGCCGGGCTGAAAAAGAAGGATGGCGGCCTGCATGGAGGCCGTAAGGAGGCAGCCCCTCCACCATGCAAAGGCACAACAGGCCAATCACCTGTTTGTCTTAAAACCTGATTATGCGAAACATAAGAGAGAAAACCGGACTCATTCTAAAGGCGACGAACTGGAACGGACTACGATTTACGGAACATGGAACACAAGAAGTATGAATGGGAAGGAAGAGGAGCTGGTGGAAAAGATGAGGAAAGCCAAATTAGAAATCCTGGCTTGAACAGAAACAAAGAAAAAAGGACAAGGAGTTATGGATCTCGAATATTAAACACGAACTTATAAATTAATGGGAATTTATTTGTTGTTGGGGCCGACAATGATATCAACATTTGAATACAACCGGCTTGAGAAGCGAACTTTCATTGTATTTGTGACGTACGTCTAGTTCGACAAGTGAATTTTCATTGATTTGATGGATGATTAAAGGGACTTTTAGCTTTGCATAACATTAGAACCCCTGAACATTTGCTGTAACTTTGTTGTTTCGCCAGAGCGAACCGATTCCACCGGGGCTCATTAAGTATGCGGCATGAGATCTAAAGACACTGAGACGATCCCCAGAACAGAGAAGCTAGTTCTCGCAGGAATTTCTCATCTCCGTGCGAACACTGAACTGCTCGCAAGATGGACCAGAGCGGTCAGAAGAAAGCGGAGGCAGCGAACAGAGCAACGTCTCGCAGGAAGATGACACGGCAGTGTGAACCAGAGTAGACGAAGAAAGCTTCTTGCAGACCTCGCACTTCTGTGGCAACCGGCAGAGTTGCCCGAAAGACTGAGAAACAGGAGAGACGGAGATCGGAAGCCAGGGGGCAATCACGGTTAACACGACGGCTAGAAACCTCGACTTTTCCTGGGTTCTAAAGAGGCGCTAGAATCTAATAGGTCCCCCTCATCTTGAATTCCATTTAGATATATACAGACCCTGAAGAATGCAACTTTATCACTCGTTTCGCCAGACCTTGACAGAAGCACTAGCATAGTGAAATCCTGTTTGATTCACTCTGGATACTCAACTTATTGGCAGTGAATTCTATTCTGTGCTAAACGGTATAATATATTTGTTTTAAAGTGATCAGTGGTCTAGTTCATTCATTCATTTTATTTCACTGGATTTTGTGATTAACTTAAAGCTATTAAATAAAACTTATCTCAGATAGTTCCAGTGGAATAGATAATGAAATATCTATTATATTATTTCCCAAAATGATAGATACTTAAATGCTTAAAGTAACATTTAAAGACGCGAGGGAATTTATAACTAAATTTAATTGATTGAGTTTAGTTCTAGTTTTTACGTATGTTTTAACTATTAAATTCGCGTGGAGTTCTTCCGGAATTTTATAAAAATTATAGACGCGAGTGTATAAATAGTTAACTAAATTTATCGCGCTTTGGAAATGATACTTGATTTTCGGTATGAATTACATGTTTTCTATCTTTTATCTAGAGTGATCGTTACCTTAGCGATCCCAGCAAGAAGAAGTACAACCTGGTAAAGAGTCCCCAGGCTCAGTTCTTAAACCCCCTTCCAGAATCTGATGAGACTGTGTATTAAATTTTAAATCTTTGAGGCGATCCTATGTTTGGGATCCAGCTATCTAAATTAATAGAAAGAAAGCACCCCCATTGACAAATTTAAACACCTCACCAAGTATATTAAGTTGTAACTGGAAGAAGAACAATCGCCAGAGTTTTTAAAAATTAAAATTACTGCTACAGAGAGAGAGAGAGATAGAGAGAGAGAGAGAGAGAGAGAGAGAGAGTACATATTTACCTGAACTGTGACGGTACCTAGTTTTTCCTCACCGGATTTAAAACCTACCTCACTGGACAGTTGTAGTCACCTCGGTTTTTTTTAAAGCAGAAGGTTCACCACCAGCGGTGAAATCTAAGAAGCCACACCCCTTTCTCACCAGTATCTAACTGCAACAGTGCCATCCCATAGACTTTTTTTATATCAGAAAAATAAACCACAAGAACATTAAGTCTTCACGACCGGCGATAAGCTGGAATATTTGCTACCAGCCAAACCTCGCTAAATCTGGGGCCGGACATTGAAGTAACAGACACTTTCAATATGTCAAGTGTTAATTGATTAGTTTTTTTTTATAATTCTGTGGATTGCCTGCTTATAAGATAGGTAAGTCTGTGTGTGAGTTTGTGTGTTGGCCAGCACGTGCGTGCATGACTAAAAGGAGATTTATGTGCAACTATTTTAATTGCTGTACGTGGTAGACACTTTGTTAGTTATTCCTTACATGGTTCACTTTATAAGTGGGATTTCCTAACCTCTGTTATTTCCCCTTCCTAGTCTGCTTAGTAGAAGGGAAAGCAGTTGAAGATAATAGGACTAGTTTCCTAATCCCTCTTTTCAGGATAGATTAATTGAATGTTGGGTTAACTTATCTACTTCTGTTAACTACCTGTCATTTGGACCGGGTTCCTTTTTTCCATTTTTCTGTACAAGAGGGAAGGGCATATTGAACACTACTCTTCAACAACCCCCCACCCTCCTTGTTTTTTTTGTATTTTGAAACTTCGATTTCTGCATGTAAATTGATAATTGTTTGTGACTTGATTTTTTTAATGCTAAATAAAAGGAATAAAACTTTTAGCATTTGTGTTGGCAGGCCCAAACCCAAACTTTCCCATATTCGTTATCGTAGTTTGTATTCACGTGCGTCTGTGTGTCTGAAGCACCAAATCGGTGTGAGCGCAGTTGTGAGTCTGGAAACTGGCAAATAATTGTTTGTCCAGAAGAGTTTTTTGGAGTAGAATTGAGAGGCAAATTGTCGTAAAACAGTCTGTCCTTACTCTTCCCAGCACTCTGTGAATCAACTATTTCCTTCTAAAACCCTTACTATCACATAGCCTTTTCCATCATTCTCCACTCTAAACAGGACCACTATTTCCAAGACTCTTCCTCTCAAATAAATTTACGACAATATTGGCTGGCTCGCCGGAATAAACATATTTTTGAGTCTGATCTTTTAGTCTGGGTCTAACTAGATAGAGTGTGAGTGAGTTGTCTTTTGTGAAGTAGGGTATAATAAAAATAATTACACCCCCTAGACAACGCCTTTTTTAGTATTTCGGTCGGCCACACAAAAATATTTACAGGATTTGTTCTTTCCACAGCAGTAGGAAGTTGCAGATAACAAAATATTTGGTACTTATAATTTTTCTCAGGCAGAAATATTGGAAAAATTTTTTTTCTATAAAATTGCTGGGATTGCGTGATTGCTAAACAATCACAAAGGTTTTTGAAGCGTTTGAGTTGAGCTAAGCTAAAGACGGATTGTTCTGAATTTTTAATTAAGTTAACAACGTCTCATCTCATAATTGACTTCAGGGGCGGAGTTTTGTTGACAGAGAATTAAAAACATTTTTGGAATTTTTTTTTCCTTTAAATTGTTTTAATATAAATTTGTCTCTACTGTTAAGTAAAAGTAGATTGTTTCCTAGTGTAACTTACCATTTTTAGTGGTATAGTCGCTTGCGTTAAGAGTCTTAAGTGACAATAATAGCAGCGATAAGTTTGCACAGTACAAGGTAGGAGGTAACACAAGTAAAGTTATACTTTGTGTTTTTTTTCTCGTAGCGGCTTTGAGGTTTTTTTCCCCTCCTTCGTTCTTCTTACTATTCTCTAGTCTTAGAAGCATCCAGTTCTTTATCATGGCAAAGAGAATTAGGATAAGATCCATTCTGAGACAGGAGGCGAAGAACTCAGGGTTAGAAGGAGAAGCCGCGAACCTGTTTGTCAACAGGGAACTTGAAAGGTATGACGCGGAGCAACAGAGAGAGGAAAAAGAGAAGAAAGAAGCGGAAGAGAGGGCAGAAGCTAGGAAGAAAGAAGCGGACGATCGTCAATTGGAGCAGAAGAAAATTGAGGCAGAGATGGAAGTTCGCAGAGAAAGAGAGAAGGAGAGACAACGCGAAGAGAGAGACAAGGAAAGACAGCACGAACTGGCGCTTAAGGCTTTAGAGAGTCGGGGCGCTTCTACTTCGAATAACGGAGAGCCGTCTTCGCCCCAGTCTCAGTCAATGGATCTCTCCAGCACTCAATCTGCCCAATTAACTGCGATGTCTTTTGCTTTAGAGTCTTTTCCTAGCCCCAATGAAAAAATAGACACCTTCCTAGAGAAATTCGAGAGGCTCGCAAATCTGTATGGGTTAGAGAGTTCCCGTTGGAGTCTTAAACTCTCACCTGCGTTGAAAGGTAATGCTTATGACGTGTACACAAAGCTGGGAACCAACCAACATGATTACGACATGCTGAAGAAGGCCTTGCTAGAACGGTTTGAGATGACCGCCCGAAAATTTCGGCAAATGTTCAGAAACAGCCGGAAAGAGAGCACGGAAACATTTCCGCAGTTCTCTTCACGTCTCACGGGCTATTTGACAAAGTGCATTGAATTATCTGACCTACCTCTTACACATGAGGGACTACTTGAACTTGTTCTTGTGGAACAGATAAAGTCAACTCTGTCAAACGAAACCCGTAGATTTTTGGCTGAACAGGGCGCAGTCAGGCTTGAGGACATCCTCAATAAGGCAGAACGCTATACCAATGCAATGGCCGAACTTCCCAGCACTAAACGTAAACCCACAGATGAGCCATCTCGAAAACAAAATCTAGAGCAGTCATCCTATTCTTCCAATCCTTCTTAACATTATAACCAACGAGATAATAATACCCAGAGACCTCCCCAGGAAAAATCGAAATTCTACAAAACCCGATTTCCCCCAAATAATACTTCTGGTCAACCCACCAAGCCTACGTGGCAGCGCGGCCACCAAGGTCAAGGAAAAGGAAAGACACCTACACCAGGAACGTCTGATCAGGGCAAACAAACCGGTCCAAACCGCATCGGATGTTTGCATACAGCCTCGAAAGGTAGAGTCAATGTCAGTGATTCTCAACCTGAGGGGGACCGCCCCTCAACTCGAGGAACTGTAATTTTGAATGGTACCTTTACTACTTGTCTCTTTGACACTGGATTAAGTTTTGATTGTATTGTCGCCAGACACCTTGTCAAACCCGGTCAGGAGACAGAGGAAACCGTCAAACTATGTGGAGTTTTCAAGAGTTATGCACCCAGGACGCTTCCTATCGCACTGGTAGAGATACACTCTGATTTTGTCAGAGGTGTTATCAAAGCGGCCATAATGGATGATCCGATCTACCCAGTTATCCTGGGATGTAGATATGTGTTTATTTGGAGACCAAAGGAGCCAATTGTGGCAGCGGTAACCACAAGAGGGCAAGCCAAGAAGGAGAGGGAACCTGCGCAAAATTTGTTGCCGAATGAACTGAAGGAGGCGCAACAAAAGAACCCTACTCTGGAGCCCTGCTTTAGAAAACTGCCCATGGCTAAGGACCCCAGACACAACGGAGACATCTTTTCTAAGGATTGCGTATTGTATCGTAGAACGGGCGACTCTGACACGGGGAATAACCAGCTCCTGGTACCGACGCAGTACAGAAGCCAGATCTTAGAATTGGGGCACTCTCTACCCTTTAGCAGACATATGGGACAACACGCCACTATTCAGCGAATAAAAACCCACTATTGGTGGCCAGGAATGAACTCTGACATTATCAGGTACGTGAAATCCTGCGCCCAGTGCCAACGGGTAGCACCCAAGCACTTGACACCCCCAGTACCCATGAGGCAAATGCCAATAGTAGGGACTCCATTTGAACGGGTTGCTGTCGACATCATTGACTCCTGGAAAGGACCAAAAGAAAGAACAGGTTCATCCTGACCTTAGTCGACACTTGCACAATGTTGGCCGAAGCTGTACCGCTAACATGTATAGATTCCAAACATGTCGCAGAAGCCCTCGTGCAAATTTTTACACGGTTGGGATTCCCTCAACAAGTTTTGACGGACAATGGATCCCAATTTCGTAGCCTGTTAATGGAGGAGATCTTTAAGATCTTGAGGGCCAAACATATCCACACAAGTCCCTACCATCAGGCCGGAAATGGGCTCGCGGAACGTTTTAATGGCAGCCTCACCATGATGTTACGTAAGCTGGGTCAGGACAAACCGGAAGACTGGGACCTATATATATCTGCTGCCTTATTCGCCTACGTCGGCGTCTGTGGCCTAATGGATATGAACGCAGTTTCATAATCCAGATATACAAGGTTCGAAACCTGCTGAAGGCGGTTTGGTACAGATCGCTTTGTGTGGATTTTTAACAATGGTATAAGCGCCGTACCGTTCAGAAAGCAATGGCAAACTATTGAATGAAAAAAATTGCCTAGAAAAATCACAAACAGCCAATAAAAGCTGGGGTTGATTGCCACGTCCTGTAAAGGATAAGCAACTAACTTTTTTATTCGCCTACAGAGAGGTACCCCAAGCGTCTACGGGATTCCCGCCTGCTACACTTTTATTTGGCAGACCTATTAAGGGGCCACTAGAAGAGTTACTTCGGTCCCTGACAGACCAAAAGGCTGACGAGACAGTCCTGCAAGCAAGTATGTATCTGAGCTCAAGGAAAGGTTAAAGCTAGGATGGCATTTAGCTACGAACAACATTAAGAAAGCCCGCGCTAAACATACTAAAAGATACAACAAAGCTGCAAAAGAGAGAGAAATACAACCAGGGGAGAAAGTTTTGCTGCTACTTCCAACAGGAAGGAATAAACTTTGCATCGGATGGCAAGGTCCGTTTACCGTCCTTAAAAAGATCTCACGTACTAATTACAAGACCTCCATTAAAGGAAAGGAGAAGGTCTTCCACATAAATCTGCTTAAGAAATATCTGGAAAGCCCAGTGCCATCCTCTGAGCATCTCCTGGCTGTCGCCATAGCAACGGAAGACGAGGATGATGATGATGGTTGCATGGAGTATCCATTGCAACTCACAGAATCCTTTAAAGATGTCAAGTTCGGCGACAATCTCTCAGTAGAACAACAAGCAGAAACCAGGGCGCTACTGAAGCAGTACAGTGCAGTCTTAACGGATGCACCTGGTCGAACAAATCTCATCGAATTTGACATGAAATTAACAAACGAGACCCCTGTTCGTACCAGAGTTTACCCCATCTCGTATGCTAAAGCTGATGCACTTCGCGGAGAGATAGACAAGCTGCGGCAAGCAGGAATTATCAGCGAGTCGACATCTCCTTATAGTTCGAGTGTAGTGCTGTTACAGAAGCTCAATAAGGAAGTTCGGCTGTGTATAGATTACCGGCTGCTAAACGAGGTAACGGAATTTCAGCCCGAACCTCTCCAAACCGTTTCTGAGTTGTTCACTAAGCTCAGCAAAGCAACAATTTTCTCCAAAATTGACCTGAGTAATGGTTATTATCAAATACCAGTCAAGGAGGAAGTTAAACCTTTGTTAGCTTTCAGCACTAGTGAAGGACATAACACATTTAATGTGATGCCGTTCGGGTTGCATAACGCACCAGGAGTGTTTACCAGGATGATGAGAAAGCTTTTAGAACCTTTGCAAAGTCCCCACATCCATAATTTCATAGATGACATCTTAATTGCACCGGAAACCTACGAAGAACATATTGCTACGGTTGCTATGCTCCTCAGGAGACTACAGGAAACTGGTCTCACAGCCAGACCTAGCAAATGTCTCATCGGGTTTGAAAATCTGGACTTCCTGGGGCATACTATTTCTCACGGCTGTAGTTGGCTTATTAGGAAGAACGTGGAGAAATAGCGGCAGCAAAAAGACCCCGAACAAAGAAAGACGTACGTTCCTTCTTATCACTATGTGCCTATTACCAGAAATACATCCAGAACTTCAACGGACTCACAGCACCTCTGACTGACCTCACAAAGAAAGGGCGTCCTGATAAGGTCATTTATGATCAACAATGCTAACACGTTTACAACACGTTGAAAGGACAGTTGTCGGCATACCCCATTCTGAAGTTACCTGACCTCAAGAAACCTTTCGTAATGAGAGTCGACGCGTCAGGTCAGGGCTTCGGGTCAACATTGCTTCAAGCCGAGGACAGTGACCCGAATATGCTATTCCCAGTAGCTTACGGCAGTCGAAAACTGAACAAGGCTGAACGCAACTACAGTGTCGTTGAAAGAGAATATCTCGCTCTGATTCATGGCATCAGACGCCATCATGAGTTTCTGTATGGTACTTCTTTCACGGTGCAAACAGACCATGCTCCATTAGCTTTCCTGGGTGCCAATAAGGAATTCAACGCAAGGATAATGCGTTGGGCCTTGTTATTGAGTGTTTATTCCTTTAAAGTGGAATATATTCCGGGAAAACAGAATGTTGGGGCTGATTTCCTGAGTAGAAACTGGTCTACAGAGGAAGAAGAGCAAACTGAAGATACCACTTATCCTAAAGTCACCAATCAGGTCACCTCCATTGTCAAAAAATAAAACATGAAAAATGGTTTCATGTCTAAAAGTAAGGACGATTGTGACGTACGTCTAGTTCGACAAGTGAATTTTCCCTGATTTGATGGATGATTAAAGGGACTTTTAGCTTTGCATAACATTAGAACCCCTGAACATTTGCTGTAACTTTGTTGTTTCGCCAGAGCGAACCGATTCCACCGGGGCTCATTAAGTATGCGGCATGAGATCTAAAGACACTGAGACGATCCCCAGAATAGAGAAGCTAGTTCTCGCAGGAATTTCTCATCTCCGTGCGAACACTGAACCGCTCGCAAGATGGACCAGACCGGTCAGAAGAAAGCGGAGGCAGCGAACAGAGCAACGTCTCACAGGAAGATGACACGGCAGTGCGAACCAGAGTAGACGAAGAAAACTTTTTGCAGACCTCGCACTTCTGTGGCAACCGGCAGAGTTGCCCGAAAGACTGAGAAACAGGAGAGACGGAGATCGGAGGCCAGGGGGCAATCGCGGTTAACACGACGGCTAGAAACCTCGACTTTTCCTGGGTTCTAAAGATGCGCTAGAATCTAACAGGTCCCACTCATCTTGAATTCCATTTAGATATATACAGACCCTGAAGAATGCAACTTTATCACTCGTTTCGCCAGACCTTGACAGAAGCACTAGCATAGTGAAATCCTGTTTGATTCACTCTGGATACTCAACTTATTGGCAGTGAATTCTATTCTGTGCTAAACGGTATAATATATTTGTTTTAAAGTGATCAGTGGTCTAGTTCATTCATTCATTTTATTTCACTGGATTTTGTGATTAACTTAAAGCTATTACATTAAACTTAACTGAAATAATTTCCAGTGGAATAGGTAATGAAATATCTATTATATTATTTCCCAAAATGATAGATACTTAAATGCTTAAAGTAACATTTAAAGACGCGAGGGAATTTATAACTAAATTTAATTGAGTTTAGTTCTAGTTTTTACGTATGTTTTAACTATTAAATTCGCGTGGAGTTCTTCCGGAATTTTATAAAAATTATAGACGCGAGTGCATAAATAGTTAACTAAATTTATCGCGCTTTGGAAATGATACTTGATTTTCGGTATGAATTACATGTTTTCTATCTTTTATCTAGAGTGATCGTTACCTTAGCGATCCCAGCAAGAAGAAGTACAACCTGGTAAAGAGTCCCCAGACTCAGTTCTTAAACCCCCTTCCAGAATCTGATGAGACTGTGTATTAAATTTTAAATCTTTGAGGCAATCCTATGTTTGGGATCCAGCTATCTAAATTAATAGAAAGAAAGCACCCCCATTGACAAATTTAAACACCTCACCAAGTATATTAAGTTGTAACTGGAAGAAGAACAATCGCCAGAGTTTTTTTTAAAATTAAAATTACTGCTACAGAGAGAGAGAGAGAGAGAGAGAGAGAGAGAGAGAGAGAGAGACAGAGAGACAGAGAGAGAGAGAGAGAGTACATATTTACCTGAACTGTGACGGTACTAGTTTCCTAATCCCTCTTTTCAGGATAGATTAATTGACTGTTGGGTTAACTTATCTACTTCTGTTAACTACCTGTCATTTGGACCGGGTTCCTTTTTTCCATTTTTCTGTACAAGAGGGAAGGGCATATTGAACACTACTCTTCAACAACCCCCCACCCTCCTTTTTTTTTTTTTTGTATTTTGAAACTTCGATTTCTGCATGTAAATTGATAATTGTTTGTGACTTGATTTTTTTAATGCTAAATAAAAGGAATAAAACTTTTAGCATTTGTGTTTGCAGGCCCAAACCCAAACTTTCCCATATTCGTTATCGTAGTTTGTATTCACGTGCGTCTGTGTGTCTGAAGCACCAAATCGGTGTGAGCGCAGTTGTGAGTCTGGAAACTGGCAAATAATTGTTTGTCCAGAAGAGTTTTTTGGAGTAGAATTGAGAGGCAAATTGTCGTAAAACAGTCTGTCCTTACTCTTCCCAGCACTCTGTGAATCAACTATTTCCTTCTAAAACCCTTACTATCACATAGCCTTTTCCATCATTCTCCACTCTAAGCAGGACCACTATTTCCAAGACTCTTCCTCTCAAATAAATTTACGACAGTATTGGGAAGTATATAGAGATCAAACGAAATCAGATCCAACACAAAAATCAAAATCTTCAATTTCAAATCTCAAGTCAGCATATTGCAGGGATCTGAAACACGCAAAAATAACCAAAAAAAGTGAGTAAAAATCAACAGACTTTCGTAAATGGATGCTTGCGTAGAATAGAAGACGTGAGGTGGTATGACAAGATCACTCATGTGGAACTGACGACAAGTTCACTAATGTGGAACTGCTGACAAGATCACTCATGTGGAACTGACGAAAAGTTCACTAACGTGGAACTGCTGACAAGATCACTCATGTGGAACTGACGACAAGTTCACTAATGTGGAACTGCTGACAAGATCACTCATGTGGAACTGACGACAAGTTCACTAATGTGGAACTGCTGACAAGATCACTCATGTGGAACTGACGACAAGTTCACTAATGTGGAACTGCTGACAAGATCACTCACGTGGAACTGACGACAAGTTTACTAATGTGGAACTGATGACAAGATCACTCATGTGGAACTGACGTGTGACGTACGTCTAGTTTGACAAGTGAATTCTCCCTGATATGATGGATGATTTAAAGGGACTTTTAGCTTTTCATAACATTAGAACCCCTGAACATTTGTTGTAACTTTTCGTTTGCCAGAACTCATTCCACCGGGACTCATTTAGCATGCGGCACGAGATCAAAGAGACAGACTGAGGGATTTCAATGGAGACTATCGGCGTTATCAAAGACAGTAGTGGTCCCTGATACGAGACGCAGTTGCTTGCCGCTAATTTCGCGTCTCGGTGTCAATCGCAACCGAGCGAACGGGGGAAAGCCGAAACGGGCAGCAGCGAGCGGATACGAAGACCAGGGGGCGGCTTCTTCTCTTGATTTGGCGGTCAGATCCCCAAAAGTTCGTGAGATCAAATAAGCTGTCAAGTTTATCATGTCCCACTCAACTTACATTCCATTTTAGCTAAATAGACCATGAAGACTAGACACGTTATCACTCGCTGGCCAGACCTTTACAGAAGCACTAGCTTTATTGAAATATTGTTATAGATTTTCCCCTGGATTTTATATATATTTGCAGTGATTTCTATTCTGTGCAAAGCGGTAATATATATTGTGTAAAGTGATCAGTGGTCTAGTTCAGTCATTCTATTTCAATGGAGTTTGTGTTAATTTAAATCTATTAAATTAAACCATCTCAATAGTTCCAGTTGTAAATATAATGATCTATCTATTATATTATTTCAAAAGATAATAGATGCTTAAATTAACTTTTAAAGTCGCGAAGGAATTTATAATTAATAAATTCAGTTAAGTCCTAGTTTTATAGATGTGTGTTTTAACCACTAGAATTCGCGCAGTGTTTATTAAATACATAATTAAATACTCGAGTGTATTATAGGCTTAACGGGAAATTTATCGCGCTTGATTTTTCGGTATGTTACATGTCTTTTTTCTTTCACACAGAGTGATCGTAACCTGCGGTCCCAGCTAAATAAAGAAAGAAATAAAGAAATCATCCTATAAACTTCCAGTCATATTGAAGAAACATTTCTTTTAAAATATAATCTTGTGGCGGTCCTTGCAACCTAGCTGTCAGAATTAAATGAAATAAAGCCCACCCAAGAACATTTTAAAGAATAATCATCAAATTACCCTTACAAACCTGTAAGATAAACTGGAAGGTAATCATCGCCAGTAGCGATATCATATTTACTGTTTACTGTGAGAGAGTACATATTTTCCTGACTGTGACTGAGCCTAGTTTTTTTCCTCAATTGGATTTAATAAAACTATCATCACGCATTGAAGGAATTTTACCATAGCGGAGGATTAAAAGAGACCACTTCATTTTCACCCCTGTGCCGAACTGTGTTAGTGCCATCCCATAGACTCCTTTTATATATATATATAATAAAAACCACGAGAACTCTTAGTCTTCAAGTCTTGCGATAAGTGAGAATATTTGTTACCAACAAACCCTCGCAAACATCTGGGGCGGGACATCAAAGGACTAGACAGGTCATATGTCGAAAGAGTACTTGTTGTTTTTATATACTTTTTATGGATCGTCTGAGGCTGCATTCGGTAAGTGTGTGAGTATATGAGTGTGGATCCTCACGCATGTGTATGAATGACAGGAAATTTAATCGTTTTTCTTTTGTAAACCTGTTGTTAACTTTCTTGCCTAGTAATATAATTTTTCTGTATTCCCTGCATTGTTACTTTAAGGGGGAGTTGCTAATTGGTTAACTCTGTTTAAAAACCCCCTCCTTTCCATTTGCTTAGTAAAGGGAAGAACAGCTGGGAAGAACAGGGTTTTTTCTATCACCTATACCTAACTTTGTAACACCTCTTTCAGAGTAATTAACTTCACTGTTAGGTTAACGTACCTATGTTCCTGATATTATCTATCTCTGGACTGGGTTTATCTTTGTCTAATAAGCGGGAAGGGCTTAGTCGATACCAGTCTTCTTCACCCCTCCCAAATTTGTTATTTGCATTTGTGTACTTATGATAATTTATGTAATACCTGATATTTGTTAGTGATTGATGTTTAAAGTGAATAAAATCACATAAACTCATTTAGTTCTGTGTGTTGGATATACCAAAAGCCCAACCTTTCCCCTATTCGTTTAATATAGTTTGTATCTACATCGTCTGTGTGTGTGAAAAACACCAAATCGGTGTGCGCGCAGATGCGAGTCTGGAAAACTGGCAAATAACTGTTTGACCAGGAGAGCGGAAGAGAAGATTGAGAGAAGCGATTTGTCGTAAATAAGTCTGTCTTTACTCTCCTCCAGCACGCTGTGAAGCAACTATTTAATATCTACATTTTCTATCACTGAGCTTTCCATCATCATTTTCCACTCTAAACCGGACCACTATTTCTACGACTCTTTTCTCTCAAAATAAATTTACGACATGACGACAAAACTCAGACAAGTCTCAGTGGAACAAGAGATGAGAAGAAGATGCTGGAGAAGGATAAGACACACATCGTTGATAGCATTATCAGGCAGTCCTTGTTCTAGAATCCTCAGGGTAATTGGAGGCAGTGGAAGACGAAGGAACACCTGGAGAAGACAACTGGAGGCAGACATGAAGGGGATGAAGAAGAGATGTAAAGACCTTGACCTGATGGCACGTGACAGGAAGACTTTGTTGAAGGCCTATGCTCCTCGGGGAACTGAAGTGAGGTTATGATGATAAAATTAAAACATTATTTGACAATGAAATAAAGTAACAATTAAAGAGATTACCGCGGTAGCGCAGTGGCTAGTGCACTGGCTTTCTATCTCGGTGGTCCATGGTTCGATCCCCAGTTGAGATGGGAATGTTTAGACTGCAAACGGCTCTGGGGTAGACACAGCCTCATGAATTGGGTACCAGAGTAACTCTGGGAAGGTTAAGGCAGCCGGCGTGATGTTGACCACATCACCCCTAGTGTGCCGATGGTCAAGAAAATATGGGCCTAACACCATATTCCCAATATGCCTCAATGGGCGTGTAACGGAATCCTTTACCTTTACAAAACTATTATGTCACAGAGGTTTTATGATCATTAAATTGCCTATATCCTCTTCTTTTTCTTTCACCCGTATCCTGTATTTTATTATCACGCTTTACCTTTTTCCTGTATTTTTCGCATCCATTCGTTTGCGAGAAATATTTTCTTCCCCATTCTCAACTTTACCGTTGTTGCTGTCATTTTCGACGGAGTCATCTGTCAAGTTATTTGCTTATGTTTGTATCATAAGTATAATTGTGTCTTTACCTGCGATGTCAGGTTGATTAGGGGTTGTCTTCCCTTGTTTATTCATTCATTGTGTTTGACCTTTAGGGTCAGAGGTTGACAGTTCGGCGTAGGCCTAGGGGAAGGTTTTTTAAGCGGGAGTGAGATATACTTCCGGGAAGCCGGGAGGTCCTGTTTTTCTGAAGGGACCAAGAGTCCATTGTTTTTCGGGGAGAATCTTCGAAGTAACTGCTATGGCAGTTTTCCCCAGTGAATCTCTGTGCGTCGGGATGACGACAGAATTCCTTGTTTAGTTCTGAGGATTCATTTGCCAGGTAATACCGACCTTTATGCATTATTACGCTTTTCGGTGGCAGAACATGTAAAGGATTACCTAGGGTGAACAGCAGCTCACTGATCCGCCATTTCAGAACTTATATATTTGTGCTCGAGGTAGCCATCCAAGACTGTTAGTCTTATATTGTCCAGAAATCCAGTGACGAAGATATATTGTGGGAGCCGCAGATTGGCGGAACTTCTATCTACAATAAGTATTACTGCAGGGTTGATGATAACCTATTTAACAGAAGTACACGGCCGACGTCAGAACGAGGCCTGTGCTTCCGGCTATTATACTACAGCCTGATATGTGCAATTGGCGGGGAGTGCCAAGTTGCACCTATGTGTCCAAGTGACTAAGGCATCTGACGCGTTTAGTCAGAGACGCCAAGGGCGACGCTACGAACTGTCATTATTGAAGAACTTTGCTATTGACCATGCACGTCTATTCTGATGTTTACCTTTTTTGAATGCCAAATGTATACCTATCGATGTCAGGTCAGCATGACCTTGTTACACTGACTGTTCCTGTTGATACTATGTGTGTTCCCGTCAATAAATGTCTTGAAACATGCCTGCAGTGTCAAAGCATCCTTGATTACTGCATGTGAGAGTATGGGTTGCAGGATCTACATCTATACGAGCCTAAACACATTCGCGCCTTCATTCGCACCCACACTCAATTCATCATACGCTCGCACTACACATCTAACAACATGTATACTGTCTTGGGCCAGTGATCACCTCAACAAGAAAAAAAAGACAGTTACATTTCTGGTGGACCAGTTACGTGGGCTCTTATGATACATTTCTTGTCGCCAATGTGGCCTAGAAACTTACATTTCTGATGGACCAGATCTGTGGGTTTAAAAAGAACAGAGCGAGCATTTGACATTATTGTTGACATTTATGGATCCAGAAATTTACATTCCTGGTTGGCTGTTACATGTATGATGTCTCCAGTTTTGTCGAGAAAGTTACAAGAAGGACAAGTACACATTACACTTCTGATCTGTGGGTCTAAGCTACACACGGGACAGCCGTAACACACAGCGCTAATTCTACACTTGCAAGTTTTGGCTACAACAGGACAGAAATAGGTCATCAACGGTTGACCCAAATAAACAGTACGAGCATTTATATTATAATGCTACATAAAGCATAACAAGACATGTACTGAAGTTAACTACTAGGCATTTGCTACGTGGACCATAACTGCATAGAAGGCGGGTTCCTATTGTAAACAGTACTGCTGGTTGTTACACGTTTCATTCAACAACAGACTTTTCTAGGTCAGAGCATTCAAGCTACATTGTTGGAGGTCAAGTGTCTGTAAACAGTACGTGGAAATTGTAAACATTCAATGTGCAAGCCCTAATTTGAGAAGGTCATAGTAACTTTGGTTCGTGAATACCACTTTATGTTACAGTGGATTTGACGTTCAGTGCGCGTTTGACATTTCGTTTCTGTGTTCGCAAGGAGCAAGAAATTTATTTTAGTTTCAGCTGTGACTGAACTTGTTCTGCAACACATTGAAATTGATTGCTATATGTTTATGTCACCTCTACTGTTTTTGTGTATTTTTCTGCGGGTTTTTCGGTTGGTGGGTCTTACGGTAAATATGCCACTTGATCGAGGCTTACTGTAAGCGTTCTGTAGGTGCAAATTTTCTTAATTTGGAAATTTGCTAGTGACAATTGGTCGCTATTGATGTTAGCTGTGATGTAATTGTACTTAACGTTGTTTTTGTAATATTTTGTCTGTTTTTCAGTTTTGATTGTCGATTTGTTTTGTTTGTATTCTGTAGGTCTCTCCTTTCTTGTGTATTTCTCTACACATTTTTGGTTAAAACAGTGTTGCCATTTGTATTGTTTTGTATCTTTGTCTTTGTATTTTTTTTTTGGTTGTACTACATTACTGTCATGCACAGTCTACATACACATACTTGGTCATGTTTTGATATTATTGATAAGGTAGACTCTTCATATAGAGTTTCTTAATAAAATAATATTATATAAGATATTTATACAAGTTCTTTGATAAAAGACTTGTTATCTACAAAGATTGAGACAAGGTGAAATACATATTCAAGTTCTTTATAAAAAAGACTTGTGCCCATAGTGAGTGGGATATAAGGGAATTTTTTTTTTCCACAGGTACTCAGGTGATTTTTTGGGTACATTATAAACAAGAGGAACATACAAAGTCTTTGTCTAAGACTAAGACAGTAAATAAAGTGAAGTGAGTATACAAGTCTATCATTTCAGACTTGTCTCCCATTAAAGTGGGATAATTTAATATATTTGCTTCTGCAAGTTACTGATCTCAGTAGACAAGATGTCTACATTGGACTACTTTATTACACAAGGGAGAGCCCTTGATAAGACTGGTCAACAGTTAGAACAGTGGGCTGTTGCTCAGTATGACAAAGCATTAGCTGCTGAAGAGAGAAGGGCTGCTGCAGAGGAAAAAAAAAAACTATGGCTGAAGAGAAGAGATTAGAAAGAGAAGCAGCTGCTGAACAAAAAAGGCTAGACAGAGAAGCTGATATTGCTGCTGAACAAAAGAAATTGCAGATGCAGGTGGAGGAAAGGAGATTTGAAGCTGAACAAAAGAGATTAGACAAAGAATCTGAACAAAGGAGATTAGACAAAGAAGCTGCTACAGAGGAGAGGAAAGCTCAAGCTGCTGCAGAGGAGAGGAAAGCTCAAGCTGCTGCAGAGGAGAGGAAAGCTCAAGCTGCTGCAGAGGAGAGGAAAGCTCAAGCTGAGGCTGAAATTAGAAAAATGGAACATGAGGAAAGAAAACAGAAGATGGAACTTGATGAAAAACTCGCAACTTTGGAGTTAGAGAAATTGAAATTGGCGAGTACGGGTGCTCAGCAAACAACTTCGAGTACGACAAGGGAGTTTGTTAGTAGGATTAAATTGCCTCATTTCAATCCTTTAAAGGATGACGTAGCAGATTATCTAGATAGATTCCAATTTTTGTGCGATACGCATAACATAAAAAAGGAAAAATATGTTGAACAACTGATGCCATTTTTTACAGGTGACACAGTGACTACTCTTATGACAATAGACGAACATGAGAGGACTAATTATGATGTTGTCAGGGCAGCATTACTAAAAAAATATCAACTAAAACAAGAAGACTATCGTCTTCGTTTTAGGACAATGTTGCCAGAAAATGGAGTAGATTTCTCTGATTTTGTTACAAAGATACGTCGTACATTTACACGATGGGTTGAGTTGTCTCAGATTGAGAAAACATATGAAGGTCTAATGGACTTATTATTGCGAGATAAGGTTTTGTCATCTGTTAATGATTCTTTTCTTGCATTCCTTCATGAGCGTAAGCCTAAAAACTTAAAAGAAATGGAGGAATACTGTTGTCAGTATGCCACAGCACATCCCCATGCTACAGTTAGCAATTCTAAAGTGAAAGAAGGGTTGCCAGCTGCTTCGGCAACACCATATGGCCCTAATTTCAAAAAAAAAATTTCAGGGTGCTCAACAAAATTGGAATAGGGGAAGTAATCAAAATTACACTCAGAAGCGGAGTAATCCAACACATGATGGTTCTTCGTCTATGCAGTGGAGACAAGATGGTAGTTCTCGTAATTTTAGTGGTAATAATTTGAGACACTTTCGCAAAGGCTATCCAAATAATAACTATTCAAATTTTCGAGGTAATCATTCTCGACGTCAAGATTATGACGATGGTGAATTTAGAAACCGGGATTCAAACCGGAATGATGATTACAATAGACAAGATGATAACAGTTACAGGGGAAATGATACTCGAAATAATTACAGGGGAAATGATAGTCGAAATAATTACAGGGGAAATGATAATCGAGGCAGACCTAGGTTTAACAAGAAAAGACCTTACCAACAGGCAAACTCTGCACAACAAGAGTTTGATGGAGCCTGTAATACAGTAAATGATAGTGGTAACTCTAGGGCTATCACTGGTTGTGCTTTCGATTTTGGGAGAGCAACTGAATGCCCCCAATGCTTAACATTGTTCGATTCATCGACTGTATCTACGCTAAGTTGTGGTCACCCTCTTCCTGCTCTACCTGCTACAGTTGCGCATGATGGGAGAGGATCTCTCATCTTACATAAAGGTCTAATAAATGATAGGCTAGTCTCAGTACTTTTCGATTCGGGATGTACTACCGTCGGGGTTAAGGAGTCTCTGATAGATCCTTGCTGTGCCACTGGAAAAACAATCAAATGTGTTACATTTGGTGGTACTATGGAAAGCTATCCTACTGCTATTATTAGGATTGACACTCCTTTCTTCACAGGAGATGTCCATGCATGTCTTCTTCCTAATCCTATTGCGGATCTTATAATCGGTCGTATTCATGGGGTTAAGGAATGCACCCCGCAACAAATTGCTAGTTGGGAAGAAGAAAACATTCAAACGGTCAATGCAGTGGTGACAAGAGCTCAAGCTCTTAATCCCCCAACTTCATCTGATAATAGTAATGAAGTTGATAGCCAAGACGAGCACTTGGTGATTTCCCATGACTCGTTTGTTAAACGTCAAGAAGAGGATCCTTCTTTGAAGAAATACTTCCTTCTGGCAAAGAAAGGGGACCCCAATCAAAATACGAATCACAAATCGTATATTACTATGAAGAATGGTATATTGGTACGAATGGTACAACACTCGGACAAGTCTATGCATTCGCAAATTCTTGTGCCTAAGTGTATGAGAGCCTTAATTCTTCGGCATGCACACGATTCTCAGTGTGCTGGACACATGGGTTTTTCCAGAACTAAAACTAGAGTCCTTGCGTCCTTCTTTTGGCCATTCGTGAATAAAGACATCCGAATTTATTGCCGATCTTGCAAAATTTGTCAAGAGGTCAAGTCTAGGGGTCCGAGACATGCTGCTCCTATTCAGGCTGCAGATATTCCGATTCGGCCGTTTCAGAAAATGGCTATAGACATCATTGGTCCGTTCAAAATTAAGTCAGCCAGAGGACACCAATTTATCCTCACTTGCGTGGACATGTGCACGCGTTGGCCAGAGGCTATTCCTCTGAAGAGCATATCAACTGTCGATATCGCTGATGCTCTTTGGCTCGTATTTTCTCGTCTGGGATTCCCCGGAGAAATACTGTCGGATCACGGCACTCAGTTAATTTCGGACGTTATGTCTCAGGTAATGGCTACGCTAGACATTAAAAGGTCTCTCAGTAGTATTTATCATCCAATGTCCAATGGATTGGTAGAACGTCTTAACAGGACACTAAAGAACTTACTTGGCAAGATAACGGAGGATCATCCTGAAGATTGGGACAGGGTTTTACCTGCAGTCCTCTTTGCCTATAGAGAGGTTCCCAACGAGCATACAGGGTTTTCTCCGTTCGAACTTGTCTTTGGCGCGCAACCGCGCGGGCCAATGTCCTTGTTACACGATTTGATAACTTCCGATAATATTGACGATGATACACAATCGTCATATGAATATGTTATAGCTCTTAGAGAAAAGATTATCGAATCATGCAGGTTAGCAACTTCATCTTCCGAATTTGCGAAAGAAAAAGCTAGGCGATTTGCTAATAAGAAAAGACGCCTACGTCAACTTTGTCCTGGAGACAAAGCATATGTCTTACTGCCCTCAAGAGAGAATAGACTTCTCATTTCTTGGAAGGGTCCATACACTATAGTCTCGAAAATTTCTGATGTCGACTATATTGTCGATGTGGATGGAAGGCATAAAACCTTCCATATAAATATGCTAACAGAGTTTATTGAACGTCCAGACTATTTACAGCCTATTTTCCAGGCGACGGACGACTCTCCAGTTCAACATGGTCACATCTCATCCCTGTCCGTTATACAGGATGAGGAAACTATTTTTTCTGACGTGAACTTACCTCTTCCTACGATTCCACTTACTTCAACGGAATCGTGGAGAGACGTTACAGTCTCTTCCAACTTGTCTTTTGAGGAACAGCGTCAAGTATCCTCTACGTTACAATCATATCAGGATGTCCTTACCGACATTCCTGGACACACAGATGTCATAGAACATGACATCATACTTACTGATCGTAATCCGATCAGAGTAAGACCATACCCAATACCTATTCATTTTCAAGCACAAGTCGAGAAAGAATTGGATGAAATGATTCAACTACAAATAATTGAACCATCCACTTCAGCTTATTCTTCGTCGATAGTTATTGTTCGAAAGAAAGACAATAACATACGTCTTTGCGTTGATTATCGCAAATTAAATCAAGTTACGAAGTTCGATGCTGAACCTATGCCGTTATTAGATGATCTACTTATTAGACTTTCTAAAGCTAAATTCTTTACTAAACTAGACTTGTCGAAAGGTTATTGGCAAGTCCCACTGACGGAACACGCCAAACCTCTCACTGCTTTTTCGACACCTAGGGGTCTGTTTCAATGGAATTTTATGCCTTTCGGGCTTATGAACGCCCCAGCGACTTTCGTACGCATGATGCGACGAATTCTATCAGATCGTGCAGATGTCATTGCATATTTAGACGACATCTGTCTTTTCAGCGATACTTGGGAAGAACACTATGTGGGTCTAAAGGAATTGCTATCTACTCTACGTGAGCATAGATTGACTGCTAAACCCTCTAAAGCTTTTGTTGGGTTTAGTGAAATTTCCTTCCTAGGTCATCGAGTTGGTCATGGTCTGTTGAAGACAGAGGACCAAAACATTTCAAAGATATTAAATATCTCGGTTCCGAAGACAAAAAAGCAAGTGCGTAGTCTCTTGGGATTGATACAATTCTATGGAAGATTCATTGAGAATCTGTCCTCCATTATGGCACCACTTTCAACGTTATTGAAAAAAGGTTCTCCTAATATGGTGCGTTGGTCCCAAGAATGCCAAACTTCATTGGATCAGGTTAAGAATTTGTTCTCATCTCATCCTATCTTAAGACTACCAACGATTGATAAGACTTTTGTCCTTCGTAGTGATGCCTCTTCCACTGGCATTGGAGCGGCACTAATGCAGGAATATTCAGGAACTCTGCATCCTGTAATGTATATTTCTAGGAAGCTAAATGCGGCAGAAAGGAATTACTCGGTTTTGGACCGTGAATTGTTGGCTATGGTTTGGTCCATTCTTAAGCTACAAAGGTTCCTTCTGGGCGCGCATTTCTTTATGGAAACCGACCAAAAAGCTCTTACGGCTATGCAAAGTAAGGATTTGAAGAGCTCGAGATCTACTCGTTATGCTATTGCTCTTCAGCCTTTCCATTTCACGGTGCGAGCTATCCGTGGTTCGGATAATGTGATGGCGGACATATTGTCTAGATGCCCACATGATTCCAGTTAAATCTTTTGTCCTAGTTTTTCCTGATATATTTTCAGACTTAGGTCTGTCCTTAATATCATAATATGTTGTAATACAAATGTATTTGGATGATGTTTAGATAATTTAACAAATTTCATTTTGTCCATCCATCAGTGATATGTTGCTAAAATAGCATTGACATTTGTATATTGCTATGGTTATATTATTTAGTAATGTTTGATATATGATTGGTATTGCCAGCAACTTAGGTTTCTTGAATGGTATCCCTTAGTTTGTTTGGCTTAAAGGAAATATTTTCTCCTATGTTGGGAGATGATTTGTACCCTCTTCTATTGTACCTGATATTAGGTTCATTGTTTGCATGAGCACAGAAGTGATACTGGTGCTATCTTTCTCATGAACATATTAAAAAAAAAAAATTGCATTTTTTTTTTTTACAGGGGGGTGGTAGTAATGTTGCTGTCATTTTCGACGGAGTCATCTGTCAAGTTATTTGCTTATGTTTGTATCATAAGTATAATTGTGTCTTTACCTGCGATGTCAGGTTGATTAGGGGTTGTCTTCCCTTGTTTATTCATTCATTGTGTTTGACCTTTAGGGTCAGAGGTTGACAGTTCGGCGTAGGCCTAGGGGAAGGTTTTTTAAGCGGGAGTGAGATATACTTCCAGGAAGCCGGGAGGTCCTGTTTTTCTGAAGGGACCAAGAGTCCATTGTTTTTCGGGGAGAATCTTCGAAGTAACTGCTATGGCAGTTTTCCCCCAGTGAATCTCTGTGCGTCGGGATGACGACAGAATTCCTTGTTTAGTTCTGAGGATTCATTTGCCAGGTAATACCGACCTTTATGCATTATTACGCTTTTCGGTGGCAGAACATGTAAAGGATTACCTAGGGTGAACAGCAGCTCACTGATCCGCCATTTCAGAACTTATATATTTGTGCTCGAGGTAGCCATCCAAGACTGTTAGTCTTATATTGTCCAGAAATCCAGTGACGAAGATATATTGTGGGAGCCGCAGATTGGCGGAACTTCTATCTACAATAAGTATTACTGCAGGGTTGATGATAACCTATTTAACAGAAGTACACGGCCGACGTCAGAACGAGGCCTGTGCTTCCGGCTATTATACTACAGCCTGATATGTGCAATTGGCGGGGAGTGCCAAGTTGCACCTATGTGTCCAAGTGACTAAGGCATCTGACGCGTTTAGTCAGAGACGCCAAGGGCGACGCTACGAACTGTCATTATTGAAGAACTTTGCTATTGACCATGCACGTCTATTCTGATGTTTACCTTTTTGAATGCCAAATGTATACCTATCGATGTCAGGTCAGCATGACCTTGTTACACTGACTGTTCCTGTTGATACTATGTGTGTTCCCGTCAATAAATGTCTTGAAACATGCCTGCAGTGTCAAAGCATCCTTGATTACTGCATGTGAGAGTATGGGTTGCAGGATCTACATCTATACGAGCCTAAACACATTCGCGCCTTCATTCGCACCCACACTCAATTCATCATACGCTCGCACTACACATCTAACAACATGTATACTGTCTTGGGCCAGTGATCACCTCAACAAGAAAAAAAAGACAGTTACAACCGTTTTCTTTCTCATACTGGTAAACGCATTTATGACATAACGTATCAGTCTCTACACTAGACGGGAGAGCGTTAAAATGCATTCTATTGAATTAGATGTCAGTGGACGATAGAACGTGTGAATACTCGTCTGGGCAGACAGAGATAGCAGACATGCGTCTGTGTTTTTGTCATGTCACGGGCGTTTCGTCAGGCTAGTTCCCGGTTAGGTGTCATACCGTCTAGCATTTTCACCTGACACGAACGTTTCTCTCGGAGTGAAGTGTGATATGACACTCACGCAGCGCTCGGGAATGAGACATATAGTCTGGGTTTTTCCATGACACTCACGCTTCTCGGTCAGTTTGTTAACGTAGGTGTGAAGACGCACCGGTGGCACTTACGGCATGCGTCTAAGTTACGTAAGTGTTAGGAAAGACGAGAGATTGCGTGGTTTTGGAAATAGGGCACATTCTTTGTGTGTGTTTCATATATCTTAAACGAGAGTTTGAGACTAAATTCACTCAGTAACTTCGCAGTCAAGACTAGAACAAGCCTTCGTTCGATTCCTAAGAATCTCTGTTAATAGAGATGGCATTTAGTTTGGTCGAAGTGGTTTAAGTTCTTAGTAGTTCTGTGTTGAGGTAAATATTATATATATATATATATATTATATCTAGTATTTTTCTAAGTGTTCAAAGTGTTAGATCGCTTATTTTATTTCCCGAGTTCTTTTGTGCAGAGTGAATAATTTATAAGTCTGTTATATTCTCTAGCTGATGAGTTACAGTGGAAAACAGAATAATTATAATTTTTAGCTTACACTCAGTCGGCTATTGATGAATTTAATTTAACTGTTAAATAATCAGACGAGAATAATTTTTCTAAACTAACTTATAAATGATAGATGCCTCATGAGTGTTGACGGAATACGTATGTATTCCTAATTCATGAGGATTGATGATTTTTAAATATATAACTTATTGCACGGGAAGTTTTAAATGATAAGTCAAGCTGTACGCTTGCATTTTAAAAACGTAAGTTATATTGAGTACATAATATGTAACATTTCATATGTGGTTTTTCTTCATTCAGTGAATACATGGGTAACCCAAACTTTGCCGGGGTTTTGTACAGAGACATACCTAATAAATGCTTATACTGGGCCTTTGAGCCAGTGCATATTTCTACTCTAACTCTAATGTACATGCTGCCTTGTGGCGAGAAAAATTACAGAAATCTAAAACATTAACTTTCCGACATTGTTGACAAGTGTGTGGTGAACCAAGATTATTTGTTGAGAGAAGTTGTCCACCGGTCATCTTCCTAATTAAGGGAAACCTCGTGTTCTGACATTGTGTGCTCGTTTAAGCCTAATTCTTACATCGTGAGTCAAGTGACACTAACTTTAGTCTGAAATAACTATCGCATGAAGCAGACGCTCCCCAGATCCATTTTGATGAAACCAACAGACAAATCTGCAGAGCTAGGATCTGTTTCATTAAACGACAGTAACAGATAAAAAGTGTGAGTGTCCCAAAGTTTGCGCCAGACGGCGAACCACAGCACGATTGTAAGTATATCAGGGCCCTGATGAAAGAACCGAGTGAAAGTAGACTGAAGGATATTCTTTGTTTGAGTCACCCACGTTGTAATTTCCTTTGTGCAAGTTATTGCTAACAATATTTACCCTTAGAAAAACAGATTATCAAGTCTGTCCATATCTTAAAAGGGGGAAACAATAGACTCAATCATATGCATCTGTAAATCCTTGGGGTTATCACTTTCTTCTAACGGGACTGTGAGATATATATATATCCAGGGGAGGACCATACAAACGGGGCTATCACTATTGTAGCATTCCGTGATTTTTTATGACTATGTGTATGCTTTTGATGTATTTTATATGTTGTGATGTAAGTTTACTATGATAATTAAACTATACCTACATTTATTTCAGTGTGGTGGTCAGTTCGTTCCCATAATATCTATATAATCATTGTTATAGTTTTCCCACGTCTGTGTGTCTAACTGTCGTCACTTGATATTAGATAATACTTCCAAAATATTTCACTTTTGTGGGCAACTATCACAGGATTGCACGTTCTCTTTTATTTATTATTATTATTATTTTGATCTTCTCTCCTGTTCGCCATTATTAATCGACCTCTAATTCTACGTGCTAAATAAATTCTACCATTTATTGTTTACGCTTTCTTCCTTGAGTTCTTGTCAGATCGTGACCTAATACTCCAGCCACTACTAATTATTTTGATCGCTGACCTGGGTTTGAAACCATATTGACTCCTTGTAATGTAGAGTGAAGCGTTGGTGTACGGGGAGCCAATCCCGTATAGCAATAAATAGATTAACGAAAATATTTGTTGAATGACATACACATTTTGAGTAAAGGATATAGTATAATCAGAGAAAATGAAAACAAAATAATACACAGCAAAAACAAACAAACAAACAAACTTACTAAGCAAAGCCATCCTCAAATGGCATGGCCCACATGTTCGACACAAACATGTCGCAGGTCCGAGTAATCTCTCTTGGGTACATACGTTTTTATGACGTAGACAGACTTTATTTCTCTGTTCCGTCACAATGTCTCCAAACTTTCAGAATTATTTCCCACAAAAAAAAACTGTCCTAATTTTGCTGCTTCCGGTCTTTCTTCTGTTACATATGTTCATATCTATTCCCACAACGAAAGTTTACACAATATAATTTTATGGATAAACTATGCACGATTAATTGTGTAAATAACACGACCACACCAACAAAACTACGTAAATAATGAAGGAAAACTCGGTTCGATTCCCGGAAAGCCTATCACTTATATCTCTTTTCTGTTATCGGTATTTTCCTTTCTGTCCAACGAGTACCTGTTAATTACCTTTATTTATTTGTGTACTTATTTATTTATCAACAAAACGACGGCATGGTTCCTTGAAATATATATTAAAGATTTAACAGAAAACCTCGAAAAACAGACAAAGTATGAAAATATTGCCTCACTGACCTTTCTGGCCAAAACCGTAACATTTGGTCTAATGTTTGTAGAATAGGCTTATTGAACGTGATTCACCTGGTATATTTTTGTGTGTGTTTAAAATATTGTGGTACACACATTGTCGGATGAAGGCTTTCGTGGGCCCTAACCACTGAATGTATTATTGTGTCACTTGAAAAAATGTGACACTGTATATATATATATATATATATATATATATATATATATATATATATATATATATATATATATATATATATATATATATATATATATATATATCTTATATATATATATATATATATATATATATATATATATATATATATAAGAGGCTACTTAGTTGGCCGTGTCTCCTTTCACATTTCTTTCTCGCAGCGAGGCGATGATGTCGTTCGAATAGTACCTTGTTCAATTTTCCAGGAAGCTTATCTTTTTTGTTACTATTCTGTTGCGCTGTGTTATCCTTTTAATTTGGCGTGTTATGACAAGAAGATAGACGGAATTTATCGTAACAGCAGGAAAAAACTGAAATAGAAAGAGGCAGAAGACGGCAAAGATAGAAAAACAATTTGACATCATGGCATGAACAGAAACAAACAATGAAATTCACAAATAATACTGGACTTAGATTGTGAAAACACATGATCGCTACGCCACCAAGCATGGTACTTGAAGAAAAAGAAGAATATGTCTTACTAATACTTGGTATTTACCTATTTTCGTTAATTACTTAAAATACACAAAGAAATGTAAACGCCATTGTTTTAAGAAATGCATCCATTGTCTGCAATCTTTCAATCTCTCCCTGACATTTAACTCATAGCTGACAAAGAACAAAGGTTTTCGCTTGTCCAGACAAGTCCAAACATATACGGGGTAAACATTTGTACGCTATCTCTTTCTCCGCATTAGTATCTGCCAAAACTGTGTCCTATCTCCCATCTCGTAGTACACTTAAAGATTCTCTACTGATAGAATGTTTGCTGGTATCAGATAGCGTTTTATTCGCAACGCAATCAGAATTTGTCACAACACGTTTGAACGTAGGTTGGCGGTAAACATCTTTGATTTGTTTACGCTAAATTTTTAAACAAGACATTATGATATCATGTAACCAAATATGAAACTTTATTAACTTTGTTATTTCAGTATCAAAGACAAGACAACATTTAGCTAATTAAATATTCGATGACACAAATAGTTTCCTGCGGTCTCTGAAGAGATAAAGAAAGAATCGGCCTACTGCACCCTCAGGTGTGGCGTATAAAGAGACTACTATGCGGTTGTTCATGAGCCTGCAAACATCATCACGTAAAACAAATTGACAAAGAAACAACAACTGCAAGAGCAAGTGCAGGTTTTCTACAACGCGACCAGCAGCAGTGGATGCTCAATGCTCGGTAAGGAGCACAAAGGAACATGATGGTGATGATGAAAATATGAAACCTTTGTAACTTCAGTTGTTTCACTTTCAAGAAGAAACCTCATAAGCCCAAATGTTTAGCTCTTAAATGGTGAAAGAACCATTAACAAGAAGCTTCTCCCGTGGTGACCCACAGCTGGTGTCTAATGACCCACAATGAGGAGGCATAGCAGAAGATACAACTTATTCAACCTTACTAACAACAAGAGGAGTGTCCAACTGGCTGAGCGGTTAGCGCGCTGGTCTCTCGTGGCAAAGGTGTCGGACTCAAAACACAGTGGCGTCACGCTAAAGTCTACCCAGGTTTAAATGGGTACCTGACAATGCTCTTGAGTTAAAAAGGGAAAATGCAACGAGGAAGGAAACTGATCACCTGACCTCCCGATGCTGGACCTAGTACAGTTAAGTCTCTAACACTTCACTCTCCTACGGCAGTATCTGCAATGGAACTCTCTTTACCTTTAACCAACATTTAACCAACATTTAACCAACATTTAACCAACATTTAACCAACATTTAACCAACATGTAAAGGGAAATAAAAGTTTCAGAGACCCACTTTCATTGTTGTTACCAGCAGCAATGAACAGCAGAAGATAAATGTTCCCTTGTTATATAGACTGACAGGTCAGTTCTAAGTTAATAACTCGTCATAGTCTTCAGAAATCTTTGTTTTTGTTGTGTGTATGTGTGTGAGCGATGAATTACTGAGTGATGATACCTGGCCACGGAACAAGGCACTGGAGATGGATAGGACACACAATGAGAAAACATGTTGATAACATTACTAGGCAATCTGTTAGTTCTGGAATCCACATGGTAAGACTGGTAGAGGAAGGACATTTGGAGATGGGAAATGGAGACAGATGAAGATGTCACGGAAAGAATTTAAGCGGATGGCACCGGACAGGAAGATTTAGCATATGTTTGTTGAAGGCCTATGCTCCGTGGGGAGTTGAAAGGGAAAATATAGGAAAGGAAGGATAACTGGTCATTTACTTGTATTGTTTATCTTCCCTTCCAGTCATTACTGACTTTAGGAGCGAACCTCCGGAAATAACTTTCGGTGGCACGAGGTTGGGCAATGGTAGATCAAGCTGTTGCCCATGCAGCGAGACCCAGCCTGGACGTCAGAGGAACGGTCTGGCCGTTACAGTCTGACACCAGTAGCAACCGCCTGTCATCAGAAGGACACGGAACTTGCCCTCATAGACATGTAAGCATGTATTAGCTCTAGAATTGCCACAGTTATCCAAGTAGGATCGTGTCATCTAAGGAACCTCGACTGATGTAATGAGCCATTCGCGGTTTCACTGTGAGACAGTGTGAACTTAGACATGCATGGCTTAATCTTTGAGACACGCATATGACTACTGGCAGGATCAACCTCATAACTGTCCGGATAGACGTGCGTCTTCTTCGACCATCTCGTCACTCGCGCGGGGAGGGAGACAGCGCTCTGTGCAGAACGGATCCCGGCGATTTTATTCTTGCGAGAACCACTGGCCGCTTATATATAATGAAATGTATGGATCATTCCTTTGTTTTCTTGTTTCACTGAAAATGGTTTTTCAAAAATTGGATCCCTTTAAATAGTTTTTTTTCATTTATTTGTTCGATCATTTTAAGTCATCATCTTCTGCTACTTCTTTGATCCTTAGCTACCGCCTGTCAAAGCAGTCAGTGGCCATCACGCCTGGTGGCGTCGTGTAGGGCAGCAACAAACTACTTCCATTATGCACGGTTGGCGGCCATCCTTCATGCGGTGCCACACATCTGGTTCATTCTTTGCATCTCGGCCTCCACAGTTCTCAATCAAGTTGTTTTTGGTCGGCCTCTCTTTTGCTTTCCTTCAGGGGTCTATAGCATAGCTGTTCTTGTGATGGCATCAGGGTCTCTTCTGAGGACGTGGTTAACCCAACTCCAGCGTCTGCCAGCTGTGATGGTGTGCATGTCCTCTTGGTTGCTCCGAGTAAGCAGTTTTTTGTTGGTGATGGTATTCGGCCGACAGATCATAAATGAACATTACTTTTTTCGGAACCGTACTAATCCTGGCGGAGTGAAATTTTTCTATTAAAAAACAACAACAATATTAAGTTTAAGAAGTTCATGTAAATCTCACGAGAATGATGGTCACTACTAGAACTGTATTGACAACAATGGGCTCGCCTACTTAGTTATTTAAAGAAACACCTTGATTATATCGGCACATCCCCGTTCACTATCAGACAAGCGCCCCTTTTAAATACAAAACGGAATCTAGATGCGCAGGTCATTATTTCCATTACTTCATTTTCCTTACTTTAAGGAAGTTATTTTTAACTTATTTTACATTTTATTTAAAGTTATTACAGAAAATGGACAGCGTCAACGTCGGTCAAAACTTGAGAGTTTAAAATGTACTACGAAAGAGAGCTGCTAGCGAAGTTTTAGCTCTTTACCACTAGTGGAACATCAAGATTTTGAGTGCCAGGTATATGAAACGCGACAAATATATCAACCTCATGTCAACTTAAATAAAAGTAATTAAAAAAATAAATTATATTTAATTCAACATGGCAGATGTCACAGCAGTTAAAAATATAATTTTGTTAAAGAAAACAACAAATTAGAAGTAGGCTACAGAACAAAATACGTAATGAAAAGTGCGGGAAAGAATATTTTCAGTTGTTTAGTTTGGTTTGGTTTTAAGGACTATCTTAATTGCATACGGACAACTCCATCAGTGCTCCGATCTCTAGATCACACAAGAAGGATCTCAGCACAGTGCACAAACTCCGTATCACCGGCGAGAATCCCAATGTGTGTACACAAGAATGTTTGTTTTTTGGGGTCGGTTTTTTCCTTCTTCTGGCGAGGCGCGTTCCTTTCAACCTATTTGATTATATCAGAGCGCATTTACCATCCAAAAAAATTCTGCTAACCCGATCAGCGTTGATAGATACTAAGTCCTGAAAAGGACCAACATTATCTATCTGCTAGCATAAAGCCCTAAAAATGACTCGCCAGCTACGCCAACGCCTGAGCTAGTCATTACAATGTGTATATAAGAATCACACATTCTATACATATTTTTGTGGTGGGTAGGATTCTAATTTTGTAAATTTTGCTAGGGCAGCAGCCTGATAGGCCTACTCTTTACGATTTCCAATTGACGTGGGATTTTTAACGTGCGCAACTTGCTCACGGGACCTCCAATTTTTTCGACCTTTTCCGAGAAGGCTAGGCATCCGATCTCACTACCCAGTAGACCAGGGTAGAAGTATGACATCATTGGGACCACTGGATCTGAACAAAAAAAATTTCCATAAGTTATATTCCCTCAACTGGGAATCGAACCCGGTACCTCTAGAACTCGAGACGGACGCTATACCTCTTAGCCACTCCGAACCCTTTAACTCTTTTTAAATGTTGGATGTGTGCTTTTATTATTTGTTTTTTTAATGCGTGCAAAGTCAGAAATGACTGAAACTATATTGAAGTTAATCATGGACAATTAGTAAACTAACATGAAAATATGTGGACGTCATAGACAGAGGCCACTCCATGGATTTTTCAACGTGGTGCCAGGTCTTGTATTGGTGAACCCCTCCCTGTGCCGCACTGTATTGTTCTCTTATGAGGGTCAGTTTCATACTGCTGAGTTGGATCACACTATTATTTCTGCACTTTGAAGTAGGAGTCGGCCAAAAATATTTCCGACTCCGACAATTTTAGAAGTCCGACTGCGACTACAGTTTTTTTAACTAGTGATATGATATAGAATTATGCAGTTATATGGAGTTCCATGTCTAGAAGTGGTATGTGTGTAAATACATGAATACGTGGCTTTCGTAGACTACATTTTAAAACTATTCATTCATTCATACAGTAATACAAACTAACAAATCATCCACACCTGCAGACAAATGACTGCTTTGCCAAACACCATGAGGCCACATAGTTTCATTTTAACAATGACGGGAACATTGAAACTGTTAATAGTTTATTTGTCATTTCTTGAGTGCTTTTTCTAAATGTGCCAACACATTTCCAATTGTGATAAAAACTTTATTTATGATCAGAAGCAAGTGAAATGTTCCTACATTATATAAAAATGGAAGTACTTTTACATGAACGTGGTTTTAGGAGTTCTACTACTTTAAAGAGCGTCCGACTGGCAGAGTGGTTAGAGCGCCGGTCTCTCGAGGCAAAAGTGCAAGGTCCGAATCACGGTACCGACACGCTCCAGACTACCCAGCTGTAAATGGGTACCTGACTTTGAGTTAGGGAGGGAAAAGGCAGCGAGGAAGGGAACTGGTCACCCCACTTCTCGATGCTGGACCTAGTATAGTGTAGTCTCTAACATTTCACTCCCCTACGGCAGTGCAATGGGACTACCTTGACCTTTACTACTTTAAAATGTTATATCAATTTTTTTCAGCGCCCACCCCCCTCCCTCCTTTGCATAGATCAAACATGAATCTGCCTTGACTTGAAATTCGGATTAGTGACAATTTTTACCGACTCCACAACCCTGCGCTTGTAGACATTTGCAATGCCCTAGAGCCGGGTCTGATCATGGAGATTTTTACAGAAGAATGGTTAGTATACTTTGAAGATCTAATTAACAGCAATAAGAATGCAATGAAAGAAGTCAGTGTGTCAAGAAAGCTTACTACTACACTACAAGGAAGTATTACACTTTCATGGGGCGTCCTATATATGATATCCCAGCTGTTTCTGTCAGTACGTACCACTAAGGGATGCAACTTTGTTTGAAAGTTAGACATTAATTGTATTATCTCCCTTATATGTATTCTTCCGAAAATAGTAACACTTACCAAAGAACAATGCGCAAATGACGGTGTGCACAAAAAAATATTTATAGAATGTGTGATCCCGTATACACACATTGGGATCCTCGCTGCTGCTACGTAGTTCGTGTACTGTGGTGATGCACAGTGGGTTTTTTAAAATACTTTTCAATAAGTAAAATTGCCGTTAGGTATTGGTGCTTTTGAATGTAATTCCCGTCTTATTACGGGTTGTTACACTAGTGTTATGAGAAGAAGCAAGCTGGAATATATAATGACAACAGGAAAGACCGAAGGCAAAAGAAGACAAAAATAGACGATGACAAAAAGAGAAGGTACTCGACAGTTTGACATGGTAAGAATGGATAAACAGTACTGGAGATAGGCAGTTGTGGAAGGAGACGATCTCCTACGTAACACTAGATGATGACGGTCTAAAAATAGTTCAGATGTGAGAAAGGGGCGTTTTCCGACGATATAGTTGCAACACTAAAATAAAGGGAGACAATAACCACACAAGAGTTGTCTGTATTAACACGGCTCTTTCTTATCAACAACTCGACTATGTTTCTTTCTCACATGACCATTTATCTATCCGTCTAATTTTGTTTTCGCAAGCATAGTAAGTAGTTCAAGTTTAAGCTTGTGTTTTATCGTTCCTTGCGCTTGTTTGGTTGTGAGCTGGAACAAAATAAATTTAGGGGTAACAATGAAATGACAAACAACCTTAAAAACCACATTCAAGTCGAAATGGGCACGAGAATAACCAGGCCATATAAAAAATAATACCTATCATCAGCTATCTAGGCGAGACCAGGACATCTTTTTCCGGCTACGTAATGGACACAACAGAATGAGGTACAATCTAAACCACAAGTACAGGATTGGTGCAACAGATCTCTGCACCTGTGGAATCAGCCCCACGACAGTCGAACCTATGCGACAGTCCTGCCCAACTTACAGCAGTGAAGGGAGTAGCATACGGCAACAAGTTCATTCTTTCCACGAAAAACTGTTTGGAGATGTCACGGACTTTGAGCTGACTGCTGCCTTTATTAGAGTCATTAATGTCAAAGTCTGAAGGATAACGAGGAAGAAGAAGAAAAAGAAGAGACGATCCAACAAGGGGAAATCTGCATTTCTGATCAATCAATCAATCAATTAACCAATCAATCAATCAATCAATCAATCAATTGTAGCTCCTCATAGAGCAAGAGCCCTTAACAAAACGCATCACTCATTCCAGTCCTGCCATATCCTCCGTTTCTATCTCTTTGTGCATGCCTGTTGTACAAGGTCTTTTATATTTGGACATGCGCCCTAATATAACCGACGGACTTTGTGCCTAGGTTGAGCGGAGCGCGCCTCGCCAAAACGAGGTAAAATTGTAACTTAAAAAAAAGTGTGCATATGTGATCCATTACCGAATGCAATGTTAATGTTGTACTAATGCAGGGCAGAGATGCAAAAAGGTAAAAATGCCTTTTTTTTACCCCGAAAGAATAAAGATTTCGTTCGTTCGTTCGGTGCCATCCGCTCAAGGTATCTTCATATCTTCTTTATCACTTGTAAGTCTGCCCCAGTTCTCTTCTTCCTGTATTTCTCTTACCCTGTGGGTTCCAAAAATAGGAATTGTTCAGTATAACTTTATCTGTCCCAAGTGAAAAACTCAATACGACTACTGTTCTCTTAGACATGCTGCACAAGGCGACTGATGCGAGGTTGTGGGGGGAGGGGCATA
This sequence comes from Oreohelix idahoensis, assembly GCA_024509875.1. Taxonomy (NCBI): domain Eukaryota; kingdom Metazoa; phylum Mollusca; class Gastropoda; order Stylommatophora; family Oreohelicidae; genus Oreohelix; species Oreohelix idahoensis. Next base: position 407,675 of record JAMPIV010009600.1, read on the forward strand.
CTCATTATGTAAAACAAATTGGCACGCAAGCCACCACTACAAGGGCATATGACTGACTAGTGCAGGCCTCCTGCAAGGTGACCAGCTAAAGTGGTGGCCCTAAGTGGCGTAAAGGAAAAATGATGATGGTGGTAATGATGATGATGATGACAATGATGGTGATGATGATGATGGTGATGAAAAGCTCATTTCCAAAGCCACTTTAATTGCTACACTTTATTTTCACGTGCGGGAACAAAAGTTTCGTGAGAAAGTTATTAAACACGCATTTCACAGCAAATTATGTCTTTATTGTCTGTGAGCGTGTAATATTTAAGATAACTGCTTTAAGATTATCAGCTACGAGCAAACAAAAGATAAATAAGAGAAGAAAATAAGAGAAGGGGCAACCCTGGAAGTGTGATATGGCGCAGTGATTCTCAGCCTTTGGTAGCGTAATGGAGGAGATACCTCGCGCGTTACATGGCGGATTCTCATGTGTTCAGTTTTTAGTAAAATATTTATCAGTTACTTTATGGCTCTGAATCATGAAGAGCAAGAAATAAAACTACCACAAAGTTATAGACAATCATAAATGGGTACTTGCGTAGAATAGAAGGGTTGAAGTGATAGGACAAAGTCACCAATATGGAAATTATGACAATAGCCAAAGAAGTGTCAATGAACAAACGAAGATGAGAAGAAGGCGCTGGAGATAGATAGCACACACGTTGAAGAAACCTGTTGATAGCATTACAAGGCAGTCTTTGTTCTGGAACCTCCTGGGGTGAGAGATTTAGAGTGAGGCCTATAAACACACGGAGAAGAGAACTGGAGACAGATATGAAGGGAATTAAGAAGGCACGAAAGACCTTGAGTTGATGACACGTGACAGGAAGACTTGGCAGACGTTTGTTGAAGGCGCGTGCTCCTTTGGAGCTGAAGAATGATGCATTTATCAGCTAACTGCGAAACTGTTTAGATTCTAAAACTTATACCCACATAACACACATATGGGCATGAGGTATTGCGTATATATGTGGTCTGGTGCCGGACTGTATCGACTACGCCATTCCTCTGTATACACCAGCTTCGTGGTTCATGCTGCATGGGCAACAGCTTGACCTCTTTACCCAAGCGCCCAACCTGGCGTCGGCCGTAACATTGTCTTGGGAGCGCGTTCCTATGGTCAGTAATGACAGAAAGGAACACTACCCATATTTACAATGTTGCTGTTTTTATTGTTATATGGAGAGAGTGGGGTTGTAAAGTTCAGACTTATAGCTACATAACTTTATCATGTTCATATAACTCTCGCGTAGTTCCCCGAGATCTCTGTGAAGACAATGGAAGAACAAGCCTATTGCACCTTCATGCATGTCGTACAAGGCCACTGACATGAGGTCATTACTCCTCAGCTCCCCGTGGAACAGTGGCCTTCAACAATGTTGTGCCAAGTCCTCCTGTCCTGTTTCCACCCGCTTTATGTCCTCTAAAGTCCTTCCACCTTTATCTCCAGACGTCCCTTGGTCTCCCTCCACTCTCTTTCACCTCGCGGACCCAGAACAAGTACTGCCCAGCAACTCCAACATTATGTTCTCCCAACATTATGTTCTTCCAACATTATGTTCTCCCAACATTATGTTCTTCCAACATTATGTTCTCCCAACATTATGTTCTTCCAACATTATGTTCTCCCACTTATGTTCTCCCAACATGATGTTCTCCCAACGCGCATCCTACACATCGCTCACCTCTACATACGCCCTTTGGTCTCCCACCACCTCTCTCACCCCGAAAAAAGGACTGCCCCTGCAACGCTATTCCTTTGTTCTCCCAGCGCGCGTCCCACCTTTCGCCAGCACCATCCTCCCATCCCTCGCTCCACCTTCACCCGTACGCATTGAAAGATAAAATATCAATTTATTAACGGGCAGTTTATATGTAATAACAAAATCAAAAATGCCCATCTTTTCACCAATAACACATTTCTCACGGCAGATCATGAAAACGGTAAAGCAGACTAACTCCTTACACACCCCATCCCGCTGCAAAGATATCACCGAATGTGGATACAGAAACAAATTTCAAACAAAATTTTTATGAATATTCACAACAACATATTCACAAACAACTGCAATAATATTAAGAATAGTAATTATACCCGTCAAGAATGACTCGAGCTGGGGGAATGGTATTAAAGCCAACATTTTCACATTTCAAAATCTGCAGCGCATTTAGAAGACTGATGATCTTGTTTGGTCACACATAAAATGATACATACTACCAGCTCAACAGAAGAGAACAAGTGGTAACCTTCAGACTCCGCGCTGGCCACAAAAGGTGGAGAAATCCTCTATTCAACAAGCTAAAGATAGGAACTACCGATGTGTGACTGTGACACTGATAAAATGACTGCTGAACATCTGCTTCAAAGTTGCCCAACATATGCGGGATAGAGAAAGCGCATATGGCCGACACCAGTACCATTCGTGGAAAAGCTCTACGGAGATTCAAATAGCCTCAAACTGACTACTGCTTTCTTTTAAAACATTCAAGCAGATGTCTGAGAGTGTACGAAGAAGAAGAAGAACACATACCACACACAGATAAGTTATAATATTTGGTTATTTATTTGTTTTTGTCATTAAAAAAAAAAAAAAACAAACAAAAAACCAAACAAACAAACTTGTCCAACTCTTGTCGTGTATTAAAAGTTCTTGTTTGTCGGGACGCTGTCAATTCTGTTCCTTTGATTCAGTAAAAGAGCTTTTAATACCGACATTGGCCAATTGATGGAGTCAACGTGTGTAGTGAAATTTGAGTTTGCAGTCACCCCAAGACACTGACCAATCGATAGTTTTAATGTCTGTATTAGGATAACAGGTTTAGTTATTTTACCGAAAAAAAAATCCAACTGGTTTCCTCATTCGGGTTCGAACCCTAGTAGCGCAACGTTTCTGTCTAGCCAACTGTAAAGACAGCGAAACTGACGCTGTTGTTGAATTAGGGAAGGCAACGACAGTAAGGACAGGAACTGATTGTCATACCTCCTAAAGCTGAGACCCAGTATAGTGAAGTCTCTAACACTTCACTTCTCTACGGCAGTATCTGCTCTGTGACTGTCTAGTCATTTCTGGGTTTGAATGCAGGCAGCGTTATACTGCAGTCTGCCCAGCTGTAAATTAGGCACCCGACTCTGCTCTTGTGTTAGGGATGGCAAAGGCAGCGATTAAGAGAACTTCGTCCCATCACCTCATAAACATGAGACCTAGAATAGGAGAAGTCTATAACACTTCACTCCCCTATAGAAGTATATGTTATGGGACTAAATTTACCTTTAGACATATCAAAGAAAATGGCCCAGGGGTTGCCTCCGTGCATGTATGGTTATGAAAGTTTGTCGGTATGTTACAAATAGATGGGCAAACCGATTGCCATAAAGTGTATGGAAATGAAAATCCTCTTGTCATTTGATGTAAAAAAAAAAAATTTAAAAAATGGACATATGGATGAAAGGTCAATGGAAACGCAATTTCTATTCATTTCTCGGAACTTTACACAACACGAGCACAGACATGTCGCGTCTATACAACATGAAGACAGCCCAAACACGGAATAGACATGTCGGATGTACACAACAGACTCGAGTTCTAGAGGTACCGGGTTCGATTCCTAGTTGAGGAAAAATAATTTATGTAAATGTTTTTATCACAAAAAGTGGTCCTACTGATGTCATGTCATAATCCCTCTGGTCTCCTGGGTATTGAGATCGGATGCCTAGCCTTCTCGGATAAGGGCGAAAAAATAGGAGGTCCCGTGTGCAAGATGCGCACGTTAAAAATCAGACGGCAGTTGGAAATCGTAAAGAGTAGGCCTATCAGGCTGCTGCCTTGGCAAATTTTGAAATCTAAAAATCTACCCACTACAAAAATATTTATAGAATGTGTGATTCTTGTATATACACATTGGGATTCTCGCCGGTGCTACGGATTTCGTGCACTGTGCTGAGATCCTCCTTGTGTGTTCTAAGGGAGGAGATTGGAGCAGTGATGGGGCAATCCGTGTGCAATGAAGACAGTCCTTAAAACCAAACAAACCACCAGACAGACTAAACACGGAATAGACATGTTAGTTGTACGCATCACTAGACAGATTAGACACGAATTAGACTTGTTAGTTGTACGTATCACTTGACAGATTAGACACGAATTAGACTTGTTAGTTGTACGCATCACTAGACAGACTCATCATCTCATCTCAACCCGTTACCCGTCATGGGTCGTAGGGGTGCCATTGTGGAAGCATCAGCAGACAGGGTCCTCCACTGCTCTCTATTCTCAGCAATGCGTACAAGTGTGGAAAAACCGTGTCCTGCCCATTCTTTGATGTTATCAGCCCAGGATTTTCTTTGCCTTCCTCTTCTCCGTTTACCTTCGACTGTTCCCTGGAGGATCATTTTCGAAAGGGAGTCATGACGAGTTACATGCCCAAACCAGGCAAGCTTTCGACGTTTCACTACTGACAAAAGTGGTTCTTGGTGGCCTGCATAAGTGTTTATCTTCTCTCTAACATAGACATTTGTTTTGTGCTCTTTATAGCAAATGCGCAAAATTCTTCTATAACATTTATGCTCGAAAGCCTGAATCCTTCGCTCCGTATCTGCAGTGAGTGTCCAGCTCTCACACCCATACAAGAGAATAGATAATACAAGTGATTTGTATAATTTGATCTTCACAGGAAAACTGATGTTACTTTTTCAGATCACATTCAGTCTAGTCATGGCAGCTGAGGCCATCTCAAGTCTTGTCTTGATTTCTTTACTTGATTTCCCATCACTACATATAGTGGACCCGAGATATTTAAAGGTGTTAACTTCTTCTAACGTTTGCCCATTTAACGTAATGTTGGTCGGAACATGTTTCTTATAGCTATTCACCAATATCTTGCTTTTTTCTATATTAATTTCCATCCCATATGTTCTTGTTACTTTCTCCAGTCTAGAGGTAAGGTCTTGAAGTTCTGATTCTGTTCCAGCTATCAGATCGATATCATCAGACATGTTAGTTGTACACATCACTAGACAGACTAAACACGAATTATACTTGTTAGTTGTACACATCACTAGACAGACTAAACACGGAATAGACTTGTTAGTTGTCCACATCCCTAGACAGACTAAACACGGAATAGACTTGCCAGTTGTACACATCACTAGACAGACTAAACACGGAATAGACATGTTAGTTGTACACATCACTAGACAGACTAAACACGAAATAGACATGTTAGCTGTACACGTCACTAGACAGACTAAACACGGAATAGACATGTTAGTTGTACACGCCACTAGACAGACTAAACACGGAATATACATGTTAGTTGTACACATTACTAAGCAGACTAAACACGAAATAGACATGTTAGTTGTACACGTCACTAGACAGACTAAACACGGAATATACATGTTAGTTGTACACATCACTAGACAGACTAAACACGGAATATACGTGTTAGCTGTACACATCACTAAGCAGACTAAACACGGAATAGACATGTTAGTTGTACACATCACTAGACAGACTAAACACGGAATATACATGTTAGTTGTACACATCACTAGACAGACTAAACACGGAATAGACATGTTAGTTGTACACATCACTAGACAGACTAAACACGAAATAGACATGTTAGTTGTCCACATTGCTAGACAGACTAAACACGGAATAGACTTGTTAGTTGTACACATCACTAGACAGACTAAACACGGAATAGACTTGTTAGTTGTACACATCACTAGACAGACTAAACACGGAATAGACATGTTAGTTGTCGACATCACTAGACAGACTAAACACGGAATAGACTTGTTAGTTGTACATATCACTAGACAGACTAAACACGGAATAGACATGTTAGTTGTACACATCACTAGACAGACTATACACGGAATAGACTTGCCAGTTGTACACACCACTAGACAGACTAAACACGGAATATACATGTTAGTTGTACACATCACTAGACAGACTAAACACGGAATAGACATGTTAGTTGTACGCTTCACTAGACAGACTAAACACGGAATATAAATGTTAGTTGTACACATCACTAGACAGACTAAACACGGAATAGACATGTTAGTTGTACGCTTCACTAGACAGACTAAACACGGAATATACTTGCCACTTGTACTAGACAGAGTAGACACAAAGTAGGCAGCTCGAGTGTGCAGAACAAGAAGACACTCTAACCACGGAATAAAGTCATGTCTACAAAACAAGAGCACTGACTAAAAGACAGTAGACAGGTCAAGTCTACACATGACCGATACGGCCTAAAACACGATAGACAAGTCACGTTTACAGAACACCAACACAGTCTAAACACGGAATGGGCATGTCACGTCTACACTATATAAGACACGAATTAGGCATACATTGTCTACACAATACGATGTTAGTCTAGAGACAGAATACATAGGTCAAGCTTACGCAGTGCGACGACAGATTAAACACGGAATAGACAAGTCAAATTCTATACAACACAGTCTAAAGCACAACAGACAAGTCTAGTCTATACAATAAAAGCTCAGTCTAAACAAAGGATAAACTGGTCTAGTCTACACAACATAAGCTCAGTCTAAACAAGGAATGTATTCGTCTAGTCTACATAACACGACCAGTCTAAACACGTAATAGACTGGTCTAGTCTACGCAACACGAGCTCAGTCTAAACACGGAGTCGCCTAGTCTAGTCTACACAACACGAGTTCCGTATAAAAGCGGAATAGACTGGTCTAGTCTACAAAACATGAGCTCTGTCTAAACAAGGAATAGGCAGGTCTGGCCTACAGAAAACGGGCTCAGTCTAAACACGGAATAGACTGGTCTAGTCTACACAACAAGGCCGGTCTAAACAAGGAAAAGTCTGGTCTAGTCTACACAACACGAGCTCAGCCTAAACACGGAATAGACTGGTCTAGTTTATAAAACCCGAGCTCAGTGCAAACAAGGAATAGACAGGTTTAGTATACACAACATAAAGTAGACAAGTCTAAGCTACTCAACACGAAGACAGATCTAGTCAACACAACACAAAATAGACAGGTCTAATCTACACAACACGGAATAGAAGGTCTAGTCTACACAACATGCAATAAAGTCTAGTTTACACAACACGAATTATACAACTCTAATCTACACAAAGCGGAATGAACGTGTCTGGTCTTTACAACATGAAATATACAGGTCTAGTCTACACAACATGAAACAGACAGGTCTAGTCTACACAACACGGAATAGACAGATCTAGTCTACACAATATGAAATAGACAGGTTTAGTCTACACAACACGGAATAGACAGGTCTAGTCTACACAACGCGGAATAGAAAGGTCTAATCTACACAACACATTATAGATATGTCTAGTCTACACAAAACGGAGTAGACATGTCTAGTCTACACAATACGGAATAAACCAGTATAGTCTACACAAAACGGAGTAGACATGTCTAGTCTGCACAACAAGAAGCAGACAACAGATGAGCTGACAAACGTAGCTACATGTCAACGGTTTACCGAGACAGTTATTTTAATCTTGCAGGCCTGGATAATGCCTACTGATTTTTTTACCGTGTATAACATTCTCGAAGCAAAAATACAAAGACAAAACCAGACCGACCACGAAGCCTATTAAATACGTGGACATGCGCCCTATTATAACCGATGAACTTGTGTCTAGGTTGCTCGGGTGCAAGGGAAAGGAAGGCTTTGGTTGGCATATTGTTTTGTTTTGTTTTTTATTCATGTACCATACTATCTGGCGGAGGCGATCATGTCTCTCCACAGCATGCGGTCCCCAGTAATGTCTATCAATTATGTTGTTGACTTTTGTCAATACCCTGATGTTAACCCGTCAAAATTCTTCTCTCTTTTTTGGTCTTTCATATTGTCACAATATATTCCAACTTGCCTCTATGTCGTTTCCTGGTGGTCTCTGAAGAGACAACGGAAGAAATGGTCTACTGAACTATCAGGCATGTCGTACAAGGTGACTAATGTGAGGTTGGGCATGGGACTATCAAACAGATTGACACAAAAACCGCCGCTACAAGAGAATGTGAATGAAGGTTTCTTGCAAGGGGACAAGCTGCAGGAGTGGCTACGTGCTCTGTAAAGTGTACCAAGGACAATAATGATATTCCAACCTGTTCTCACAACGTGTCCATCGAAAATGGATTCCTTCTTCTAATTTACGCAGTAAGCTTCCTTTTCGCGGTGATTGAAAAGGACATGCAATCATTTAATGAACACTGTTAACTTTATCACCAATCATAGAAGACAGAGGTCATGACACTCAATGTGAGCAATCCCGAGCCCATAACAATAAGGAACCAGAAACTAGAACATACAGACACATTTACATACCTGCGATGTATAGTAAAACCAGACGGCGGAACAAGCAAAGACATCAACAACAGAATGAATAAAGAAAGAACAGCCTTTGCTAGTCTAAACAACATCTGGAAGTCCTCTCAGTATAGCACAAACACCAAATTAAGATTATATGAGAGCTGTGTACTTTCTGTGCTTCTCTATAGTGCGGAATGCTGGAGAGTAACCGAAGGAAATTGTCCTCTTTCCACACAATCTGCCTAAGGAAAATTCTCCGAATTTTTGAGCAGAATACCATCACCAACCAAGAACTGCTTACTCGGAGCAACCAAGAGGACATGCACACCATCATAGCTGGCAGACGCTAGAGTTTGGTTGGCCATGTCGTCAGAAGAGACCCCGATGCCATCACAAGAACAGCTATGCTATGGACCCCAGAAAGATAGCGAAAGAAATGCCGACCAAAGACAACCTGCCGGAGAACTGTGGAGGCTGAGATGTAAAGATTGAACCAGAGCTGCAGTACTGCACGAAGGATGGCTGCCGACCGAACAAAGTGGAAGCAGTTTGTTGCTGACTAACAAGTCACTGACTGCTTTAAGAGTTGGCGACTAAAGATTAAAGAAGAAAGAAGAAGAAGTTAACTTAATCATCGTCATCCTTATCATGTCCATTTTAGCTCCTTATAAAGCATGAACCATCACTACAACTGGTCCCCTTTGCAAGAGGCCAACACCAAAACATTCATGGGCTCACTCAGCGGTTGTTCTAAATAAGGTTGCCAGCCACAAGCGCAATTTCACCTTAGTCGCCTCCTACGACATGCTTAAGAAGCAGACATTCTGTTCTTTCTGTCTCCTTAGAGTCTCACAGGAAATACGCGATACGCCTGATACATACCAGTAACCTTACCATTCCAAATTAAGTACTAAGTATTGAGACTTTGCTAAGGTGGCGTTCGTGAAAAACAAAGTAATGAACCACTCGCAACAATAAAGCTTGCATCCCTTAACTGAAGAGTTGAAACCAAACAATTAATGCCACATCACCAAAACAGTATCCCGTCAACAATGAAATAGTTTACGAAGTTTCACACACAAATAAAAAACCCTGAATGTGTTTCAAATATACATCACAATCAGCACTTGGCTATCAAAGCTGAAAAAAATCCCATCATGAATACAACACACTATGATTAAAACACTTGTAATCTATGCCAACGACGCACACGAACACGACGGATAAGAAAAAACAAACCATTAAGTTAAATCTCTACTTGGATCAGTTGTGAATTAATTAACACTGCAACTGAAACACCTTATTACAACGCAGGCACCTTGAAAAATTACACAGGCAAGTCCACATCGTGTTTCGTGCACAGGGACTGTTAAGTTAGTAGGTATGAAGTTAGAATGCGCATTAATAACCAGGCCCCTTTTCAACAATACAACCAGACCCAATTGCATTATCTGTCAGTTTAGGACCTAGAAAAATTTTGTGGCCCTGGCTAATCTCCGGGCTCTGATAACACCACGGCTTGTTTCGGGCAGACGCTATCGGTCCTAATTCTCTTCGTAAGAAGATAACGGAGCGTTGTTTCCCTTTGACTTTGTGATAAGTCTTTGGGTTCTTGGGTGTGGGGCCGTTGGAGGTTGGGGGGTCAAAGGTTTATAGGTCATGACCGCGAAGGGGCCAAATTTAAAAATATCGCAAATAATCAAGGAAAAATGGGTAAGAGGCAGGCAGTCATAAGAGAAAGACAGAAAGAAAGATAGAAAAAAGAGAAAAGAAAGACAGACGGAAAGAAAGAAGTTGTATAGTAGATCATAGGCGTACTTATAATATTTGGCACCGGGGCGAACCCTACCTTTGACACCCCCATAAATAACACACAGAAAAGTATATTACGCCTCCAAGTAGATCTTTAAACATTGAGTACTGTAATAATAGTGTCAGATGGCACCCACATCCCGCCTGTTGCCCTGGACGCCACTGTAGCAGACAACAGAAACGTAAGAGGAGTGATAGGCTCACATGGAAATGGAACCATGAACAACCCGAATGGCGCCATCACCTCGCTACGGGAGTGAATTGTGAAAAAACCATGCGGTCAGTTATAAAAGGCAAAATTTGCCCTTTAGCAGCTACTGCTGCAGAGAAGCAAAGTGTTATAGACTTCACCTTATTAGGTCTAGTTTGTTTGTGAGACGGGGAAAACCAGTTCCCTTCCTCGCTACCTTTGCCTTCCCTGACTCAAAAGCAGAATCAGGTATCTACTTTTATAGCTGTGTAGAACGGAGTGCGATTCTACCTGGTGTCTAACCCATTTCCTTGACATGCAAGCGCTCTAGGTACAGTGCCACTCGACGGTCTATAATTGCGTTTGATGTTTTTTTTCTTTTCTTCTTCATGTCTTAAAAAAATATACTTATCATAATTATTACTTGGGTTGTGCATGAAGCTGGTCACCTTATTATGTATGTTACTTTACATTCTGTTATCTTACTGATAGAAATTGATGAAAGCATTGGACAAGTATATCCAGGGTGATAGCAATTCAAAAGTCCAATGGATAACGACAACAGTAACTTGTGAAGTAAATGCAGGTTTATTTGACGTTATTTTAATCTAGCGACGTTCTTTTCAAACACCGTGATGTTTAAAAATAATGAACGCATTGCGCAAAAAAGAGACGTAACATTTTAAAACAAATAGCTTTATAAACAACTATAACACATAAGGAAGGGAAACCCGAGGCCTGTAAACAGTAAATAAATATTAGACAAACATAAAGGTATGTTTTCAAGCACTCGTAAGAAATAAAGAAGCACTTTTGTGTTATGAATGTTTATACAATACCAAAAACCTACCCTCTGTCCTGTACTTACTGTTCTTAGTCTACTATCATTTACTAGACACAGTATTAAGGTCTTTGTCTTATGTGGACTGACCTATACTGTATAATAGGGGAACAACAGAAGTGATTGCGTCATTAATAGGCTGGACTGCCCATGGTAAATTTCCGGTGTTATGTCTTGCGGTTCGCACTAATGACCCGTCATGGAAGCATCATTTTTTGGTGATGCCTAGATGGCAGACAGGATAGTGAGATTCGCTTGCATAGTTAGGCGGAGTTGTCGCACGGAAGGTCCTGGGTTCGAGTCCTGGATAAGCCACTCACGTCTGTTGTTTTTCTGTTGTCTAGTGTTCTACTTCTTTATTTCTTACGAGTGCCTGGAAACATACCTTTATGTTTGTCTCATATTTATTAACAACTGCTGCAAGAGATAATGAATTATTGGTGCAGGTTTCTTGTAAGTGACCAAGTTCAAGGTGACTACTTTGAGGTTTGCATAATGCTGGCAACATCATCATGTACAACAAATTGCTACAAAACCCACCGCTGCAATAACATGTGAAGGCTTGGTGCAGGGGGTCAGCTACAATGGTGGCGCCTTGCTCCGTGATGATTGCAAAAGAGAATAATGACTATGATTATTTAATAACAATTAATAATTATGTCAATAAAATAATTTAATGACAACATGTGCACGTACGTCTAATCACCGGACATATGGATTTAAATTTAATACCGTCTTTTTGATTCACAACTTTTCAAATGACGTTTATGATCCTTCGGGATTGCATAATTTTGTTTACATAGCACATGCTGTAATTTTCTCCGCTTTTATTATTCTATATCATTTCAATTAAAAATAATTTAAACAGGTGATTGACACTTTCATCGCAGCAAGAAGAATGTTTTCGCTTAATGTAACAAAAAATGTTTCCGTACTTCAGATTGGAGCAAACTTGACCGTTATATCGGTATTTTATAAAGGTGGTTTTCGCTACATTGATCAAGACGTGTTTTCATATTTTCGTTTAGAGTAAACTAGTCAGATTAAAAAGGTATTTCCAATGAATTATTATTTTAAAAAAAAATATTTCTTTGCCGTAGGGAAGGAAAGTGTTAGAGACTTGACCTGAACTACGTCTCAGCTTAATGAGGTGGGGTGACCAGGTACCATTCTTACTGCCATCGCCTTCCTTAACTTAAGAGCAGAGTCAGGTACCCATTTTTATACCTGGGCAGACTGGTGCGTGACTTGAACTCAAGGCTGGATTTAGCTATAAGCTAAATAAGCTACAGCTTAGGACCTCACAGTCTGAGGGTGCCTCTCTTGCCAAGGTCAGTTGTTGCACGGCCTGATTCTCTCTGACCAATTGCCAAAAAGGGCCTCCACAGCTTCCTATAGTTTAGGGCCTCATCATATCGAAATCCAGACCAGCTTGCACTGGTTTCTAACCTGGTACTTTGCCTGAAGTAGCAAGCGCTCTGAGCACACAGCCACTCACACGAGTATCTAAGATACCAAAACAAATCCTCATCTATCAGTCCCCCCAGGAGCATAAACCTTCACCAAACGTACGTCACTTCCTCTCGTCACGTGCCATCAAGTTCTTTCTATGTTTTCTTCATCCACTGGTCGTATGGCTCCAGGTCTCTGCTCTATTTACTTTTTGGTCTGGTTCTAATTTTCTTATCGTAGGAATTCCAGAACAAGCAGTGCACTGTAATGCTAGCAACTGGGGGTTTCTTTCCCTGTTTTCCTATCCAACGCCAGGGACTTCTTTTCAGATCTTAATCCGCTGGCGTTTGTCCGGTTGTTTTCATCAGTTCTACATTGATAATATTGTCGTACCATTTCAAATAATAATAATAATAATAACAACAACAGCCCCCTTCAGTAATAACTGACTATGCGCATGCGCCTCTGAGGTGACAGCCCTCAGCTGCTTATTTTCCTGGTGTTCCTTGCGATGTTTTTTCATCTCTTCTGCTTGAAGTGAGAGCTTCTTTTCGCCCAGTCTGAGATGGTCCCGTAGAGAGCATCTGTTGCGTGCATATTTTGTCGCACATATTACAAAAATCGATATGGCTATTTAATATGGGAAAAATATAGACATTCATTCATTTGTGTATGAAAATGCTGTCTATGGGGAAAGCGAGATAATCCATGTTTGATTCACACTTTTGATTATAGAAGTAATCGTTCTGGATATTGATCCGGCGCAAGGATATTGCTCTTATATTTGTACTTATTTTTAGGGCCAGAAAATAGATTAATTTGCTTATTATGTTTATGGCCTGAATTCATATGTATTACATATTATTAGTACAAGTAGAATCAGTCCTATATTGTATATTTTGGATGGGTAGGCGGGACTAGATTCTTATTATTCCGGTCTAGCGGAAGTATGAGTTGTCTTGACAAGTCGTGATGAGTTCCGATGTACCGTGATAATGGCGGGTACGCACTTTTCAAAGGGCTGGTAGATTCTTAAGGAAATATGATTCATGAAGTGGTTTTCTTCTAAAGGAGATGGTATCTCTACTATAGTTTATGTTAGAGACTCTCCTAAGGTACGGTACAATGTATAATTCGGACTCCATGTATTGCCAGACCCTATTTTGATGATCTCATGTCGATTCGACCTAGATGGAACATTGTGCTTCGTATCGCTAGGGTCGTGTTTTGTATCGACAAAGATGACAGACTTTCCTACAGCGGTTATGGCTACGTGAATTAACCTGATCACCGTAGAGCTGTATGGGAACATTTATGAAATCATTTATATACCCATTATAAATTAACTCTGGCTTATATTCTCCTTCCTATGAATGAGTGAACGACAACTCAGGGAGGCGGCCATGTTAGATTTCGGTCATCATATGTTTTGATCACTGCCAAGAGAACAGATTATTTATCCTATTATCGGACAGTGACAGGGAGATCTCAATCTTGCTAGAAACCCCCTCTTTCGTGGTTTCATAATATATGCTACAAACTATGGACGTCAAGTAACTTTAGTTATTTACCGATCTGCCTTCACTGACGCGTTTAGTCAGATAGGGGGATGCGGCCATAATGTATCATGACAATTGAACTTTTGATGTACTGCCCATTATTTCTGAATGTGTCATGACTTCAGATCTGCTATGTATACCTACAAATTGATATGTCAACATACCATGATGTACTCGTATGTCCCAGTGTGTACGTCTGAATAAATTGAGTAAACAAAGATTCCAGCAGTCTGCATTGGTGCCTTGTAGACACAAGTGTATGAGTGGTTATATTGGTCAGCACACGAACAGTACACCATTCGCGGTAATCACACTCTACACTTCTACTTCATACATACACCATCCTGCGTCGGTTGGAGTGACCAAGTTTAGGGCCTGCTTCCCCTGGAGCCTTTGCCTTCCCTAACTCAGGACTAGGGTGAGTTACCCATTTACAGCTGGGTAGACTGGGGGCATGCCTGATCTCAACAACACACCACTCTTCCTTACAGAGCATACAGACTGACACTTTACAGAGTGGAAAGAAGAAAAGAAACTTTACAGTGGCGAGCCAGATTCCTGGGTCCAGCTTACGCAGTTTTGTGTTGAGAATCACAGTTTACAGCTGAAAGAACATTTGTTTGAACACATCAACACCAGTAGGACAGCTATACAGTCGATGTCAGCTTGACCTGTATTACCGATAGGATGCTGTATCTAGGTCAGCGCTTGTTGACAGTTTTTCGCTGTACAGACAGTATTACACAGGACAGTGGTATCAAGTGTAGAAAATATCTGGAGCAGTATTGTTGACATTTCTCAACGTACAGAAGAATCACAGTGTTGTTGAACATAAAGTGCATAGTTCATCGTTGGATCTTCATATGCTCAACAGAGAAAAATTGACAGTGTAATAGTTTAAAATTAAATCTATTACTGAATAAAGTGGCAAGTTATTAGTATTAAAATAAACTGTGCCTGCTTTACAATACTATACCTGCAACACATTCCATTCATGACATAAATTATATTGTATGCTATATGCTATTTATGCTTACATGTTATTTGTTATGTATTAAATTAGTTTTTGTTCTGTGTGACTAGTACAAGGTATGCCGAGTGACATTGGTCTGGTACTAGGATTCTATAGGTACACATTTTCTTAATTGGAAATTTGTTAGCAACAATTTGCTGCTATTTCTGTTAGTTGTGATGAGGTGTTCTTTTCTTCGTTGTTTTTGTTAATAATTTTGTGTTCCTTAGTTTTGTTTGATTTGTTTGTATAATTGTAGGTCTCATCTTTTCTATTTTTGATTTCTTTACACCCTTATGTTTATACACTGTGGCGTTATTTGTCTTGTTATCTTATTGCAGTTATCATCACGGATTCTGTGATCATTTTTTTTTCATTTCTCCTATTTAATTTAATTTGATCTCTGCAAATGTTTTCATATTGTCTTTTCTTGTTTGTCCTTTGTAATGTCTTTAGTTGACATATGACATAGGAGTTATAGTGGTATACACTGATAGTATAGTACAGATCAGTACTTTATGATTATTTTCCACAGGTACCCAAGTGATCTTTGATTACATTGAGATATACAAGACCTTTGTAAGGCTTGTCTCCCACAGTATTTGAGATACAGTTATTGTTGTCCACAGGTACTAAAGTTATCATTGGTTATTATAAACCATACAAGTTTGGACTAAGACTAAGTCTATGGTATAGACTTGTCTCCCATTAAAGTGAAATAGGGTAATTTATTTACTTTTTCAGGTTTCTGATTTAAGAAGACAATATGTCTACATTAGAGTATTTTATTGCACAAGGAAAATCTCTTGATAAGACTGGAAAAGACTTAGAACAATGGGCTGTTGCTCAATATGACAAAGCATTAGCTGCAGAAGAGAAAAAAACTGCTGCTGCTGTTGAAGAAAGAAAAGCTGCTGCTGAGGAAAAAAAAGCTGCAGCTGAGGAGAGAAAACTTCAAATAGAAGAAAAAAAAGCTGCTGCAGAAGAAAGGAAAGCTCTAGCTGAAGAAAAAAGATTAGAAAAAGAAGCTGATACTGCTGCTGAACTTAAGAAATTGCAGATGCAAGTGGAGGAAAGGAGATTTGATGCAGAACAGAAAAAATTAGAAGTTGCTGCTGCTGCAGAACAGAAAAGATTAGATAGAGAAGCTGAAGAGAGAAAAGCAATAAGAGAACATGAGTTAGAATTAGAGAAATTAAAATTGACATGTATGAGTAATGTTAATCAGGCATCTGGTGGTAATGGTAAACCCTTTGTGTACAAGGTCAAGGTACCAGCGTTTAACCCTACCAGTGATGACATAACATTTTGGCTTTCTAGATTTGAACGGGCTTGTCGATCTCATAATGTTGACAAATCACAGTATGTGAATCAGTTGTCTGAAAATCTAAAAGGGGAGTCTCTGAGTAAGTTTATATTTTTGTTGAAGAGGCCGACAAAGATAATTATGATGCTGTTAGGGCAGCTTTGATAAAGAGATATCAGCTGTCTGAGGAAGGTTACCGTCTTTTTGTTTAAAACAATGAGACCTGAGGTAGGTGTAGAATTCTCAGATTTCATCTCAAAAGCACGAATTACACTTTCACGATGGATTGAATTATCCAAAACAGAGAAAACATTTGATGGTCTTACGGATTTATTGCTAAGAGACAAGGTCATGTCTTCTGTAAATAAATCATTCCTAGAGTTCTTACATGAGCGTAAACCTGGTACAATAAAGCAAATGGAAGAATATTGTGACCAGTATGCCACGGCACACCCTGACATGATTCTTAGTAACTCTAACATTAAAGAGAGTATGCCAGTTGCTTCGGCAACAGAATATAATCAGAATTACTCACACAAATTCCAAGGAGCTAAAAATAAATTTGATAAAAAGGTTAATTGGAATAAGTATCAAAACCAAGATAACCACTCAAATCAGGGTTCTTCTTCGAAGAACTGGAATCGGGCTGATAGTCTCGACACGCGAGGGGTACCCATAATGTTAGAAATTCTCGGAAAGGGAGTAGCTATAGGAACTACCCAAGTGCTTCATGGAGACAAAAAAACCAATATTACAGGGATACTCAATATAACGAGCATGATGATTATGATCATGAATATTATGATTCAAACCCAAATAGGGGTTATAACAGAGGCAATAATAATTATAGAGACAATTATAACCGAGGTAGATCACAACACAAAAGACATGGTAAATCTTATTACCAGGCTAACTCTGCACAACAGGAGTTCCACGACACCGATAATCAGAATAATGATAAAAAAGACTCCAACAGTGTAGCAAATTCCGCTTTCGATTTTGCTAGAGCATCTGAGTGTTCGCAATGCAAAACATTATTCGATCCAACCACAGTTTCTACTTTAAGCTGCGGTCACCCGCTTCCCGCTCTCCATGCGTCAATTGCGCATAATGGAAGGGGTGCTCTTGTCTTTAATAGGGGCCTAATAGATGGTACTCCGGTATCAATTCTTTTCAATTCGGGGTGCACTACCATTGGAGTGAGGCAATCACTCGTAAATCCTTCTCGAGCTACAGGCAATATAGTCAAATGTGTAACATTTGGTGGCACATTGGAGAAGTACTCCACTGCCATTATCAATATTGCTACGCCTTTCTTTACAGGAGAGGTGCAAGCATGTCTCTTGCCGAATCCGATCGCTGATCTTATCATCGGTCGCATTCATGGAGTGAAAGAATGCACTCCACAGCAAATCTCTAATTGGGAAAATGTTAATATGCAATCTGCTAATGCAGTAATCACTAGGGCTCAAGCTCTTAATATGCCACAATCTTCACATTCTGAAGATAATGATGCGCAGATCCAAGATGATGCCTTGGAGATTTCCCACGATTCCTTTATCAAACAGCAGGAAGATGATCCTACTCTAAAGAAATTCTTTACTCTGGCAAAAAAAAGGTGATCCGAATAAGGATACAAATCGTAAATCTTGGATTACGATGAAGAATGGCGTACTTGTACGTATGGTACAAGACTCCGCTAAGTCCATTCATTCTCAAATCCTTGTGCCTAAAAATATGAGAGTTAAAATCTTACAGCACGCTCATGATTCGCAATGTGCTGGACATATGGGTTTTTTCCCGTACTAAAGCTAGAGTTCTTCAATCTTTCTTTTGGCCTGCTGTGAATAAGGACATACGAATCTATTGTCGATCTTGTAAAGTATGTCAAGAGATTAAATCCAGAGGTCCACGCCATGATGCACCTATTCAGGCTGCAGACATTCCCATTCGGCCATTTCAAAAAATGGCGATAGACATCATTGGTCCATTTAAGATAAAGTCTGCTAGAGGACACCAATTTATTTTGACGTGTGTTGATATGTGCACACGTTGGCCGGAGGCTGTTCCTCTAAAGAGCATAACTACTGCTGATGTCGCAGATGCTCTTTGGTTAATATTTTCTCGTCTGGGGTTTCCAGCAGAAATATTATCCGACCATGGTACCCAACTCATATCGGATACCATGTCTCAAGTACTGTCGACTCTGAAGATAGAGAGATCGCTGAGTAGTATTTATCATCCTATGTCCAATGGGATGGTGGAACGTTTGAATAGAACTCTGAAAAACCTACTAGGTAAGATAACAGAAGATCATCCTCAGAATTGGGATAGGGTTTTACCCGCGGCTCTCTTTGCATATAGAGAGGTCGCCAACGAACATACAGGATTTTCTCCCTTTGAACTTGTCTTTGGCGCGAAACCGCGAGGTCCTATGTCCTTACTTCATGATCTTATAACTGCTGATAATATTGTCGATGACACAAAATCCTCTTATGAATATGTCATCGCACTTAGACACAAGATTATTGAAGCATGCAAATTGGCAACTGCTTCTTCTGAATTTGCGAAACAGAAGGCAAGGGAATTTGCCAATAAAAAGAGATGTTTGCGACAACTTTGTCCATGTGACAAAGCATTTGTCTTGCTACCTTGTAGGGAAAATAGACTTCTCATTTCTTGGAAAGGTCCGTACGATATAATATCAAAAGTTTCCGATGTTGACTATATCGTCGATATTGACGGGAAGCGTAAAACCTTCCACATCAACATGCTCACGGAATTCCATGAACGTCCTGATTATTTACAACCTGTTTTCCAGGCAACGGACGATTTTCCAGTCCAACATGGACAGTACTCATCTCTGTCAGTAATACAGGATGAGGAAACGAGTTTCTCGGATGTAAATTTACCTTTTCCAATGATTCCTCTTCACTCTAATGAATCATGGAAAGATGTTGCAATTTCTCCAGAATTATCTCCAGGAGAGCAGAAACAAGTTTCTACTATGTTAGAACAATTTCAGGATGTCCTTACTGACATTCCTGGTCAAACTGATGTCATTCAACATGACATTATTCTTACTGACCATAGTCCTATAAGAGTCAGACCGTATCCTATCCCGATACATTTTCAAGCACAGGTAGAGAAAGAGTTAGATGAGATGATAGAGTTAAAAATTATTGAACCATCCACATCAGCATATTCTTCGCCGATGGTTATAGTACGAAAAAAAGACAATAACATACGTCTTTGCGTGGATTATCGCAAATTGAATCAAGTGACTAAATTTGATGCGGAACCTATGCCTTTACTAGAAGAGCTACTTGTAGCGGGAGGTTATTTAAATTTATTTATTATGTAAGAGTATGCCAGTAAAGAGTTCTGACCTTACAAGTAATACCACAGTCTTAGAAATAAGCACTGGTGTATTGTTATCATAACAATAGTCAGACTGTGAAAACCCTGGCCCAGTTGGTAAGAAGTAGTACCAGGATTTAAGGTGTCTCCTCCCTGTGACTATCTTATGATTACTTATATGCTAGGGGATAAGTAAAATGTACATTCACTGAACCCACAAAATGGAAGAAGTGAATAAATCCTCAGGTACAGTTAAAATAGTTTAATAATTACACTAATATTCTATTTCTACTAGTTGGAAAAGAGTATACACATATATATAAAAATATTCACACAATTACTATTATTGTCTGTTTAGACTTCAAGATCTTAAATAATAAAGTTACTGAAATCACTGTTATTAGTCCTTTGAATTTAAGGATAACTGTCATCAGTTGACTGAGTTTCTGTATGGTTAATTATTGTTTTGAACTATTGGCTGTTTCACATGTATAGGTGGTCAGTGTCAAACAGGACACTTATCTTTCCAACTTGGTACTGCTGAAACTGTCCTTTGCTAATATCAGACTTGGTAGGCCCAACAGTAGGGATGCCAATGACCAGTTGAAGTTCACTCTTTGGGGTCCTGCACTTTTGTGGGATTGCCTCGGATGAACTGCACCAGCTTCTGATACTGGACAGTCTGGTTTGAGTTATTTCATGGAACCTGCAACATATCAGCCTTGGCTAGTATCTGGCTAGACTTGTAGCTGACTAGCACAGATGTCAGACCAGTCAGTCATCAGATGTCACCGTTATACAATCATAGTAAGCAAGGACATCATTTCAGTGATATAGCATTAATATTAACATGTCAATTAAGTGTAACTGACTAGCACATAAGTCAGACAAGTCAGTCATCAGGTGTCAAAGTTATACAGTCATAGCAAGTAACATCATTTCAATGATACAGAATTAATATTAACATATCAGTAATAAACATCATCTGGTTTATTCCGCTCCTATACATCCCTTCATATGCTATAACTTGATCCTTCCAAATCATATCAAGTACAAATTCAAATACTGATGCTATCCTTAGCATCTACACAAAAGTAATACATAAATAAAGAAAGTGAGTGACCACGTGATCAGGTTGCTTTCTACTGAAACTGGCTATAGAAAACTCCAGTTTACCAGCTGTAAATGGGTACAAAGTTGTGCGCTCGAACTAGGGAAGGCAAAGGCAGCGAGGAAGGGGACTAGTCACCTTAGCCTCGTAACTGGGATCTTCCATGCTGAAGTTTCTAACACTTCATTTCCCTATGACACTCTCTGCCATGGGACTGCCTTTATCTTCGTAATCGATAAAGCAATATGATAAATATATCTTCATTTGGCTGTGGGGCTATTTGTGATTAATTTTCCACAATGTACATGTTAGATCATATTAAAAATACAATACATTATATCAATGACTATTATACAGGCATATTTTGTGAATTCTATATGAACCTGAAATAACAAATATTATACACGGTAGTTATCATAATTTCGCTTACCCTCAGACTTCAGATACTGGACTTAAAAATGTTTCTGGCGATCCGCTCACAATTCATGGATAGTGGCGAACTCTGCCTCCAGTCTGGCTCAAACCTCTTTCGTTGTGTCCTCTCTCAGTTTACCGATCCGCTACTTATACGCAAAGCGCGGACGTATCGGAGAGTACCGACGTCACAGCCTAAACCTAACCTGAAAAATCCTTCCCGAACAGTGATTTCGGCCGATCTGTGCGTCGACTGAAATTTTGCCTTTATCATTCTCGGCATATATAATATCCATATTGTTCCATCTTATCTAGTTTTATACAGCTGATAAAACTCTATCTTCCTATCCATGTAAATTCCCAAACTGTTATTTGTTGCTTTTAATATTTAGAACAGAAGTGGGTTTACATGCTTTTAGCGTAACTGTGGGCAGCCGAAATACGCATATATCTCCGTAAATGAGAACTTCCTACCGTTCCATCTTATATGCAGTTATACACCATCCTTCCCTGTACTGAAATGTAAAATCCTTTTCATACGGATTCCCTTCTGTTTTTATTTATAGTTGGCGATTTCCTCTGTCCGATACACATTTCGCTGATACGCCGCCATTTTGAAAGCGGTCACTCGATCGTAGATGGGTTTATAAATCTAACTGATCCCGTTTGCAATGAATTGAAACCAATTTTGCGACATAGCTCCCCCATATTTTAAGCTGGATGATATCTAGCTTAACTATTGGGTACAAGACAATTGCAAAACGACCATTCCGAGGTTAGTTTTCCTTCCTTCTATCCTCCTCAAGCTCTGTGGGATGACGACTAAGAAAATCTGCGCCCACATTCTGTTTTCCAATAATATATTCATCCTTTACTATCTCTCTCCTTCCGGTTCGGCTTTTCATCCAGGCTCTTACTGCTGGTGAAACGGGGTCGGTAGGTTTCCCATGAAGTTTACCGCCCTCTTTTCGATGATAGTTGGATGTGGTTTTCCCTCGCAAATCCGTAGGTTTTTGATTTTCGCTACATGATTTGTTCCTTTTTCCCAGCGCATGGGGTTCAGACTGCAATTGAACCTGTGTGGGATGTTTCCTTTCCCCTCCCGTGCAAATCTCGGGAGTACCCCTGATTGCTGGTTTGCTTGTAGATTTTTGATGAAGCCTCTTCCGTCGACTTTCTGAATCTACATAGGTGCACTCTGGACAGGAATTTACATACTGATTTATGTCTTCCGTAATACCTGGCCAGTAGAACTGGGTGGCTATTCTTTGTTTTGTGGCACCATTACCCAGGTGTTCACTCAAAGTTGATATGTGTCCCCAGCCTATAACCTTATTCCTATAGGTGGATGGTACAACAATTTGACCATGACTTTTCGTCCCTCTGCCAGCTTTCCTGTACAAGAGTCCATGTTCCCTATAGAAGTGTCCTTTCCTTGGTGTGTTATGTGTCTTTGACAATTTGCCAAAACAAGGCTTCAATGTGCCGTCTGCTTCTTGAGCCCGTTTCATTTCAGTTGAATGAAATTTTACGTTGGTGTCCCTCTCTATGTTCCTGGAGTCAGCCTTGGTCTGGATTCCTGCCATAACCATAGGTTTTACAGGGTCTCCTAAGAAAACATATTTACGCCCCAACATTAGGGGGTAAAAGGGATCATCTATCACAGCTGCATTTATCTCCCCTTCCACATAGCGACAACTGACATGAATCTTTGCTATGGGTAATGTAAGGGGTGATGTTCCTTTTAGTGGCCCTTGAATCTCTACTGTTTCTGTGGTGATTTGTTCAGGGCACACCAGAGATGCACACACGACTGCGTCATAGGACAAACCTGTGTCATACATTCCTGTGACTTGTTTGCCATTCACAGTCACTATCTCCTGGGTAGGTGGGTGATGGAGGCTATTCTGACTCACAGTCAGTTCCTTCCTAACAGAAGTCCTCACCTGTAGACATGCAGCATGATGAAGGGGTTTTTTCCTCCCACATTCATCAGTGTTGTGGTTGCTCATCTTACAAAATTTGCACCACTTATCTCCCTGTTTGTAGGGTTTCTTTTCCTGAGTCTGAGGGTTCTTGTCCTTATTATCAAATCTTTGCTTGTATCTGTGTGGTTGATCCATCTGGTCAAACTGGGTACTCTGCGGTGGTGGCTTATATCCTTCTACCTGCTTCCTTTTTGTTCCTACCAATTCAGCTTGAGCTGCTTGGTATCTCTCTGCACATTTCAAAATGTCTTCCAGCCTCTCTGCTCCTTGTTCCATAAGGAATTTCCTCATTTCTTGAGACATGGAATCTTTCACTTGCTCTAACATAACCATTTCTTTCAGATCCTCGTAGGTTTTCTGATACTTACCTAAACTACTCCATTTCAACAAATACGTTTCTAGCCTAGCTGAGAACTGGTTATATGTTTCTCCAGGTAGAGGTTTAGAAGTTCTAAATTTCTTCCTATATGCCTCAGAGTTCTTTTCATACCGGATCAGTAAGGCTTGCTTTAGTATCTCATAATTTTCCTGATCTTCTTTGGGGAGTTTCAGAAACACATCATATGCAATACCTCTCAATCCCTGGGATAACTTTAGACTCCATTTTTCCTTTTCCAGTCCATATGTAGAGGCTAGCCTTTCATACCTATCCAGGTATGACTCAATTGCGTCCTCCTTTTCAACAAATGGATCTAGGTGGAAGTTCATGGCCCCATTTGCTGTGTTCTGAAAAGAGCTATTCGCAGAATGAGGTGAGCTATTACCATGGGTGATAGTCCCAGCCTGAAGTTCAAGATCAAGCTGTCTCATTTTCAGCTCATGGTCTCTCTCTGCTTGTAACCTCCTTTCTTCTCTCTCAGCTTCTAATTTCTTGGCTTCTCTTTCTGCATCCAATTTCTTGGCTTCTCTTTCTGCTTCCAATTTCTTGGCTTCTCTTTCTGCTTCCAATTTCTTGGCTTCTCTTTCTGCTTCCAATTTCTTGGCTTCTCTTTCTGCTTCCAATTTCTTGGCTTCTCTTTCTGCTTCCAATTGCTTTGCTTCTCTCTCGGTGTACTTTTCACATTCCGTCGTGACATACCGGATCAGAACGTCACCATCCATGCCAAGCTCTTTTCCCACCTGCAGTGTAGCAGACCTAAATTTGACCAAGTCAGCCATGATGTATCTGTAGTCTAGTAGGGCAAGCGATCTTACTCAAACTAATTTACTACAATATAATTAACTTATTTAAAATTAAAGTTAATTAAACTGACTTCACCATATATGAAACAGCTGTCTTATCTGTACTCAATGGTACTCCTACAAAAAATATAATTATTTCCTATTATGTTTACTCTTTCCAAAAAAAAATTTGTTCAAAAAAGAAAATTTCCTACACAGCAGAAATAGAAAGATGGCTCAGGAATATCAAAGATATATCCCGCAGACGAGCCCCCACTGTAGCGGGAGGTTATTTAAATTTATTTATTATGTAAGAGTATGCCAGTAAAGAGTTCTGACCTTACAAGTAATACCACAGTCTTAGAAATAAGCACTGGTGTATTGTTATCATAACAATAGTCAGACTGTGAAAACCCTGGCCCAGTTGGTAAGAAGTAGTACCAGGATTTAAGGTGTCTCCTCCCTGTGACTATCTTATGATTACTTATATGCTAGGGGATAAGTAAAATGTACATTCACTGAACCCACAAATGGAAGAAGTGAATAAATCCTCAGGTACAGTTAAAATAGTTTAATAATTACACTAATATTCTATTTCTACTAGTTGGAAAAGAGTATACACATATATATATAAAAATATTCACACAATTACTATTATTGTCTGTTTAGACTTCAAGATCTTAAATAATAAAGTTACTGAAATCACTGTTATTAGTCCTTTGAATTTAAGGATAACTGTCATCAGTTGACTGAGTTTCTGTATGGTTAATTATTGTTTTGAACTATTGGCTGTTTCACATGTATAGGTGGTCAGTGTCAAACAGGACACTTATCTTTCCAACTTGGTACTGCTGAAACTGTCCTTTGCTAATATCAGACTTGGTAGGCCCAACAGTAGGGATGCCAATGACCAGTTGAAGTTCACTCTTTGGGGTCCTGCACTTTTGTGGGATTGCCTCGGATGAACTGCACCAGCTTCTGATACTGAACAGTCTGGTTTGAGTTATTTCATGGAACCTGCAACATATCAGCCTTGGCTAGTATCTGGCTAGACTTGTAGCTGACTAGCACAGATGTCAGACCAGTCAGTCATCAGATGTCACCGTTATACAATCATAGTAAGCAAGGACATCATTTCAGTGATATAGCATTAATATTAACATGTCAATTAAGTGTAACTGACTAGCACATAAGTCAGACAAGTCAGTCATCAGGTGTCAAAGTTATACAGTCATAGCAAGTAACATCATTTCAATGATACAGAATTAATATTAACATATCAGTAATAAACATCATCTGGTTTATTCCGCTCCTATACATCCCTTCATATGCTATAACTTGATCCTTCCAAATCATATCAAGTACAAATTCAAATACTGATGCTATCCTTAGCATCTACACAAAAGTAATACATAAATAAAGAAAGTGAGTGACCACGTGATCAGGTTGCTTTCTACTGAAACTGGCTATAGAACACTCCAGTTTACCAGCTGTAAATGGGTACAAAGTTGTGCGCTCGAACTAGGGAAGGCAAAGGCAGCGAGGAAGGGGACTAGTCACCTTAGCCTCGTAACTGGGATCTTCCATGCTGAAGTTTCTAACACTTCATTTCCCTATGACACTCTCTGCCATGGGACTGCCTTTATCTTCGTAATCGATAAAGCAATATGATAAATATATCTTCATTTGGCTGTGGGGCTATTTGTGATTAATTTTCCACAATGTACATGTTAGATCATATTAAAAATACAATACATTATATCAATGACTATTATACAGGCATATTTTGTGAATTCTATATGAACCTGAAATAACAAATATTATACACGGTAGTTATCATAATTTCGCTTACCCTCAGACTTCAGATACTGGACTTAAAAATGTTTCTGGCGATCCGCTCACAATTCATGGATAGTGGCGAACTCTGCCTCCAGTCTGGCTCAAACCTCTTTCGTTGTGTCCTCTCTCAGTTTACCGATCCGCTACTTATACGCAAAGCGCGGACGTATCGGAGAGTACCGACGTCACAGCCTAAACCTAACCTGAAAAATCCTTCCCGAACAGTGATTTCGGCCGATCTGTGCGTCGACTGAAATTTTGCCTTTATCATTCTCGGCATATATAATATCCATATTGTTCCATCTTATCTAGTTTTATACAGCTGATAAAACTCTATCTTCCTATCCATGTAAATTCCCAAACTGTTATTTGTTGCTTTTAATATTTAGAACAGAAGTGGGTTTACATGCTTTTAGCGTAACTGTGGGCAGCCGAAATACGCATATATCTCCGTAAATGAGAACTTCCTACCGTTCCATCTTATATGCAGTTATACACCATCCTTCCCTGTACTGAAATGTAAAATCCTTTTCATACGGATTCCCTTCTGTTTTTATTTATAGTTGGCGATTTCCTCTGTCCGATACACATTTCGCTGATACGCCGCCATTTTGAAAGCGGTCACTCGATCGTAGATGGGTTTATAAATCTAACTGATCCCGTTTGCAATGACTTGAAACCAATTTTGCGACACTACTTACGAGACTATCGAATTCTCACTTCTTTACTAAACTCGATTTGTCTAAGGGATATTGGCAAGTTCCACTATCCGAACACGCCAAACCGTTTACTGCTTTTTCGACGCCTAGGGGTCTATTCCAATGGAATTTCATGCCTTTCGGTCTTATGAACGCCCCTGCTACATTTGTACGCATGATGCGTCGAATCCTATCTCATCGCTCAGATGTCATTGCGTATCTTGATGACATCTGTCTTTTCAGTGATACTTGGAACGATCACTATAATGGTATAAATGAACTATTGTCTATCTTACGCGAGCATAACCTGACAGCGAAACCATCGAAAGCATGTATTGGTTTTAGCGAAATATCTTTCTTAGGACACCGTGTTGGTCATGGGTTCCTAAAAACAGAAGACCATAATACAAGTAAGATACTTAACATTTCTATTCCTAAGACTAAAAAGCAAGTACGAAGTCTCTTAGGTCTAATACAATTTTATGGACGATTCATCCCGAATCTGTCCTCCATTATGTCACCTCTTTCTTCCTTGCTAAAGAAAGGGTCTCCTAATGTAGTCCATTGGACTCAAGAATGTCAATCCTCTTTGGATAAGGTTAAAACTATGTTTTCTACTTCACCTATCCTAGTATTGCCTTCTAAGGATAAGACATTTATTCTTCGTAGTGACGCTTCATCCACCGGGATTGGAGCAGCACTAATGCAAGAGTACTCTGGAACTCTGCATCCTGTGATGTATATTTTTTCGGAAATTAAATGCCGCAGAGAAGAATTACTCGGTCCTAGACCGTGAATTATTGGCTATGGTTTGGTCAATCCTTAAACTGCAAAGATTTCTTCTGGGCGCGCATTTCATTGTGGAAACTGACCAGAAAGCTCTTACGGCTATTCAGAGTAAAAATCTGAAGAGCGCGAGATCAACGCGATACGCGATTGCTCTACAGCCATTTCATTTTTCGGTGCGAGCTATCCGTGGGTCAGAAAATGTGATGGCAGATATTTTGTCTAGATGCCCACATGATTCATAACTGTTATACAACTTTGATACAGTTGTTTCTATGTTGAAATGTGTACACATATGTAATATATCATATATTGATTGTAACACTACTTAGCGGTTCATTGATATTTATTCACCGCTGATCTTTCAATGTTTTTCGTCTTTGATGATCATGATGTTAAGATATCTTAGATGAAATTTATGTATAAACTAATGTGGAAATTGGGTCATTGCTAATATTGTAGTATGCGTTGGTGACACCTCTCTGGAAATATTAATACTTAGAGAAGTACCTTCTCTAAAGTCATAAAACTTATGCTTATCATCTGCGCATTGTTATTGGTGCGTTGTGAGCCTATTGTATGTTGCTCCTAGATGTGTTTAAAAAAAAAAATGTACCATTTTTTTTTTTCCCGAGGGGTGTGGTAATCTGTTGCGTGCATATTTTGTTGCACATATTACAAAAATCGATATGGCTATTTAATATGGGAAAAATATAGACATTCATTCATTTGTGTATGAAAATGCTGTCTATGGGGAAAGCGAGATAATCCATGTTTGATTCACACTTTTGATTATAGGAGTAATCGTTCTGGATATTGATCCGGCGCAAGGATATTGCTCTTATATTTGTACTTATTTTTAGGGCCAGAAAATAGATTAATTTGCTTATTATGTTTATGGCCTGAATTCATATGTATTACATATTATTAGTACAAGTAGAATCAGTCCTATATTGTATATTTTGGATGGGTAGGCGGGACTAGATTCTTGTTATTCCGGTCTAGCGGAAGTATGAGTTGTCTTGACAAGTCGTGATGAGTTCCGATGTACCGTGATAATGGCGGGTACGCACTTTTCAAAGGGCTGGTAGATTCTTAAGGAAATATGATTCATGAAGTGGTTTTCTTCTAAAGGAGATGGTATCTCTACTATAGTTTATGTTAGAGACTCTCCTAAGGTACGGTACAATGTATAATTCGGACTCCATGTATTGCCAGACCCTATTTTGATGATCTCATGTCGATTCGACCTAGATGGAACATTGTGCTTCGTATCGCTAGGGTCGTGTTTTGTATCGACAAAGATGACAGACTTTCCTACAGCGGTTATGGCTACGTGAATTAACCTGATCACCGTAGAGCTGTATGGGAACATTTATGAAATCATTTATATACCCATTATAAATTAACTCTGGCTTATATTCTCCTTCCTATGAATGAGTGAACGACAACTCAGGGAGGCGGCCATGTTAGATTTCGGTCATCATATGTTTTGATCACTGCCAAGAGAACAGATTATTTATCCTATTATCGGATAGTGACAGGGAGATTTCAATCTTGCTAGAAACCCCCTCTTTCGTGGTTTCATAATATATGCTACAAACTATGGACGTCAAGTAACTTTAGTTATTTACCGATCTGCCTTCACTGACGCGTTTAGTCAGATAGGGGGATGCGGCCATAATGTATCATGACAATTGAACTTTTGATGTACTGCCCATTATTTCTGAATGTGTCATGACTTCAGATCTGCTATGTATACCTACAAATTGATATGTCAACATACCATGATGTACTCGTATGTCCCAGTGTGTACGTCTGAATAAATTGAGTAAACAAAGATTCCAGCAGTCTGCATTGGTGCCTTGTAGACACAAGTGTATGAGTGGTTATATTGGTCAGCACACGAACAGTACACCATTCGCGGTAATCACACTCTACACTTCTACTTCATACATACACCATCCTGCGTCGGTTGGAGTGATCAAGTTTAGGGCCTGCTTCCCCTGGAGCCTTTGCCTTCCCTAACTCAGGACTAGGGTGAGTTACCCATTTACAGCTGGGTAGACTGGGGGCATGCCTGATCTCAACAACACACCACTCTTCCTTACAGAGCATACAGACTGACACTTTACAGAGTGGAAAGAAGAAAAGAAACTTTACAGCATCGTCACTTGGTGCGATCGGCAGCTTGATCATCCCAGGTTGCTGGATTTATGTCCAGTGTCCTCATGTCTCTCTTGAACACATCTTTGAATCTCAGCTGCGGTCGCACAACTGTTCTTTTGCCGTCTGCCAGTTGTCTGTAGAATATATCTTTTGGGATGCGACCATCTTCCAATCCGGCGAACATGGCCGATTTATACCCAATAATAATTTTAAAAAATATTTAAAACGGAATTTAAAAACGGACTTTAAAAATGTACTTTAAAAAAGACACCTAAAACTTATAGACAACAAAGATGATATAAATATTTGCCGATAAGCCGTCTGACTCAGGGGCGTACTTAATGTATTTGGACCCGGAGTGGATCCTTTCTTCGGTACCCCTCCCCTCCCTTCCTCAAAACACACAGACAAAAATATATTATACTTGCAAGAAGATTTTAAAACAATACAGTTAAAAAAAGTTAACGTCACACAGCAGATACTGCCTAGGGGAGTGAAGTGTTAGAGACTTCACAATACTAAGTCCAGCTTTCGTATGAGGTGGGGTAAATAGTAACTTCTTCGCTGCCTTTTGCCTTCCCTAACTCAAGAGCAGAGTTAGGTACCCATTTACAGCTGTGTAGACTGGAGTGAGTGTGACGTTGTCAGGTTTCAATCTAGGAACCCGATAACTTCGCCGGGACAGGAAAGTCCTCTAACCGCTTAGCCAATCGAAAGTCTCTTACAGTACTCTCATAATGTCCGATGCCGCCCCCTCCTCCTGGCTGTCACCGGGGGCGCATCAATCTTTCAATCCTTACACCCCACAGTACGCCACTGCTCAGATCCTATTACTACTATTTAGTTGTTCTCTTCTACACTGGGGTGTAGAGGTTTGCCAGAGAGAACGCCTTACTGTCCTCTCGGCGGTGCTCGTCTAACCCGTTATTGTTAAACACGTCATGTATACTTGAGATATCGTCTTCTGAATATTATCAACCACTCTCAGGTTGGCTGCATGCAGGAGGGTCTCACTATGGACCCATGATAGGTAGGGGGAGCTGAGAAGTGGCTCTGTGCAGGACATGACATTCCTTGGGAGAGCCCAGAACCAGAGTACAGCATGTTAGCTCTGCAAAGTTGGAGAGTCCCCTGATATGACGGGGAATGCACATTATGCCACACTTTATTCCTTTTTTTTTTACATTTTCTTTGCAGGGCCCCACTACGTTTAACAAAATCTAGGGGCTGTAACGAACACTTGTTTTTTTAATTGTTTTTTTTTAAATAAATTTTTATATATTAATAAAAACATTTATCTGAAATCCATTAGTTTTTTTTCCCCGAAGTTTTACCTTTTAGAAGATTGGAGAGGGGCCCCAAAATCTTAATAGCTTAGGGCCTTCGGAGTTATTAATCTGGCCCTGTATGGGAGCCATGTGTACCCCCAGTTTGCTGTATATAACAATGACCGATAACCGATCTGATTGGAGTACAGATCTCGTGGCATTTACTGGTTGCAAGCGAATCCTGACATTCTATATCAGCTGATATCAAGCGCGTTGAAGACAATTTGAGCAGAGCATAGATTAGATACAATCAAAAGGTCGCGTCCACATCGTTGATTGGCTGAAATAAATCGCCATTTTGTGTGCCTCATATCTTAGTGATGCTCTTCAGTAGCGTACAACTTCTCACTCGTCTGTGGATGCTTCATTGGTTATCATTAACTACATTACATGTCCCACTAGAACAGACGTTTTTTTAACATATGCACTTGAAGCTTCGCTGTCACATGCTTTCCATATTTTTGTTTATCGCATTCTTGCCAAAGTGCCATTCCCCTCTCCGTGTGTTTTTCGATTCTCCATATTTATTTTCTAACACTTTACTCCCCTACGGCAGTATATGCTATGGGATTACCTTTACATTACATCTCTCTTACCCTGTGGATACTACAACAAGGACTGCCTCGTTGTGTTATCAATAGGTTTTTCTGAAATATGGAAACATTTAAACAAATAAAGAGGGGAAACCCGAGGCCTGTAAACAGTAAGTAAATAAATATTAAACACATAAATGTATGGTTCAGGTGCTTATGAGAAATAAAGAAGTAGAAATCTAGACAAACATGTGCCCTATTCAATGTTAGTGTTGTCTCCTCATATCGTGTTCCACTTGTATGTATTTGGTTTATTCCATCAGTTGCCCACTGGTTATGACGTGATACCATTTCAATTGTTCTGTTCAACGCAATCATCCATCTTTGATCACACTGACAAACAACATTTTTCTTTCCTATATAAGAATAAGTGTTCTTAGGTCAGTTTATTGCGCTGATTTCAAATCTGAAATCCGTTTATCTCTATCACATCGGGTTCTTAAGATATTTGTGAATAAATATATTTTTGAGAAACCGTTATTTGCTCCGTTTCATTTTTACTATATAACTTATTAAAAATTAATCAAACGCAAAATAATTCTACTTTTTATACTGCTAAAAGATGCATGACATATGTTACGCTATTTTTTAAATAGTTACTGTATTTTGAAATAATTCTGAGCGAAATATGGCTTCTAGAAGTTGTAGAAATTCGGCTGATCTGTTCTGTTACATGTGCGGATATTTTACCGATCGTGTTCACCAGAAAAACTTTACACCATTACTAAAGAAAGCATATGAACTTTATTTCGATTCGAAAGTTGATGATGCAAATAAATCTTGGAAGCCAAATGCAGTTTGTTCGACTTGTGCAAATACGAGGTACATTGGCATGTTGGTTACGAAAATCGCCGAAGCATAAGTCGATGCCTTTTGGAGTGCCAGTAATATGGCGTGAACCGACAAATCACACTACTGATCGTTACTTCTGCTTGACAAATATCCATGGTTTCACTTTTAAAACTAGAAAGTCTGTGGTTTATCCAAATATTGAATCGGTTTCGAAACCAGTGCCTCATGATCCAATCACGTGTCCGATCCCAGTTCCACCAGAACAATATCCGTTGGACGTGAATGAACCATCAGAAAGTGATAGTTTACCTGCTTTAGAAACTAATTCTGACTCGGATTATATACCGGTGAATGATGGTGTTCACTTAATTAACCATTCAGAACTTTCAGATCTAATAAGTGATCTTGCTCTTACCAAAGGACAAGCGGAATTACTCAGTTCGCGACTCAAAGAATGGAATCTTTTAGCGCCCAATGCTCCGATATCTAAATTTCGTCATCGACACAGAGAACTTGTTCAATACTTTGAGATGGATGATGACATTTGCTATTGCAAAGATGTAAACGGTCTAATGGTGCACCTCGGTCATGAGCACATAGTCAACGCATGGCGACTTTTCATCGACTCTTCCAAGACTAGCCTAAAAGCCGTGTTATTGCATAACGGAAATTTATTTTCATCAATTCCAGTCGCCTACTCTGTTCATATGAAAGAAACTTATGACAATATGGCTATACTTTTGGCGAAAATAAAGTACAATGACTACCAATGGCGGATTTGTGGAGACCTAAAGGTCATTGCAATTCTCACGGGCATGCAGACTGGGTATACTAAATTTTGTTGCTTCCTATGTGAATGGGACAGCCGCAACAGACAGGAACATTATGCAAGAAAGGTGTGGCCTATCAGGGATCGTATGCAGCTCGGGCATAAAAATGTAATACACGAGCCATTAGTTAACAAAGACAGCATCATTTTACCACCGTTACATATAAAGTTGGTGCTCATGAAGAATTTCGTAAAAGCGTTAGATAAAACGAGCAAAGCTTTCACTAATCTTCGAGAAAAGTTTCCGCAAGTTAGCGATGCAAAGATAAATGAAGGTATTTTTGTAGGACCTCAGATTAGGAAAGTTATTGCAGACAAACAATTCGAGAACTTGTTACATGGTAGTGAACTTCGCGCATGGATGGCATTCAAATCGATCGTCGATCACTTTCTGGGAAATCACAAATCTGTCGACTATGTGCATATTGTTAAGCAGTGCATAGAAGCATACAGAATTATGGGCTATAACATGTCCCTCAAAATCCATTTGCTCGATTTGCATCTTGACGTTCAAGGTTTCTGCCATGTCCAAACAGTTTTTCGTGGAGAAAAGAAGGTTGTTGCCATAAGCTACTCCGTTCACTGCTGTATGTAGAACAGAACTGGAGCAGGTGTTCGGCAGTCATGGGGCTGGTGCGGTAGGTGCAGAGATCTGTTGTACCAATTCTGTAATTGTGGTTTAGATGGTACCTTGTTCTATTGTGTCCAGTGCGTTGCCAAAAAAATGAAACTCTTATTGAATGCAAATTACGTACAGAAAAACAAATAGTAATCTTTACAGATGCCTTCTCAGTAATAACAGCACTGAAGAGCCACCATGCTAAAGGATTGATACATCTGATAAACTCTTTTGAAAGATTGGTCAAATGCTTCAATAAGTGCACAATCTAGTGGATACCAGGTTTGACATTCGAGTTGGATATGTATCTTAAGGAGCAAGAGAAGGAAGATTGTTATGATCATACAAATTATTGACAGTATGGGTATTATGTCGCGTTATATACCCAACATGTCGTCGCCACAGCACTGATTTGTTCCATCACCACTTTTGTCCCAAACTCACCTGAGGTCATAAATCGACGTCATATAGTTTAATCTATCATCCTGAACAAAATTATACAGGGGACAGTCCGGATCATCACGCAAAATTAAATTTTAATGTGAAATGTCCTTCTTTTCAACTAGTAACACAAAAACGTTAAACACGTTTTTCTCAAAACAAACTAAAGTGGAGATGGGATACAGCAGTACCAAGGCGACGATATTTTACGTGTGTAATTGTTAAGTTTACGCACCTTTGATTATTTTACGTGTGTAATTGTTAAGTTTACGCACCTTCATTTATTTTACGTGAGTAATTGAAGTTTACGCACCTTTGATTATTTAACGTGTGTAATTGTTAAGCTTATGCACCTTTAATTATGTTATGTGTGTAATTGTTAAGTGTACTCACCTGTTATCCAATATCTAACACAATATAAACCAGTTACATGCACGAAATATAAACTTTCATATTATTTTTATGTACTGTTAATTAATTTGGTAGGATCGTTATTTGGATGTTTCAAATCCTTAAGTCCTTGGTTCACTAAGCTTCAGACGATCTAGGGTTCTGAAATTTAGCACACGACCGCTATGTCGTGGTCAATTTTAAGCTATCAAAAACTCAAGGACGCTTGAGTGACCTGTCGGTGACCTGCCATCCAAAAAATTAAAGCCACTTTTTAGTGCATTTAAAAATAAAAATATGTAACCTGAAACTTGTTTTACAAGTAATTGTTATACCCTCAATTTTCACAAAATCAAACTTCTTCCACGTAAACCCCCCTCCCCGCCTTCAACCTCTGGGCCAACAACCTAATAATCACCCCAACGAGAGCCATAAGTGAGTTATCAAGCTGCCACTAGCAGACGGCACGAAACGCAGCAGAAGTGTACTATCCGGGGCACGTGCGAACAGTGTGACCCAGCGTGTTATAATCCAGGCACCAACTTTCGGGTCTTAAGGATTAGCATTCATTAAGAGGTCTCTCTCCAGAATAATAAGACTTTCCCCATGTAGCCATCTTGACTTATCCCAGACTGTGCTTTCTTCAATCCATTTGTCATCCTTTCCTTCCTTCCTAAAACATTATGTACTATTGTACATACATTTTTAAAAACAAATAAAGAGATCCTAGAAAACCTAGTAATGAAAACAGAATTAATGAAGGCGATCAAAATTAGACATCTAAAATATTTTGGCTATGTCGAAACCTTAATGATGACCATAATAGAAGGTAGATTAGAAGACAATCGTGCAAGATGAAGACAGCGCTATATGTGGGAAGATAACATC
Organism: Oreohelix idahoensis; assembly: GCA_024509875.1. Classification (NCBI taxonomy): domain Eukaryota; kingdom Metazoa; phylum Mollusca; class Gastropoda; order Stylommatophora; family Oreohelicidae; genus Oreohelix; species Oreohelix idahoensis. The sequence continues at coordinate 443,649 of JAMPIV010009600.1, forward strand.
AAGGGATGGACAGGGAAGTGTGTATCAGAGTGTACCATCACGACAAGAGAGAGAAGACGTCGGAGATCCATGACAGCCAACCTTCGATGTGAAGGTGGCACCCGATGATGGTGATGATGATGTAGGTTTTAATGAGGATTTTTGCCCTTTTGAAAATGTTTTATTACGGTAAAATAAACAGTGTGATACAGTATCTTCGTAAAAGCAGTGCTCAGTTTGAGGCTGTTGGTATTCCCGTAGAGTGTTTTTTTTTTAGGAATGGTACTGGTGATGCAGTGGCGTAACTATGGTTGGTGACGCCAAGGGCAAATTAAACAATAGAGCCCATTGGAAACTATTCTTTAAAATTCTGACTGAATTCTTAAATTCGTACTTAAACTAGATATAATACTTGTTACTGTTATTGTTGAACAGAATCGTTATCATTGCACTCCGGGCAAACCCATAGGTGCCCAGTCTCCCTCACTAGATGTCGAAGAGTGTGAATGCTAACTGTTCCTGTAGCTCGCTGGTTGCATCTTCTCATACGTCCATCTCTGTATCTCTGTTAGCCTTACGTTTGATGCCAAATTCCAGCAGATTAAACATTGATGATTCATCTATTGCAGTGTCATTCTCTAACAGGTGATCATTAATTGTTCTCAGAATCTCTCCCTTATCCACATCCAATGTCCCCACTGTGGGTGCTCTTGATGCTAGTCTGTCAGCTCTTTCATCACTGAGTACCCATGCATAACCATAATACCAGTTACAAAATACTAAAAACAAAATACATGTTTATTTGTAAAAAATGAAACGTATATTGTTGCTAATATATTTTTATAACTATAACCACGTACTTACTTCTCATTTTATCAATGCCATTTGTGACAAAACGTATGCACGTGTTCTTTTGTTGGATCTCTCACACCTTCAGCCCTACGGCAGTATCATTTCTTTTTCTTCATTTTTCTCACCAATCGCTTTTATTTGGCATAAATCATGCTTTTTCATTCATTATTTTTCTCTATGCTGGATCTAGTAGAGTGAAGTCTCTAACACTCTACTCCCTTAGGACGTATCTGCTTTACACGTAGAATTGTTTACGTTCCGCAAAGTAAATGCGATAATACCAGGTAATTATACCGGCCATACGCTTATCTATTCTCTCAGTCTGACCATCTTTTGAAACGCGTCGGTCCAACATTTGACCCCAGGTGAAAAGCTGGTGATAACACGGTCTCGTCGATCGACATGAAAAGAACCCAAGATAGTCTGTCTGGGTTGCCGACGTCGGTGTCTGTTTGTCTGGCAGATTACACAGAGGGTAGATGCGTTTATCGCTTTTTGTGGGACAATCCCTGGTGATTGTTACAGATAATCTGTCTTGGTAGACATCTTCGCGGATGGCATTAGCCAGGATAGTTCACACATTTGTTTGTGAGAGGGCCCAAGATGCCGGCTGAAATATTAGAGCATGATTTGAAAGAGGTCACGCGTTGGAATATTAAATTTAATATTTTAAAACACGTGGGGAACTTTTTGAATTAGACACCCCAACCCAGTGCTAGAGAGCTTACGATTGGATTAAAGTAAAAGGCCAGAATAAACTATATATCCTATTGGAACATCCGACGGAAGCACCATCTGTGATGTGAACTGAGAACTGCACATATAATGTAGTGAAATCAGAGACACAGAACAGTCAGAGAAGAATTAAAGATACCATCGAACAAAAAAAAACTGTGGCGTCTCCGTCTCGGTGCAGTATACTTTATGATAGAAGAACCACACTGCCAAGAATGTCAGGAAGAGAATGACATAGACCACTACCTGATCCACTGTAAAAAGTATGAACAACAAAGGCTTGAATTAAAAACTTACTATAGAAATCACAATATAGACTTAACAGGTGATAGGGTCTTAAGTATTGATGCGCCAAGAGATGCCCAATCAATACTTTAAAGATATGTACATAAAACAAAGGAAAGCATATAAAGTTAGTAATTCAAGAAAAACATCCAACTAAATAGAAATTAAGCAGCAAGAACTAACAAAGCATCAACAAAAAACTAACTAACTACTCATGGGACAAGGAAAGACAAATAGGTATATATAAAAAAAAGGACAACAACTCAAAAAGAACAAAAACTAATACAAATCAAAACCAAGTGTAAAGGATAATAGTTATCTATAAACAATACAAAAGAGAAAATAAAATGGACAAATACTAATATAAATAAAAATCAGCAACTGCAAAAGACAATAGTTATTTAAATTGAATACAAAATCAGTAAATAAAATGACATTAAATACCCCAATTATAGCCAACTTTCAGGTTGAACAGGGTAGACCAAGATGGAACGAGAAGAGGCAATAATGGTCAGATGTTAAGTGCCCGCTCTCCACCCATCAACTCATCAAAACAACAACAACAAACGACACAGAACAAAGAGACTGCAGAGCACGTCATATGAGTGACTCCCAGAAGCCAGAGAGACAGCAGACTGAGAATTCCTATATTGTAAGTGACAGATCGAAGTACTTGGGAAACTTAAAACCTTTAAAAGTAAACCAGCCTTTATAATTACAGAACTGGAAAACTTAAGGGACCAGGATTTTAAATACTGTCACGAAGTGGATTTACGTTTAGAGCGTGTCCCAGTATATAGACAAGACCCTAGGATGAGGACGTCTGAAAAGATAGATTGTGTATGAGAAATGACAGTGACTGTGGAAAGATGAGACTTATAGCTTTGAGGGTGAGAACCTAGATTGACTCTCCCTCGCCACTCGCGACTTAGTTAAGAGCTATTGACTCACCACCTCTGACTACCATAAAGGAGATAAGGTTTCACTAAATTCCACAGACACAACTATACAGACAAGCATTTACGTACAATATAGTTATAGAGAAACTGACCCAGTATACATTTTATAGTTTATTTAAACAACAAAATAAATAACACATCAAAATAAATAACGTGCGAGGTCGCACACCTGAAAAGAACCAAAACAATTAAAATGACAGACAATATAACCCGACCATTTCACCTAATCTTTCAACCTGCATGGGAAAAAGAATTAAGGATTAACCACACTGTACTTGGTGGGGGTCTCTAAGTACTAGCCACCACTCCTAACTATCCTATTATTAATTTTAAATCTAATCCACTGTCCGGCTGCAGACGTAACTAAATGTCTACACAAATCTGAATGAACTATCTAATGTCCTACACAGCTAATCACAAGCACTGATCCCCTAACGGACTTCTTCAGTGCAAACTCAGAGGCTGTCCTCTCACTCTGACTATCTGACTTTATAAATTCTGTCTCTCCTCTGTTTATGCTCAGTGTCTCTCTGACACTACTGTCTTCTGCTGAGTGGCGTCTCCGTTACGCCCCTCCTCTCGATAGCATTCGGAAAAGGAATGATGACCCTCTTTCCTGTTCCTGACTACTGCAACTGATGACTTTGGTGTCAAGCATGAGGTACTTGACTTGGGATGCATATGGTTCACTGCTGCTGACAATTCTTTAACGGCCGATTTACCCTTCTTAGGGTTTAGAGCCAAACGGCATTATTATGGCCGTATATACATAAAACCAACCTCCAGGCCACGCGCCTCTTTGTAGTGGTATAACGAGCTAAGAGCTCCGGATTTTAAAGATAAACCCTTTCCCGCTGAAGCATGGGCTTCACTGCATGAGAACTGCTTTCTTTTACTGGTGCAGACGTACTTGGCGCCGGTAAATACCGCGTCACCAGTTCTCTTTCACCTCTGGCAATGCTTCGAACCTTCTACTCATGAGAAGGCCGAATACCTTGGCAAGTTGTAAGGCAATTTACAACCCTCCCTGTGTGCTGTGAAAATGCTGTAAAACGAAACAATAACAACGGCTGTACAACAATTCAACATATTCTCATCCCTAACATATAACCACCTAAATAAATACCTCTCCCCTAAATCAATACAGCTCCCCTACAACTACGCACCACCGATAAACAACTATTCCTACCTAAGGGTCAACTCTCTACAGTCTTCTCCTATCTCTCTGTCGTGAAACGAAGTGTAACCCACTACTTTGTTAATCACTATGTCGAGATACAGATTTGCTTCAACCAATCAACGATCAACGTTCACCAGTCTCTGAGACAGAATAAATTAACGGCCATCTTGTTCACGCAAGATGGCCGATGAAAACTGAATAAAATTAGGCTGTATGAGACCAGGTACAAAACCGGAGGAAACCAATCAACTTGCTCCGCCAGGAACCAACCGAAAGCTTTCCTCAAGTAGTTACTTGACTATATAATCGGGCGGATTTTATGCTAACCACGCAACCCCGAACTTGACGCCAGAGATACAGACTGAAGAGGGAGAAGCTGTCACCTTGATTTATGGTAACTTACCTGAGGGCATCGACCTGCAACCTACTTCACTAAGTCGCGCCAAAACCTGGCCAGTTAAAAATCTTAGGAGGGTAAATATTTTTACGATAACCGTTGGTATTTGTTGTGTGTCATTTATACTACCTATCAGGTTACTGATTGTATCTTGGGGGGAATTAAGTATAATGATTGTATTTCCTATTATGATTGAATAGACGAAGACAAATAGGACTCATACTTCAACCTATTGTCTCCTATACTTCAATCTATTGTCAGTCTATAACTTCAATCTATTGTCTCAGATAAGACCAACTGCAATATAACCAAAACAGTCCTTGTCAGGACTCAATCTATTGTCGCATCTAACTCAATCTATTGTCTTCTATAACTCAATCTATTGTCTCAGATAAGACCAACTCCAATATAACCAAAACAGTCCTTGTCAGGACTCAATCTATTGTCGCATCTAACTCCAATATATTGTCTCCTATAACTCCAACCTGATATATCACCAACCAGTCCTCGTCTCATATACTCCTATCATAAGAACATAACAATATTGTTAGGATATATGTTACCAGCTATTGTCAGAGAGGGCGTGATATAGTATAGGGGGAAGGACATTGTTGTATCACACCTAGGTGTACATATTATTGGATTTATTCATGTATTGATTTATATTATGGGATGTATTCATGTATAAAATGTATTCATGTATTGAATCTATATTATTGAATGTATCCATGTATTAGTTTATCAGAAAGAATGTTTTGCAAGTAGACACCTGTCTTGTCTCGCTATTGCTAAATCATACTGAGCCATGTTGTCATTCATCCCACATGCATACATCGGAGACACGCTCATTTCACTCACACTAGAAATAGGTGGGCTTGAGGACAGAAATTAGCCCCTATTTTTGCTTTGTTACAGGTTTAATTGTGTCCTAAAAACCTGAGGTCGTATGTTCGAGTCAATCCCGCTGCCTGGAACTCCGCAGGAGCATAGAGGTTGACCAGACTCTACATCTTTGGTCCCCCTCAGTCTTGGGTGGGCTAAAGGAACGATACTCTGCCGGTGGTGTGAACCAAACAAAGAAGAACAGACTTAAGAGAGATGAGTACACATTAGTACCATTTCTGTCGGCATTGTGAGCATAGAACTGTCAATGAAGAAAGCGTGAATTAGCGTAGCAAGAGACAATAATAAGATCATAGTGGATAAATTATACGTAAATAACAGCATAGCTGATAAACGTTATATCCTTAATTAACAGCACAGCTGATATAATTTTTGTTCCTATAATTGGAAAACGTGTTGTAATATTTATAAATATAAATATTTGTAAATCATATGTAAACTTACCAATTCATTTCATTCCATTGTTTTTGCAACATTCACCTTTCAGCACAAGAGTAGATAGTGTATATATACTAAATAAAATATAAGGAAATTGTATTTTGAACGACTTGTCAATTTTATCATTGTTAATTAAAAATCTGTTTCCTTGCTTTGTTTAATATCACAATTAGTTACACAGCAGAGGTGGCGCTTTATGTCGGTCTCCTCTATACTATTGTTTCGAGATCAGATCATTCACAGCCGTAACTAATTTGTGATACCAGTAGTCCTCTCAGACACTGGGACTTCACCATTTTCTGCAGAAATTCTATTTCTGTAATTGTCAGTACTATACTGATCCAAGAGCCAAATAAAACCTCTCGCCACACTGGGGGCTCGTTCCTGGGATATTTCTGTATATCTTGAGCCATACTTAGTCTATTCATCTATCTACACTCTATCTTGTGCCACCCATAGGTAACATAAAAAAATAAATTTTTATTTTTTGAAAAAAAATTCTATTTTAGGATTTTTAAAACAATATTTTCTTAGGAGGAGTACCATTTAGTACTCAGTAAATAGTTGATGCTCACAAAGTTGCACGGAAATTTTTTGTTCATTTAAAGTAATTAATTTTAATTACAATAATTTGGTTATAGTAAATTTACATACCCTCTCTAAGTAACGCCATGGCTGATCTAGTGAAGTTCAGGACTGCGGTCATGCAGATGGGTAAGGAATTAAATATGACAGGTGATGCTCTTACTCAGTATGTCACAACAGAAGTGGACAAACACATGGATAGGGAAGAAAGAAAGTTGCAATTAGAGATTGAAGCAAGGAAATTAGAGGCTGATAGAGAAGCAAAGAAATTTGAGGCTGAGGAAAGGCGGTTGCAAGCAGAAGCTGAGAGAGAAGACAAAAGATTAGAAATGGAAGCCAAGAAATGGGAGGCTGAAAATGAGGCAAAGAAAAATTGAAGCTGAGGAAAGGAAATTACAAGCAGAGAGAGACCATCAGTTGAGATTAAAAGAGCTTGAAATTCAGGCAAATACTGGCATTAATGGGGGGAGCTCACCTCACTCTGAGAGTAGCTCCAGCCACAGCACCTCAAGTGGGGCCATGAATTTTCATCTGGACCCATTTGTTGAGAAAGAAGACGCCATTGAGTCGTACCTGGATAGATACGAAAGACTAGCCACTACCTATGGCTTAGTGAAAGAAAAATGGAGTCTTAAACTATCTCAGGGATTGAGAGGTGTGGCCTACGATGTGTATTTGAAGCTCTCAAGAGATGACCAGGAAGATTATGAAATCCTGAAGCAGGCACTGCTTGTGAGATATGAAAAGAACTCAGAATCATATAGAAAGAAATTCCGAACAGCTAAACTTCTTCCAGGAGAAAAATATCACCAATTCTCTGCTAGACTGGAAACCTATTTGGAAAAATGGAGTAGTTTAGGAAAGTGTCAGGATCTGAAAGAAATGATAATGATGGAGCAAGTGAAAGAGTCCATGCCTCAAGAAATGAGGAAGTTTATCATGGAACAAGGAGCAGAGAGATTGGAAGATATTGTAACTGTTGCTGAGAGATATCAAGCAGCTCAGGCAGAATTATTAGGAAATAAGAAGAAGCAGGGTGAAAACTTCAAATCATCACAAAAACTATACCAAAATATGAACAAAAGGACCATACCACAAGGAACAAACACAGATTTGACCAAAAGGACAAAAAAAACCCTCTAAGATCGGATAAGACACCTTACCGGAAGGAAGAAAGTAAGAAACTTGTATAATGAGTAACCACAATACTGCGGACTGCAAAGGAAGAATCCTCCTCATCATGCTGCATGTCTTACATGACAGGGGAATGGAGAAAGAAGAAATAAGCTAGTAGTCAGAGGACTGAATTGAATTCATCCCCCTGTATGTGTCAAAAGTGACCGTGAATGGCACTCCAATTCTGTGTTATATGATACAATTGGAGGATACCATGGAATTACCCACAGGTAAAAAGGGTCCGTAAATAGACCAGTATACACGGAGGGTACAGAACCTTTGAAACAGTAGAATAGGAGCAAAACAGCTTTGACCGTACATTTAAGATAAGAACACTAGGGGATACTGACACCAACCCATTCACTCGGGGAAATTCTGAATTATAGACTATGATGTTAGAAGTCCAGGCAAAAAGGATGGCAAAGGAAAATTGAAACAAATTCGGAAAGACATTTAAAATGAAGTAAAACAAAGGACACATCTGGATAGAGCAAGAAAAGACTTCAGCAAAGGAATTCAGTGACCAGGAAAATTTCTCCAGGAAGAATACCAGGAGGGACTTTCCATGTAATACCCCATTGGCAGGGAGGAATTGCAAGTGGGTCAAGGGATCTCAGGGTGGAATTGATTAATGAAATATGGAGCAAGGTGTGCTGTGACTGTCTTTAAAACTTGCCAAGGTTGGTGAATTTACACACACGAGCAAAAACTAACTATAAGTTACACCTGAAGAATTTGCTATGAAAAAGATGATCAGATCTATCAGAAAGGAACAGAAACAAATCCCCCACCCCCAGGATGACCCACCAATCCTCCCCCCCACCAACACCCGCCCCTGAAGAAAGGGATATAATTTACTGCGCCTCAGAACTTAGGGAAGTTCAACCCCCCTCCAATAAGTGGCAGCCAGGTTTTTATACAAAAAAGATTTGGATCCCCAATTCAGTGAGTAATTATGTCCAGAACCGGACCAGGTACCTTCAAGAAATGTTTAAATGTCTAATGATAACCACAATACTGCGGACTGCAGAAGGAAGAAGTCTTCCTCCATCTCATCATGCTGCATGTCTTACAACATGGAATCAGGGAAGGAGGGAACGAGGAAATGCAGTAAGTCAGAAAGACTTCCATCATCCCCCTGTCTGTGAGGTATAGTGTGACCGTGAATGACTCAAGACTGTTTTTATATGACACAGGATTGGACTTTGATTCAGTTGTGTGCTCTTCTCTAGTGAGTCCTGACCAGATAACCACAGAAACAGTGGAAATCAGAGGACCGATCAAGGGAGCAAGAACCATGACACTACCCATAGCTCGAATCAACATAAGATCTCGCTATGTGGAAGGAGAAATCAAAGCAGCAGTGATGGACGACCCTATTTACCCTTTGATTTTGGGGTGTAGGTATGTTTTCCTTGGAGAACCTATAAAACCTGTAGTTATGGCAACAGTCCAGACCAGGGAAAGCTCCAGGAAAATGGAGGAGAATCCTATCAATACTCATCCAGAAGAGATGAAAAAGGCTCAAGCAGCAGACAGCACATTGAAGCCTTGTTTTGGCAAATTGCCTAAAGCCATAACCCTCCAGAGAAAGGAGACTTGTATATGAAGAATGGCCTACTATACAGAAAAGCTGGAACAGGACCTAAAGGGCATGGACAGCTTGTAGTGCCAAAATCTTACAGGGAGAAGGTTATGACGCTAGGACATGCTATACCCTTCAGTGGACATATGGGAATAGGGGCCACTGGACAAAGGATAGCCTGTCACTAATTCCTGGCCAGGAATTACAGAGGACATAAAAAGATATGTAAGATCCATGTCCAGAATGCCAAAGAGTAGCTCCTAAGCATAGGACTGCACCAGCAACACTGGGAGAAATGCCTATTATGGGAACCCCTTTTGAACGTGTTGCAGTAGATATTGTTGGACCCCTCACTAGGACCAAGAAGAGAAATGCTTACATCTTAACCTTGGTTGATACTTGCTCTATGTGGGGAGAAGCAGTGGCCATGTCAGCTATAGATTCAAAGCACGTGGCAGAGGCCCTGTTGACAATATTTACCCGATTAGGTTTCCCGCATCAGATATTGACTGACAATGGGTCTCAGTTTAAGGGAAAGCTAACACAAGAAGTATTCAGGATATTTCAAGCCAGGCACTATCATTGTAGTCCCTACCATGCCCAAGGGAACGGTCAAGTAGAGCGGTTCAATGGTACGCTAATTTCAATCCTTAGAAAGCTGGCGAGTGAAAAACCTGATACTTGGGATACATACTTACCCGCTGCACTATTTGCATATAGGGAAGTACCCCACAACTCAACTGGATTGGCTCCAGCTACATTGTTGTTTGGAAGACCAATAAAAGGTCCACTGGAAGCATTGCTGCGGACATGGACTGATGAAAAGGCAGAGGAAACAGTGACTTCCGCATACCAGTACGTCAACGAGTTGACATCTCGATTGAAAGCAGGTTGGAAACTGGCCAATGATAACTTAAGACAGGCCAGGAGGAAGCATGCTGCGTACTACAACAAAAAAGCAAAGGATAGGGAACTGGAGGTGGGTGAAAAGGTGTTATTACTGTTGCCAAGCAGCAATAATAAATTGCAGATTGGATGGCAGGGACCCTATGTCATACTGGAGAAACTTTCCAGGACCAATTATAAGATTGACAAGAAAGGAAAGGAGAAGGTATATCATGTCAATCTTCTTAAAAAATACTATGACAAGGAATCATCAGAAGTTGCACATATTAAGACCCTAGCCTTTGCAACAGAAATGCACGGTGAACCACTTCACTCTATGGAGTATCCACTCACAACTACAGAGGATTATGTTCAAGTAAATATTAGTGAACATTTAACTCCAGAGCAGAAGAAGAGGGTTCAGAAAGTGTTGGAAACCCATGCTGATGTGCTCACAGATAAGCCAGGTCGGACGAATCTGTTAGAGTACGACATGAAGGTTACCGACCCTACCCCAGTATGCATGAGAACATACCCTATACCCTATGCGAAAGCCCAAGCACTAAGGGAGGAAGTTGATTATCTGTTGAAGGAGAAAATTATCTCGAAGTCAGACTCTCCCTATAGCTCAAGTGTGGTGCTATTGAGAAAACCGAGTGGTGAACACAGGTTATGTATTGACTACCGGAAGCTTAATGCGATCACAGAATCTCAGGTGGACCCATTACCTGACACCAACCAGCTGTTCTCTACACTGAGTAAGGCTAGGTATTTATCGAAGGTAGATCTAAGCAAGGGATACTACCAAATACCAGTGAAACCAGAAGTTAGGAAAATGCTGGCATTCAGTACATCAGACGGACACTACGAGTTTAATGTACTACCCTTTGGGCTGAAAAATGCTCCAAGTATCTTTTCAAGAATGATGAGGAAATTATTGGAACCTCTACAAAATCCCCATATCACTAACTTTATGGATGACATTCTTGTTGCTACAAACACATTTGAAGAGCATATAGTAGCGCTCTCCATGTTGTTTGACAGACTGAGAGAAACTGGATTGACTGCACGTCCAACCAAGTGCTATATCGGTTGTAAGGAGTTGGAATTCTTAGGTCACACTATTTCTACAGGTCATATGTCTCCTGACCCAAAGAATATAGAGAAGCTAAAGAAGGCACCCAGACCTCAAACGAAGAAAGATGTGAGATCATTCGTGTCTTTATGTGGGTTCTATCAGAAGTACATACCCCATTTTAACTCTCTGTGTGCACCATTAACTAACTTAACGAAGAAAGGACAGCCTGACAAAATCCAATGGAATGCTGATTGTGAAAAAGCTTACACAGAGCTAAAAGCAAAACTCACCAGCAAACCCATCCTTACACTACCCGATATCACACAGGAATTTGTATTAAGAACGGACGCTAGCAGTATAGGTATTGGTGCAACTCTCTTGCAGAAATCAAAAGCCCAGCCGGAGAAACTTTTACCAGTCGCCTACGCCAGTAGGAAGCTGAATGCAGCTGAGTTGAACTACTCGACCATAGAGAAGGAATGTTTAGCTCTAATTTGGTCCATCAACAAATTTTCACCTTATCTGTATGGGACACACTTCATTGTCCAAAGCGATCATCAACCTTTAACATTCTTGGCTGCATCTAAAAAAACTAAATTCGAGATTGTTAAGGTGGAGTCTGCTTCTTGCGCCTTATTCCTTTACCGTGAATTACATTCCGGGAAGAGACAATGTAGGAGCTGATTTTTTAAGTCGACACCCTAGTACTCTGGAAGGACAGACGCAAAAGGATTAACCACAGCAGGGGTTTACACGTCAGCTATGACAAGTCACAGCTAGGAAAGGAGGGGGCTATGTCGTGAAACGAAGTGTAACCCACTACTTTGTTAATCACTATGTCGAGATACAGATTTGCTTCAACCAATCAACGATCAACGTTCACCAGTCTCTGAGACAGAATAAATTAACGGCCATCTTGTTCACGCAAGATGGCCGATGAAAACTGAATAAAATTAGGCTGTATGAGACCAGGTACAAAACCGGAGGAAACCAATCAACTTGCTCCGCCAGGAACCAACCGAAAGCTTTCCTCAAGTAGTTACTTGACTATATAATCGGGCGGATTTTATGCTAACCACGCAACCCCGAACTTGACGCCAGAGATACAGACTGAAGAGGGAGAAGCTGTCACCTTGATTTATGGTAACTTACCTGAGGGCATCGACCTGCAACCTACTTCACTAAGTCGCGTCAAAACCTGGCCAGTTAAAAATCTTAGGAGGGTAAATATTTTTACGATAACCGTTGGTATTTGTTGTGTGTCATTTATACTACCTATCAGGTTACTGATTGTATCTTGGGGGGAATTAAGTATAATGATTGTATTTCCTATTATGATTGAATAGACGAAGACAAATAGGACTCATACTTCAACCTATTGTCTCCTATACTTCAATCTATTGTCAGTCTATAACTTCAATCTATTGTCTCAGATAAGACCAACTGCAATATAACCAAAACAGTCCTTGTCAGGACTCAATCTATTGTCGCATCTAACTCAATCTATTGTCTTCTATAACTCAATCTATTGTCTCAGATAAGACCAACTCCAATATAACCAAAACAGTCCTTGTCAGGACTCAATCTATTGTCGCATCTAACTCCAATATATTGTCTCCTATAACTCCAACCTGATATATCACCAACCAGTCCTCGTCTCATATACTCCTATCATAAGAACATAACAATATTGTTAGGATATATGTTACCAGCTATTGTCAGAGAGGGCGTGATATAGTATAGGGGGAAGGACATTGTTGTATCACACCTAGGTGTACATATTATTGGATTTATTCATGTATTGATTTATATTATGGGATTGTTGCGTGATAAATTCTCGCAACATCGTTTTATTACAATATCTATTTTATAACGCAAGGGCAACAACTGCTTGAAATTTATAGTCACTTTTCTCGGTAAGCATTTGTCTTCCCGCGTTGGTATTGAATGCAGTTAAGTTTTGAGCTGTGGTCTTTTTGCGCTGGACTGCGCATGACTGGTCTTGTTTTTTGGTCGATCGGTTTCCGCCCACCACTAGTGGAGTGAGCGATTTGAATGGCGAAAGAGATGCCTCGTTGAAGAGGGGATCTCCGCTATTTTTTGTTCTGTCAGGGATGTGTAGTCCTCTTAATGGATATTTCGTTTATTCGAGATAATACCTCTAGTGTTTCCCACATGTCGGGAGGCGTGATATTTCTGTGTATTTCCTGAAGGCAAGGTAAATTGACTTTTCATTAACTCTATCGATTTTGGGTCGTCAGCGATTTCGATTCATAGCCTGTCTTCGAAAGTCGTCGTCACGAGATGTTTTCCCAGCTCACATGTCGCTGTATTGTACTGCATCGGTTGATGCATGTCCCAAGGACCATTACTTGCTACTTTGTTAAATGAACTAGGTTTGGAAAACCTTTATTATCTAGAGGATATTTTTGAGGACATTATTTATACTTCGGCAGACGTGTCTGTCTTGCTGAAGTCAGACTAAGGAGAGTGAACTGATCTCATACATCTGGTTATCTCCTGGCTGTTATAGAAAAGGATGGAGTTTTTCACCTGACTACATTTACAGCACTATGAAATATAACATGCATCTGACTCATCATTGTAATGCTGTCTACCGTCTATTGCTGTATTGAATGTTGCTGTGATAATGACTGTTTGATGTGCCTACATATTCGCGTAACCATTTTGTCACTGTGGCGTCCACAATAAATAATGAAGAAAAACGTCAACGGCTGTTACAAGAATCATTGACTTTATACGTCGTGAGTTTACTGACGTCCTATGTGGATTGCCCTGTTATTTTTGTATGAACATTGTTTGACTGAACACATCTGCACACTACACAAAACCAGACATGCGGATACCATCCATCATCATATGGCATCACGCATCATTTGGTGGCCATAAGCTGGTTTGATTCTGGTACCAGCAAACACGGGGTCCCTTACCCACTTCATTTTCAACAAGAATTCATCAGCATCCTTCAAGAAATTAACATTCTTCAATACAGTCAACATCTTCAAAATTTTCAAAGTACTCGGCGTTGCCCGGTAAAAGTCAAAATTTCAACTTTTTGACGGAAACGAGAATTTGACAGTACCCGGCGTTGTTACATGTTGCCGGATAACTCGGACTGCTGTTATCTTTTACGCAAGTCAAGCAAGTTGCTGCTGTCAAGGTTCCAGTGCTGTCGTTTTTGTGAAGGTCAAGTGCCGGTTGAAACGGGTTGTTTTCTGAAGAAGGCCAAGTACCGATTTCCATCAACTTACTTTTGGATTAGAAGGTCAAGTGCCGAAACAACTCAACACACAGTATTTCAGAAGCTCTTGTACCATCGTGTTAGCAGTGGAAGCAGTTCAGATGTGCCATCATCGTTGGAGCTTCGCTCTTTAGGACGTTGATTGACATCCGTTTTTTCTGCTGTTCTACGATTGGAAGCCTATAAGTTAAGTGGCCTGTTTGTATGTAAACTGTGCCCTTATACTTCTGCTGAGTCTTCTGTGTATCATCTCATTCTATATGTTATATGTCTATATGTTATTTGTATATTTATATGTTTATATTTCAGCGGGTTCTCGGTTGGGTGGTGTCTCCGTTAGATTGTGCCACGTCATAGAGGTCGTCTATTGTGAGCGTTTTCTGTAGGGTTTGCAAATTTCCGATACTGGAATTTGCTAAGCGACTTCTGTTGCTATTTATGTTAGCTGTGATGACATGTTTTAATATTGTTTTCGTTATTATTTCGCATTCTTTAGTTTTGTTTTGATTTGTTTGTATTTGTTAGCCTACTCTTGTCTATAATTTAGTTTCATACAACATTTTTGTTTATACACTGTGGTGTCATGTATTTTGTTTAATTATAGCGCAGATATCGTCACATTTTTTGTGATATTTCATTAATTTCTGCTTTATTTTTAGTTGATTTCTGCGAACGTTTTTGTATTGTTGCTGATCTTTGTTATTGTTTACATTGTTATTGTTTACATTGTTTGCATTGTTTACATTTTCAATGTTTACATTCTGCATGTGTTTACATAGTCATTGTTTACAGTTATAGTAATTAGTTAATGGGCTATGCTAATGCACTGTTACTACTACACTGATGATAAATGAATGATGAATAGTGTCGTGCACTATTGAATGAGAAGTGCACTTATGATCAAGAATTGAGTGCTGATATTTCATATACAAGTTCTTTGATTGGAGACTTGTTTCCCACAGAGACTGGGATAATATAATGTGATGTGAATATACAAGTGCTTAATTAAGACTTGTTACACTTAGGTTTGAAATAAATTAGTTAATTATTTCAGGTTTTGGACTCATATGTTAGACAACATGTCTACATTTGAGCACTTTATTGAGCAGGGTAAATTGCTTGGGAAGACTGGTGATAAGTTAGAAGAATTTGCAACTGCTCGATATGATAAAGCAATGGAAGCTGAACAAAAGAAACTGCAGATGCAGGTGGATGAAAAAAGATTCCAAATGGAAATGGAAAAACAAAAAAGGGAATCAGAAGCTGAGGAGAGAAAACTCCAGCTACAGCTAGAAGCTGAAAGACTTCAAAAAGAGGCTGAGAATAAAAGACTTGAAAAAGAGGCTGAAAATAAAAGACTTGAAAAAGAGGCTGAAAATAAAAGACTTGAAAAAGAAGCTGAAAATGAAAGACTTCAAAAAGAGGCTCAGGCTGAGGAAAGAAGATTACAGAGAGAGTCTGATGAGAGGAAAGAGAAAGCAAAAATGGAACATGAAGAAAAGGTCTTAGCTTTAGAGTTGGAAAAATTGAAATTGACGAGCATGAGTAATGGTAATGATTCAAACAAGGGTTCATCTTCTGGTAAGGCTAATAATGATACTTTTAAGATTAAGTTACCAACATTTAGTCCTTCCAGCGATGACATAATGTTCTATCTGGACAGATTTGAACAAGCATGTACAGCTCATAACATAGACAAAGCAAAATATGTTTATCAGTTATCAGGGATACTGACAGGTAAAGCTCTAAGTATATTAAATATGGTGGATGAACCTGACAAGAACAATTATGAGGTTGTCAGGGCCGCTTTGTTAAAGAAATATCAGCTTAACGAAGACGGCTATCGTCTACAATTTAAAAACATGTTACCTGAAAATGGAGTTGAATTCTCCGAGTTTATTGCAAGAATACGCATTACTTTCTCACGATGCGTTGAACTATCTAAGACGGAAAAAACTTATGAAGGACTTATGGACTTAATACTTAGAGACAAAGTCATGTCGTCTGTCAATGAGTCTTTCCTTGCTTTCCTTCATGAACGTAAACCTAAAACAATAAAGGAAATGGAAGATTTCTGTTGCCAATACGTAACTGCGCACCCACACATAACCATGGGTAACTCTAAGGTGAAAGAAGGTTTACCAGTTGCTTCGGCAACTCCGTATGGCCAAAACTTTGCTCGTAGATTCCAACAAAATTTTGATAGAAAGAGTAGCGGTAATTTCTGTCAAAATCATGGAAATCAATTTCATGGTGATTCTTCTTCGAAGAATTGGAGACAACCTGATAGTACTCGTTACTATCACCCTAATAATTATAAGCATTTCAAAAGAGGATATGGTAATAGAGGTTATTCCTGCCGAAGACCTCAGAACCAAACAAATAGATGTTCGCATCAATGTGAACATGATAGTAATCGTGGAAACTGGAATTCGAACCAGGATAACAATTACAATAGAGACAATAATAACTGCAGAGATAATAATAACTCTGATAACTTCAGAGGTAATAATAGTCGGGGTAGATCTCAACACAAAAAAAAGAGATATCAGCAGGCTAATGCTGTACAACAGGAAACTGAGGGAGCCTGTAATCATGTTGTTGATAGTAAAAACTTTGACGCTGTCACTGGTTCTGCTTTTGACTTTGAGAGAGCAAACAAATGCCCCCAATGCAGTACTTTATTCGAACCGGGTACCATAACTACTTTGAGTTGTGGTCACCCACTTCCCGCTCTTCCTGCTGCTGTTGCGCATGACGGGAGGGGTTCTTTAATTCTACATAAGGGTCTTGTTAATGATACTCCGGTCTCACTACTTTTCGATTCCGGATGCACCACTATTGGTGTTAGACAATCGCTTGTAGATCCATCTTGTGCTACAGGAAGGGTTATTAAATGTGTCACATTTGGCGGCACTCTAGAAAAATATCCTACTGCTGTAATTCGCATTGCCACTCCTTTCTTTACTGGAGATGTGCATGCTTGTCTCTTACCTAATCCTATTGCGGACCTTATTATTGGTCGTATTCACGGAGTTAGGGAGTGTACCCCACAGCAGATTGCTGCTTGGGAAGATAATAACATGCAAGCTACAAATGCAGTAGTTACAAGAGCACAAGCTCTACAAACACCCGAAACTTCACTGAATAGTGATAATGAAGTTGATAGCCAAGATAGCCACTTAGTAATCACTCGTGACTCTTTCATAAAATTGCAAGAAGAAGATCCTTCTTTAAAAAAATTCTTCGTTCTTGCGAAGAAAGGTGATCCGAATCAGGATACAAATAGAAAATCTTGGATTGCAATGAGAAACGGCGTACTTGTACGTATGGTACAAGATTCGACTACGTCGGCACATTCGCAAATTCTTGTTCCCAAGAGCATGAGAGTGCAAATATTACAACATGCTCATGACTCGCAATGTGCTGGACATATGGGTTTTGCCCGTACGAAGTCGAGAGTCCTTGCGGCTTTCTTTTGGCCTTTTGTCAATAAGGACATTCGTATTTACTGCCGATCATGCAAGGTATGTCAGGAGGTCAAATCTAGAGGACCACGACATGCTGCGCCTATCCAGGCTGCTGACATTCCTATTCGGCCGTTTCAGAAAATGGCCATAGATATTATTGGCCCTTTTAAGGTCAAGTCGGCCAGAGGACATCAGTTTATCCTTACATGTGTCGATATGTGCACACGTTGGCCAGAGGCTATTCCTCTTAAGAGCATATCTACTACAGATATCGCAGATGCTCTTTGGTTGATATTTTCTCGCTTGGGGTTCCCCAGAGAAATATTGTCAGACCATGGCACTCAACTCATATCTGACACTATGTCACAGGTAATGTCTACCTTACATATTGAACGATCTCTCAGTAGTATCTACCATCCTATGTCTAATGGGTTAGTTGAGCGTCTGAATAGAACGCTCAAGACTTTGCTTGGTAAGATAACTGAAGATCATCCTCAAGATTGGGACAGGGTTTTACCCGCGGCTCTCTTTACCTATAGAGAAGTCCCTAATGAACACACAGGACTTTCTCCCTTCGAACTTGTCTTTGGCGCGCGTCCACGCGGCCCTATGTCTTTATTACACGATCTCATCACTGCCGATGATATTAGCGATGAAACTCAATCCTCATATGAGTATGTCATTGCTCTTAGACAAAAGATCATTGAGGCATGTAAGCTAGCAACTGCTTCATCAGAAATTGCTAAAGAGAAGGCAAGACAGTTTGCTAACAAGAATAGATGTCTACGACAACTTTGTCCAGGTGACAAAGCATTCGTCCTACTCCCCAGTAGGGAAAATAGACTTCTTATTGCATGGAAAGGTCCGTATGCAATAGTCTCTCGGATTTCCGATGTTGACTATGTGGTCGATATTGATGGAAAGCATAAAACTTTCCACATAAACATGCTTTCGGAATTTCACGAACGTCCGGACTATTTGCTGCCTATTTTCCAGGCAACGGATGATGCTCCTGCACCTCACGGTCATTATTCATCCCTGTCTGTCATACAGGATGAGGAATCTACCTTCTCTGATGTTAATCTTCCCCTTCCAGTGGTTCCATTACATTCTACGGAATCTTGGAAAAACGTTTCTGTTTCTCCTAATCTTTCTGGTGACGAACATCGACAAGTCTCGTCGATGTTACAAACATTTCAGGATGTTCTCACTGACATTCCTGGACACACAGATGTCATAGAACATGACATAATTCTTACCGACAATAATCCAATTAGGGTTAGGCCTTATCCTATTCCTATACACTTTCAGTCGCAAGTGGAAAAGGAATTGGATGAAATGATTCAATTAAATATAATTGAACCATCGACTTCACCATATTCTTCTTCCATGGTTATTGTCCGGAAGAAGGATAAGAACATACGAATTTGTGTTGATTATCGCAAATTGAATCAGGTCACAAAGTTCGATGCTGAACCGATGCCTTTGTTAGAAGATCTACTGATTAGACTTTCTAATTCTAGATTCTTCACTAAACTTGACTTGTCTAAAGGTTATTGGCAAGTGCCTTTAGCAGAGCATGCCAAACCTCTTACTGCTTTTTCTACACCTAGGGGTCTATTTCAATGGAATGTTATGCCTTTTGGTCTCATGAACGCCCCTGCCACTTTCGTTCGCATGATGCGTCGAATTCTGTCACATCGTTCGGATGTCATCGCATACTTAGATGACATCTGTCTCTTCAGTGATACCTGGGAAGATCACTATTTAGGGTTATATGACTTACTGTCCACTCTACGTGAGAATAATTTGACAGCGAAACCTTCTAAAGCTTTTGTTGGTTTTGGTGAAATCTCTTTCCTGGGTCATCGTGTTGGTCATGGTCTCTTGAAGACAGAAGACCACAATACTTCCAAAATACTGAACATCTCTGTTCCTAAAACGAAGAAACAAGTTAGGAGTCTCTTAGGTTTAATTCAATTTTATGGGAGATTTATTCCAAATTTATCTTCGATCATGGCACCTCTCTCAACATTGTTGAAGAAAGGTTCGCCTAATCTGGTCCGTTGGTCTGAAGAATGCCAATCTTCACTAGACCAAATCAAGAATATATTTTCTTCTCCTCCCATCTTAAGATTACCTACTCTTGATAGGACTTTTGTTCTTCGGAGTGATGCTTCATCCACTGGGATTGGAGCAGCACTGATGCAAGAATATGCAAATACTCTGCATCCTGTTATGTACATTTCTAGAAAACTAAATGCGGCAGAGAGGAACTACTCGGTTTTAGACCGTGAGTTGTTAGCGATGGTTTGGTCAATTCTAAAGCTACAAAGATTCCTCCTGGGCGCACATTTCATTCTAGAGACTGATCAGAAAGCTCTTACAGCTATTCAGACTAAGAATTTGAAGAGTTCGAGATCCACTCGATATGCTATAGCTCTTCAACCTTTTCACTTCACGGTACGAGCTATCCGTGGTGCGGATAATGTGATGGCTGACATTTTGTCTAGATGCCCACATGACTCCAACTAATACTTCTGTCCTATATTTCCATATATTACAGAGTCATAACACACCTATATTTCTACAATAGATTAGCACATCTGTACTTACTTTATATGTACACACTATCGTGCTTTGTTGTCATCTTCTTCTGTTCGTTTTTTAAGATGATAGAGGAGGACTGAGTAGTTAATATAAGGGCCGTTAGTTTACTAAACAGCCACAATTATTAATAATGTATTGTACCTTATGAAGCATATTAGTTATTAATTAGCATTATATTGCTTGTACTTTCTCAGAATGTCATTGTTGAGCTGAGGACTTACCTTACTAGTATCAAGCATGACGAGTTCTAGATTGTGTACTTACCCTCGGAATACCAGAGCATATGTCCTGGATCGTCATGTAGTTTAACTTTACTATGTACTTATGTCATTACATGTCAAAGAATGTACTATTTAAATTTTCCTATCAGATTTGTACATCCATTTTTAAAGACAATATTAGAGTATGCTGTTTAATGATGATTATGGTAACTTGCATACGTATATTGTGTTTACATGCTAACGTGATGTGTGTTGGTGACACCTCCCCGATGTGAATATTTTTTGAGACATATTTATTTTTCTGTTGAGGTATATCCTCACCAGACACTCTATATTTAGCCTCATGTTAGGCAATTTAATTAATTATCAGCGCATAATTCGTGCGTTTTGAGCCGCTTATCGCATGCTCTTTGATATTTAAAAAAAAAAAAATATGTTCCACATTTTTTTTTTATCGGGAGGAGGTGGTGATATGTTGCGTGATAAATTCTCGCAACATCGTTTTATTACAATATCTATTTTATAACGCAAGGGCAACAACTGCTTGAAATTTATAGTCACTTTTCTCGGTAAGCATTTGTCTTCCCGCGTTGGTATTGAATGCAGTTAAGTTTTGAGCTGTGGTCTTTTTGCGCTGGACTGCGCATGACTGGTCTTGTTTTTTGGTCGATCGGTTTCCGCCCACCACTAGTGGAGTGAGCGATTTGAATGGCGAAAGAGATGCCTCGTTGAAGAGGGGATCTCCGCTATTTTTTGTTCTGTCAGGGATGTGTAGTCCTCTTAATGGATATTTCGTTTATTCGAGATAATACCTCTAGTGTTTCCCACATGTCGGGAGGCGTGATATTTCTGTGTATTTCCTGAAGGCAAGGTAAATTGACTTTTCATTAACTCTATCGATTTTGGGTCGTCAGCGATTTCGATTCATAGCCTGTCTTCGAAAGTCGTCGTCACGAGATGTTTTCCCAGCTCACATGTCGCTGTATTGTACTGCATCGGTTGATGCATGTCCCAAGGACCATTACTTGCTACTTTGTTAAATGAACTAGGTTTGGAAAACCTTTATTATCTAGAGGATATTTTTGAGGACATTATTTATACTTCGGCAGACGTGTCTGTCTTGCTGAAGTCAGACTACGGAGAGTGAACTGATCTCATACATCTGGTTATCTCCTGGCTGTTATAGAAAAGGATGGAGTTTTTCACCTGACTACATTTACAGCACTATGAAATATAACATGCATCTGACTCATCATTGTAATGCTGTCTACCGTCTATTGCTGTATTGAATGTTGCTGTGATAATGACTGTTTGATGTGCCTACATATTCGCGTAACCATTTTGTCACTGTGGCGTCCACAATAAATAATGAAGAAAAAACGTCAACGGCTGTTACTTCATCCCACATGCATACATCTGAGACACGCTCATTTCACTCACACTAGAAATAGGTGGGCTTGAGGACAGAAATTAGCCCCTATTTTTGCTTTGTTACAGGTTTAATTGTGTCCTAAAAACCTGAGGTCGTATGTTCGAGTCAATCCCGCTGCCTGGAACTCCGCAGGAGCATAGAGGTTGACCAGACTCTACATCTTTGGTCCCCCTCAGTCTTGGGTGGGCTAAAGGAACGATACTCTGCCGGTGGTGTGAACCAAACAAAGAAGAACAGACTTAAGAGAGATGAGTACACATTAGTACCATTTCTGTCGGCATTGTGAGCATAGAACTGTCAATGAAGAAAACGTGAATTAGCGTAGCAAGAGACAATAATAAGATCATAGTGGATAAATTATACGTAAATAACAGCATAGCTGATAAACGTTATATCCTTAATTAACAGCACAGCTGATATAATTTTTGTTCCTATAATTGGAAAAGGTGTTGTAATATTTATAAATATAAATATTTGTAAATCATATGTAAACTTACCAATTCATTTCATTCCATTTTTTTTTTGCAACATTCACCTTTCAGCACAAGAGTAGATAGTGTATATATACTAAATAAAATATAAGGAAATTGTATTTTGAACGACTTGTCAATTTTATCATTGTTAAGTAAAAATCTGTTTCCTTGCTTTGTTTAATATCACAATTAGTTACACAGCAGAGGTGGCGCTTTATGTCGGTCTCCTCTATACTATTGTTTCGAGATCAGATCATTCACAGCCGTAACTAATTTGTGATACCAGTAGTCCTCTCAGACACTGGGACTTCACCATTTTCTGCAGAAATTCTATTTCTGTAATTGTCAGTACTATACTGATCCAAGAGCCAAATAAAACCTCTCGCCACACTCTCCCCCACCTCAACGTAACTATCTGTCTGGTAAGAAAACCCCAGACACAGGCTGACCTAATCTGTTACATTAGTCTAGCCTCAGGTGTCAAAACATTTACTTCGTTGAAGCGAACCATTCCCCAGTAAAATTCCTAGGCCCTACTTTTTACGTCTGACCCGGGAAGGTTATCAAATTTACAAAATATAAACACACAGTTGCTACACAAACTCAGTAATATTAATTACCCCCCTGTTTCCTGACTACACAAAAAATTAAAACACAATTAAATAAAATTACACAAATACGCACTCGTATATACGCTGCAATTTACTAAAATCAAAATGCGGTTATACGGCCGTTATAATTACATATTACAAAGCACCCGTTTATCTTAGCGCTTATCCTCACACAGTTAATATCTCAAAAGCCTCTACACAAATCATAGATACAGCTACTTATCAAAAACTTATATGCACAACTTACATTTATATTATTTCTGTAAGATAGCAATTGATGGCACTTCAAATTAATCAAACTTAAATTAACTCCCAGAAGAAAACTTTACTTTACATGCTAAGATCTAATATGAAACGAACTATCTACGACGCTAATTACGATGTACACATACCCAGGTTATCAAATATCTCACGAAGAGCAGACGAATATGACGCTGTTTCCACGGCAGCAAATTATGAAACCAGAGAGACCGCTAAAGACTACAACGCTGTTATTTATCATAGAAAATAGACGCTATAATCCACGCCATGAGTCATCGCGTGGCGTCCCTCTGGGCCAACCTCTGACCAATAATATTGCTGTAATTAAATAATATCTGACCTCGGCCAGTGATATCGTAAACTAACTCATGACTCACGTTTATTTCTGCTCACGCGGTACTAATTGCGTCATGTTAGATAATCCTACTGACCGTTTCGTTACTAGAATAAATATGATTGGTTCTAGCGTCGGTTCTACGTACCTGGGTCAAGGTTTTACCCTCACTCCCGTTCTATTAAACATAGTAAGTACGGGAGTTACGGAATTTCTCCTAACGTCAGGAGAATTTGCCCCGCCTAATAATATAACTCAAACGCCTATGTTGCATACACATTTTTGAATGCACAGATTACAAATGTACGATATGTCTATTTAATATGGAAAATATATTGTTGTATTTAATTGGGTACGAAAATGCTTTCTTTTATAAAGCCAGATAATCCATGTTTGATTTATACGTTTGATTATATGGATAATCTCCCTTGATATTGATCGGGCGTAAGAATACTTATATTTTGGCATTCATCATTTGTCATAGCCAGAAAATAGATTGATCGTTCTTAGAATGTTTATGGCCTGAATTCATATGTATTACATATTATTAGTGCAAGTAGATTCAGTCCTATATTGTACATTTTGTATGGGTAGGCAGGACCATATTCTTTATGCCGCTCTAGCGGAGGTATTGGTTGTCTTGGCGAGTCGTGATGAGTTCCGATATTGCCGCCTACAATGGCTGGTTACGCATTTCCAGGGTTGGTCCTTTCTAGAGTGGAAAATGATTTATGAAGTGATTTCTTCAGTAGGAGATTGTGTTTCTACAAGATTATAGTGTTAGAGACTCTCCTCATGTACTGTATTATGTACTATTCGGACTCAAGGTAAATCCACTCCCTTTTTGACGATCTCCTTATGGTTAGACCTAGATGAAGCAACGTATTTTCGTGCATCGTTGGTCGTTTAACTAGATATTGTTGTAGATGACAGGTTCCATCAGCGCTTATGTCTTCATGAAGTAACCTTCTGACAAAGGGACTGTATGGTAACTCTGGAAAGTTATACTTATTCAAGTTTTGAATCAACTTTGGCTGATGATTATTCTTCTGCTGGGCGAGTGAGCGAAAGCTCAGGGAAGGAGGCCACTTTTTGTATTCCTGTCATCATTATAGATCACTGTCCAGAGAACGGGTCGTGTATCTTACTATTCGGACAGTGGTATGGAGATCTCATTTATATGAAAACCCCTTATCGTGGTTTCACAGTATGATATAAACATTGAACATAAGCAACCTAAGAACTTAGCAAGGGAAAGAAGGTTCGTCCATCGAACTCTTCAGTTGTTTACCGATCCGCCTTTACTGACGCGTTCAGTCAGATAGGGGATGCGGCCATAATGTATAATAACATTGAATGCTGTTTTGTACCACCCATTATATTTGAATGTTCCATGACATGTGATATACTATTCATGCCTGAAGATTGATGTGTCAACATGTACTTATGATCTATTCGTTCTGTCCCAGTATGTGCGTCTGAATAAACTGTATGAAAAGATTCCAGCAGTCTGCATTGGTGCCTTATAGACATGAGTGAATGAGTGCTTTAGATTGGTCAAGATACGAACAGTCCATCATTCGCGTTTATAACATTCTACACTGTCACTCCATATTTACACCATCCTGCGTCGGTTGAATTGACCAAGTTAAGGGCCTGCTCCTCCTGGAGCCGCAGAAGGAAACTACTTCTTACAGCTGCCTTTGCCTTCCCTAACTCAGGACTAGAGTGAGTTACCCATTTACAGTACAGTCGTGGGTTTTTCCACTTTTTACAGTGGTGAGCCAGATTCCTGGGTCCAGCCTTCGCAGTCTTGTTATTGAGAGTCATTTACAGTTACAAGAACGTTTGTTTGACCACATCAACACCAGTAGGACAGCTATACAGTCGATGTCAGCTTGACCTATCCTATCCAGCGTATACAGTAACTAGGTCAGCGTTTGTTGACATTTTTTTTCGTTGGACATTTGGCCATAGAACATACAGCGTTACACAGCAAGTTTGTTTGGAAAAGACAGCATCAGTCATCAGTGTTGGAGCATATATTTGACAGTGTTTGCGAAATGTACAGTGCAACTGAAGCGAGAAGTCTTACTTGTGATTTTTAGGAACAGTAAACAGTGGATTCTCCTGCACTGCCATAGTTTGTGTTGAACTTTAATGATTTAGGCCAGAATTAATTATTTAATAAAGTACCATACTACTGTACCATTATTCAGTACAACTGAGCCTTCTCCGCAACACATTCTATCTGCAACACATCACATTGCCATACTATTTGATAATATTATATGCATTTATGCTATTTATGTTTACATGTTTATATGTGATATTTGTTTGTACTCTGCGGGTTGTTGTTTTGGTTGGGCGGTGTCACACAACAGAGTATCCCACGTAATAGAGGGTCTGATGTGTGCGTTTCTATAGGTGCAATTTTCTTGATTGAAAATTTGCTGCGACAGCTGTTGCTATTAGTGTTAGCTGTGAAGACTGTACTCATTGTTGTTTTTGTAATATTCCTCTGTTCTTTAGTTTGTTTTGATTTGTTTGTAATTTGTTGGTCTACCCTTTTCTATTTTTGATTTCTATACACAATTTATATTTATACACTGTGGCGTTATTTGTCTTGTTATCTTATTGCAGTTATCATCACAGATTCTGTGATCATTTTCTTTGATTTTTCCTATTTAATTTAATTTGATTTCTGCAAATGTTTTCATATTGTCTTTTCTTGTTTGTCCTTTGTAATGTCTTGAGTTGACATATGATATATGAGGTATAGTTGAATACACTTATATTATAGTACAGACCAGTACTTATGATCATTGATTACACTAAGAAAGTGTACAAGACCTTTGTAAGGTTTGTCTCCCACAGTGATTGGGATAGAAAATATTATTTTCCACAGGTACTCAAGTGATCATTGATTACATTAAGGAAGTATACAAGACCTTTGTAAGGCTTGTCTCCCACAGTGTTTGGGATATACAGATATTGTTTTCCACAGGTACTCAAGTTATCATTGGTTATATTATAAACAAAATAACCATACAAGTTTTTCACTAAGACTAAGTCTATAGTATAGACTTGTCTCCCATGAAAGTGAAATAAGGTAATTTATTTACTTTTTCAGGTTTCTGATTTAATAAGACAGGATGTCTACATTAGATTACTTTATTACACAAGGGAAATCCCTTGATAAGACTGGCAAAGAATTAGAAGAATGGACAACTGCTCAATTCTCTATGGTATTGAAGGCAGAAGAGAGAAAACTTCAAATAGAAGAAAAAAGATTAGAAGCTGCTGCTGAGGAAAGAAAAGCTGCTGCTGAGGAAAAAAAAGCTGCTGCAGAGGAGAGAAAGCTTCAAAAAGAAGAAAAAAGATTAGAAGCTGCTGCTGCTGCTGCTGCTGCTGAAGAAAAAAAAGATTGACAGAGAAGCTGCTGCTGCTGCTGAAAAAAAAGAAGAGAGAAGCTGCTGCTGCTGCTGCTGAACAAAAAAGATTAGACAGAGAAGCTGAAGCTGCTGCTGAAAATAAAAGATTTGAAGCTGAACAAAAGAAATTGCAGATGCAGGTAGAAGAAAGGAGATTTGAGGCTGAACAAAAAAGAATAGACAGAGAAACTGAACAGAAAAGATTAGACAGGGAAGCTGAAGAAAGAAAAGCAATAAGAGAACATGAATTTGAGTTAGAGAAATTAAAATTAACAAATATGAGTAATGTTAATCAAGCACCTGGTGGTAATAGTAAACCCTTTACTTACAAAGTTAAGGTACCAACATTCAATTCTGCCAATGATGATATAACATTCTGGCTTCAGAGGTTTGAACGTGCTTGTCGGGCTCATAATGTTGATAAATCGCAATATGTTAACCAATTATCTGAGAATCTAACAGGCGATTCTCTCACTAGTCTATGTTTGGTTGAAGAGGCTGACAAGGATAATTATGATGTTATTAGGGCAGCCTTGATTAAGAAGTTTCAGTTACCAGAGGAAGGTTATCGCATGTTGTTTAAAAGAATGGTACCTGAGACGGGGGTTGAATTCTCAGAATTCATTGCGAAAATACGTCTTACATTTCAACGATGGATTGAATTATCCAAAATAGAGAAAACATATGATGCTCTTATGGATTTGTTGCTCAGAGACAAGGTCATGTCTTCTATCAATAAACATTTCCTTGAATTTCTACACGAGCGTAAGCCACAAACACTAAAACAAATGCAAGAATATTGTGACCAATACGTTACGGCACACCCGGACGTAACTCTTAGCAACACTAAGATTAAAGAGGGTATGCCGGTTGCTTCAGCAACACAATACAATCCCAAGTACCCACACAACTTTCAGGGAGCTCAAAATAAATTTGACAAAAGGGTTAATTGGCGTAATCATCAAAACCAAGGTAACCAACCAAATCAGGGTTCTTCTTCTAAATTCTGGAAACGGGTTGACAGTCCTCGATACAGGGGTGGCCATAACTATAGAAATTTCCGTAGAGGAAGTAATAATAGAAATTACCAGGGTGTTCCTTCTTGGACACAACGGGATCAATCCTACAGGGATTCTCACTATAATGAGCATGATGATTATAATGATGAACATTATGACTCAAACCCAAACAGGGGTTATAACAGAGGGAATAATAATTACAGAGGCAACAATAATCGAGGTAGATCACAACACAAAAGACATGGTAAATCTCATTACCAGGCTAACTCTGCACAACAAGAGTTTCATGAAGCCGGTAAGCAAACCAATGATAAGAAAGACTCTAATAATGTGGGATGTTCTGCTTTCGATTTTGACAGAGCATTTCAGTGTTCCCAATGCAAAACATTATTCGAGCCAACCACAGTTTCGACTTTAAGCTGTGGTCATCCTCTTCCCGCTCTCCCTGCGTCAGTCGCGCATGATGGAAGAGGGGCTCTTAAATTAAATAATGGTTTAGTAGATGGTACTCCGGTCTCAATTCTCTTTGATTCCGGGTGCACCACCATTGGGGTGAGGCAGTCACTTATAGATCCTTCTCGAGCCACTGGCAAAATAATCAAATGCATAACATTTGGTGGCACATTGGAGAAGTACTCCACTGCCATTATCAACATTTCTACTCCCTTCTTTACAGGACATGCGTGCACGCATGTCTTCTGCCGAATCCGATCGCTGATCTTATCGTCGGTCGCATTCATGGTGCGAAAGAATGCACTCCGCAACAAATTGCCGAGTGGGAAAGTGATAATATGCATACTGCAAATGCTGTAGTCACTAGAGCTCAAGCTCTAAACATGCCGCAATCTTCGCCTTCTGGAGATAATGATGACCAGAACCAAGGTGATCTCTTGGAGATTTCGCATGATTCCTTTATAAAACAGCAGGAAGATGATCCTACTCTAAAGAAATTCTTTACTCTAGCAAAAGAAGGTGATCCGAATAAGGACACGAATCGTAAATCTTGGATTACGATGAAGAATGGGGTACTTGTACGTATGGTACAAGACTCCGCTAAGTCCATTCATTCTCAAATTCTTGTGCCCAAAAATATGAGAGTTAAAATCTTACAGCACGCTCATGATTCTCAGTGTGCTGGGCATATGGGTTTTTCCCGTACTAAATCTAGAGTTCTTGCGTCTTTCTTTTGGCCGTTTGTGAACAAGGACATACAGATCTATTGTCGATCCTGTAGGGTATGTCAGGAAGTTAAATCCAAAGGTCCACGCCATGCTGCACCTATTCAGGCTGCAGATATTCCAATTCGACCATTTCAAAAAATGGCGATAGACATCATTGGTCCATTTAAGACAAAGTCTGCTAGAGGACACCAATATATCTTGACGTGTGTTGATATGTGCACACGTTGGCCAGAGGCTATCCCTCTGAAGAGCATAACTACTGCTGATATTGCAGATGCTCTTTGGCTTATATTCTCTCGTCTGGGATTTCCAGGAGAAATATTGTCAGACCATGGTACCCAACTCGTATCGGATACCATGTCTCAAGTGATGTCAACTCTTAAGATAGAAAGATCTCTGAGTAGTATTTATCATCCTATGTCCAATGGCATGGTAGAGCGTCTTAATAGAACTCTGAAAAACCTATTAGGTAAGATAACTGAGGATCATCCTCAGGATTGGGACAGGGTTTTACCCGCGGCTCTCTTTGCATACAGAGAGGTCGCCAATGAACATACAGGATTTTCTCCCTTTGAACTTGTCTTTGGCGCGAAACCGCGAGGTCCTATGTCTCTACTTCATGATCTCATAACTGCTGATAATATTGTCGATGACACAAAATCCTCTTATGAATATGTCATTGCACTTAGACACAAGATTATTGAAGCATGCAAATTGGCAACTGCTTCTTCTGAATTTGCGAAACAGAAGGCAAGGCAATTTGCCAATAAGACCAGACGCTTGCGACAACTCTGTCCAGGTGACAAAGTATTGGTCCTGCTACCTTGTAGAGAAAACAGACTCCTTATTTCTTGGAAAGGTCCGTACGATGTAATATCAAAAGTTTCCGATGTCGACTATATTGTCGATACTGATGGGAAGCATAAGACCTTCCACATCAACATGCTCACGGAATTCCACGAACGTCCGGATTATTTACAACCTGTTTTCCAGGCAACGGACGATTCACCAGTCCCACATGGACATTACTCATCACTGTCAGTAATACAGGATGAGGAAACGAGTTTCTCAGATGTGAATCTCCCTTTTCCAATGATTCCGCTTCATTCTAATGAGTCATGGAAAGATGTTGCGATTTCTCCCGAATTATCTCCAGGAGAACAGAAACAAGTTTTCTGCTATGTTACAACAATTTCAGGATGTCCTTACTGACATTCCTGGTCGAACTAATGTCATTGAACACGACATTATTCTTACTGACCATAATCCTATAAGAGTCAGACCGTATCCTATCCCGATACATTTTCAAGCACAGGTAGAAAAAGAGTTGGATGAAATGATAGAGTTGGAAATAATTGAACCATCCACATCAGCATATTCTTCACCGATGGTTATCGTGCGAAAAAAAGACAACAACATACGTCTTTGCGTTGATTATCGCAAATTGAACCAAGTGACGAAATTTGATGCTGAACCTATGCCTTTACTTGAAGAGCTACTTACTAGACTATCGAATTCTCATTTCTTTACTAAACTCGATTTGTCTAAGGGATATTGGCAAGTTCCACTATCCGAACACGCCAAACCGTTTACTGCTTTTTCGACGCCAAGGGGTCTATTCCAATGGAATTTCATGCCTTTCGGCCTTATGAATGCCCCAGCGACATTCGTACGCATGATGCGTCGAATCCTATCTCATCGCTCAGATGTCATTGCATATCTTGATGACATCTGTCTTTTCAGTAATACTTGGAAAGATCACTATAACGGGTTAAATGAACTATTGTCTATCCTACGCGAGCATAACCTGACAGCGAAACCATCTAAAGCATTTATTGGTTTTAGCGAAATATCTTTCTTAGGTCACCGTGTTGGTCATGGGTTTCTAAAAACAGAAGACCATAATACAAGTAAGATACTTAACATTTCTATGCCTAAGACTAAAAAGCAAGTGCGAAGTCTCTTAGGTCTCATACAATTTTATGGACGATTCATTCCGAATCTGTCCTCAATTATGTCACCTCTTTCTTCTTTGTTAAAGAAAGGGTCTCCTAATATAGTCAATTGGACTCAAGAATGTCAATCCTCTTTGGATAAGGTTAAAACGATGTTTTCTACTTCACCTATCTTGGTGTTACCTACTAAAGATAAGACATTTATTCTTCGTAGTGACGCTTCATCCACTGGGATTGGAGCGGCACTAATGCAAGAGTACTCTGGAACTCTGCATCCAGTGATGTATATTTCTCGAAAACTTAATGCCGCAGAGAGAAATTACTCGGTCCTAGACCGTGAATTATTGGCTATGGTTTGGTCAATCCTTAAACTTCAAAGATTTCTTCTTGGCGCGCATTTTATTGTGGAGACTGACCAGAAAGCTCTTACAGCTATTCAGACTAAAAATCTGAAGAGCGCGAGATCAACGCGATACGCGATTGCTCTTCAGCCTTTTCATTTTTCGGTGCGAGCTATCCGTGGTTCAGAAAATGTGATGGCGGATATCTTATCGAGATGCCCACATGATTCCACCTAACTGTCAGATCTTGAGATTTCTAACATGTCTGACTTTACTACAGTTTTTCCTATGTTAAAGTATGTACTTATATGTAATATATCATACATTGTCTGTATCACTACTTAGCGGTGCATTGATGTATATTCACCGCAGGTTTTTGATATTTTTTCTTATTTGGTGATCATAATGTTAAGATACCTAAGATGAACTATTGTACAAATTGTGGCATTGCCAGTATTGTGTTATGCGTTGGTGACACCTCTCGGGAGATATTTATACTCAGAGAAAAATTTTCTCTGAATCCTGAGATAGATTCTCATTGGTCGTGCTATATGACGACTTTGCCTTACATTAGGCGTTACATTTGTTTGGAATGCTTATCATCTGCGCATTGTTATTCGTGCGTTGTGAGCCTATTGTATGTTGCTCCTGGATGTATTTCCAAAAAAAAAAAAATGTACCATTTTTTTTTTCCCGGGGGGTGTGGTAATCTGTTGCATACATATTTTTGAATGCACAGATTACAAATGTACGATATGTCTATTTAATATGGAAAATATATTGTTGTATTTAATTGGGTACGAAAATGCTTTCTTTTGTAAAGCCAGATAATCCATGTTTGATTTATACGTTTGATTATATGGATAATCTCCCTTGATATTGATCGGGCGTAAGAATACTTATATTTTGGCATTTATCATTTGTCATAGCCAGAAAATAGATTGATCGTTCTTAGAATGTTTATGGCCTGAATTCATATGTATTACATATTATTAGTGCAAGTAGATTCAGTCCTATATTGTATATTTTGTATGGGTAGGCAGGACTATATTCTTTATGCCGCTCTAGCGGAGGTATTGGTTGTCTTGGCGAGTCGTGATGAGTTCCGATATTGCCGCCTACAATGGCTGGTCACGCATTTCCAGGGTTGGTCCTTTTTAGAGTGGAAAATGATTTATGAAGTGATTTCTTCAGTAGGAGATTGTGTTTCTACAAGATTATAGTGTTAGAGACTCTCCTCATGTACTGTATTATGTACTATTCGGACTCAAGGTAAATCCACTCCCTTTTTGACGATCTCCTTATGGTTAGACCTAGATGAAGCAACGTATTTTCGTGCATCGTTGGTCGTTTAACTAGATATTGTTGTAGATGACAGGTTCCATCAGCGCTTATGTCTTCATGAAGTAACCTTCTGACAAAGGGACTGTATGGTAACTCTGGAAAGTTATACTTATTCAAGTTTTGAATCAACTTTGGCTGATGATTATTCTTTGCTGGGCGAGTGAGCGAAAGCTCAGGGAAGGAGGCCATTTTTTGTATTCCTGTCATCATTATAGATCACTGTCCAGAGAACGGGTCGTGTATCTTACTATTCGGACAGTGGCATGGAGATCTCATTTATATGAAAACCCCTTATCGTGGTTTTACAGTATGATATAAACATTGAACATAAGCAACCTAAGAACTTAGCAAGGGAAAGAAGGTTCGTCCATCGAACTCTTCAGTTGTTTACCGATCCGCCTTTACTGACGCGTTCAGTCAGATAGGGGATGCGGCCATAATGTATAATAACATTGAATGCTGTTTTGTACCACCCATTATATTTGAATGTTCCATGACATGGGATCTACTATTCATGCCTGAAGATTGATGTGTCAACATGTACTTATGATCTATTCGTTCTGTCCCAGTATGTGCGTCTGAATAAACTGTATGAAAAGATTCCAGCAGTCTGCATTGGTGCCTTATAGACATGAGTGAATGAGTGCTTTAGATTGGTCAAGATACGAACAGTCCATCATTCGCGTTTATAACACTCTACACTCTCACTCCATATTTACACCATCCTGCGTCGGTTGAATTGACCAAGTTAAGGGCCTGCTCCTCCTGGAGCCTCAGAGGGAAACTACTTCTTACAGCTGCCTTTGCCTTCCCTAACTCAGGACTAGAGTGAGTTACCCATTTACAGTACAGTCGTGGGTTATTCCACTTTTTACAGCCTAATACACTAAAACTGAACGCACTTACTTACAGAGAGAAGAGGACTGGGGAAAAATTGAAATTAAAACCCACAGTAACTCCTCATAATTAAACGCAAATAATACATGGAGAAGAAAAATGGGGCCCGTTGAAAATAAAATCACAGTAACTTCTCACAAATACCAAGACTGGAACCCTAAGGAATTGGATCACCCGTCATAAGAGAAACTTTCCCAGACCAAGTGTTTCGCAGATTCACCCGTTATAACAGGGATTCAAAATTTCCAGACCAAGTGGTTCGAGAGCATATAACCTAAGTTGCTCGTGTCCATTCTAACCTGCGCGAGGAGATTGTGTATTCCCAAAACTTTGGGTTCGTGGTACAAGACTACTTGTGAGTACAAACTATCAGACGGTTCGAAGTACTGAAGTTAATATGCCACTCGTGTGAGAAAAGTACCCTCATCACCAAGAAGTGACGAAAACCACGGCGACAGGACTCACCTAGAGTTAAGTTTTCTTGTAAAAAAGGCGAAAGCAACGGACTTTGATAAATCCTCACCTACGTCTCCGTGATGAAAACTTGTATTTACAGCAAAATTCACCATTCCCTCCTTATTTTAACTGTTGAAGACTAATTCATTATTAAATTTGTTACATGTTGTTTTAAAACTAAACAATCATAGTCAATTCAGTTTTTATATATATGAAAGCGAACGTTTGAGCAAGATTCTTTAAAACATACATCTATATATATACATAGATATATATACATCTATAGAGCCATTACTTATAACAGGAATTTCGTTGGATTACACCAACTGGTGGCTTGAACAGGCTAAAAACATTGCCTAATTCTTCACAAAAGGCGACGGATCAAATACGAGGGACGGTCAAAAAGTAATGCCTCGTAATTTTTAATTTCATTCAGTAGGCAAGAAAACAGATAAAATTCACATTGAAATGTAGCCCCAAGTCTGAACTTCAAAAATTTATTTCTCAATGTAGTCTCCGTTATTTGTTACAGTTTTTTTTCCATCTTCTCACAAGAGCATGTATCCCCGCACGGTAAAAATTTGTGTCCTTTTTCCTAAACCACTGGCGTACGGCGCGATTAAGGGTCTCGGTGTCCTCAAAGTGATGTCCGCGAAGCTCTTCTTTCAGTGGTCCAAACAGATGGAAGTCAGAAGGTGCAAGATCGGGACTGTAAGGGGGATGTGGTAATAATGTCCAGTCAAATTCTGCAATCGCATCAATGGTGCGTTTAGCGGTGTGTGGCGTGGCATTATCGTGCAACATTAGTGCAGTTCTCTGATCTTTTAATGGGTTAAGTCGCCGAAGACGACCTCTAAGCTTCTTCAAAGTTTCAATGTAATGGTCTGCATTCACCGTGTTTCCCTGTTCCAAGAAGTCGAGAAGATTCACACCCTTCTCATCCCAAAACACGGAGGCCATAACTTTCCCTACAGATGGTGAACTTTTGAACTTCTTTCTTGTCGGCGATGTTGTGTGATGCCATTCCATTGACTGCCTCTTGGATTCTGGTTCAAAAAATGAACCCAAGTCTCATCACCTGTCACAATATTCGATAAAAACTCTTCTCCTTCAGTTTCGTAACGGTGCAGGAGATTGATGACTATGGTTTTCCTTGTTTCTTTATGTCTGTCTGTCAACATTCTATGACATAACGTTGTTTTAACCGAAGGTCTTTGGCAGCCATTTTTAAACTATTACAGTGGTGCCACCTGTTACTGAAACAGGTTGGTAATGCTATACAATGCAGAAGAGTGTTTGAGGAATCCTGCTAAATTTACAAATTGCACACCGATGCAGTATTTACATATATAAAAAATAGGAGGCATTACTTTTTTACCTTCCCTCGTATAAGTTACCCATTGCTCAGCCCTATGGCGCATGGCTCTTGACTTGTAAATTTTTTTGTGAAATCTCCCTTAGGATAGAAGCGTCATTGCACTTCTATTTACATACCTTACTTACTTAGTCGTTCCCCTTCTACCGTGAGGTGTAGAGGTTTGGAAGAGAGAGCACCAGACTATCCTATCGGCTGTCTTCCTCATGGCCTGGTTCCATTCTAGTCCTCGGTCCTTCAAAGATTGTCTAATGTTGTCCTCCCAGCGGACTCTGCGTCGTCCTGGGGGTCTGGATCCCTGACTCTTTGTTTCCCATGCTTGTCGTCGTACCGATCTTCTCCCATTCTGCAGACATGGCCAAACCATCTTAGTTGGGACTGTTCTACTTGGGTCTGCAGGGGGTGGGATTTCAGGCCTTGACGTTTCGTCTGGTTGCGGACCATGTCTCTTCTTGTTACTTCAATCACCTTCCTCAGATACCTCATTTCTGAGGTTTGGATCTGGCTTTTGTGGGTTGTAATCATTGCCCATGACTCGCATCCATATGTCAAGACTGGGACATAGGTGGAGCTGTATACAGCCATCTTCGTTTTCTTACCAACCTCTCTCTTGCTCAGGAATCCTCGATTTATGGCATGAAAAAGTCCCCCAGCTGCTGCTTTTCGAGTGGCCAACTCTTCTTTCATGCCTCCCTTTCGGTCTATAATAGCTCCGAGATATTTAAAGTGGTCGACCTGCTCCAAAACCTGTTCTCCCAGCTTAATCTGATGTCTTCTTTCTTCTCGTGATATCACCATGGATTTTGTTTTAGATCTGCTTATGACCATCCCTCTCTTCTCCAGCTCTTCCTTCCATACTTGCAGGTCGGATTGGAGATATGCCTCTGATTTAGCAATCAGGGCAACATCATCAGCAAATGCCAGCTCTGAAATACAGACCTGTCTCATCTTCCAGTACCCCACTGAATACTTTCTTGTTCTCTCCTTACATGTCTTGAAGACATCGTCCATGAGGAGTATGAAAAGATAAGGTGACAGGATATCACCTTGTCTTACACCAGGGGTGGTCCTGAACTCTTCTGACTTATGGTTTGCTGTCCTCACATAATTTCTGCAAGACTTGTAGAAGCTCTGTATAGCATGAATCAGAGGTGCTGGAATGTTCTTCCTTGCCAAACAGTCCCAAAGTTTGCTCCAGGGGACCCTGTCAAACGCCTTTTCCAGATCTATGAAACAAAGATGGATCTCACTCTTATACTCAAGGGCCTTTTTACTCAGCTGTCTGAGTGTGAAGATTAGGTCTTGAGTACTTCGGTTTGCTTGGAATTCGCACTGGACCTCATCCAATTGTGGCTCAGCTAGGCGTCGGAGTCTCTGCTCTAGGATTCTAGAGTAAATTGTACCAGGGACACTGAGAAGTGATATGCCTCAATGGTTTCCACACTGCCGATTGTCACCCTTTTTGAAAATTGGTGTTATGATGGCAATCTCCCAATTCTTTGGTATGATGTTGTTGCACCACGGTGCCTGTAGGACCCTTAAGAGTAATAGGTCGCCTGATGCTCCCATGTACCTAACCATTTCTGGTGTTATACCATCATGCCCTGTTGCTTTGCCCATCTTGATTTTCTCCAGTGCTTCCTTCAATTCTTCCATCTTTATGTCATCTTCGCCATCAATGGATTTCTCTTCTGTGCTAGTGGTTATCATTTCTGATGCTTCACCATGCTCACCATCCAGGAGTTCTGAGAAATATTCTTTCCATATTTACATATCTGCCAAGAGTAATCTTGTGCGAAGGTAGACACCTTTGACGATCCATTTAGATACTCTTGAGTTTTGGCCACTGTTTGATCACTACTGCAAAGCAGGAGAGGCAATCCGTGACACCATTTCATTTTAGAAGTGGCTACAACTACAAGTGCGTTAAAAACAATTTTTTTAACTGGTATTTAGAAAACATTCTGGACACAACAAAAGAATTAACAGTTTATTTTACTAAGTATTTAAAAATAATGCGGAAATTTACACTAAACATTGATTTTTCTAACTTTAGTTGATGCAAACTGATCAATAATGTCACCAAAATGTATTGTCTCAGTTTCCTTACGTTCAATGCTGATCAAGGTTAAAGCAGAAAGTATCTTTTGCCCCATTGAAGCTCTCACATATGATAAGATTAGTTATAACTGTCTAAAAGGTCGCTCACAGCTGAACATTGAAATTACAATATCGAGCATTATATGAATAGCATCTCTTAAGTTTGGAAAAACATTTTCATCTCCGTACTAAACAGAAAACGTCAGGAGTTCCTAAAGTTCTTGAAATTTGAAGATTTTACTTTATGTTCACATCTTTGTATGTGTGTGTGTGTGTTTGTGTGTGTGTGTGTGTGGCCTGGATGTTGTTTCCCACTTCCTCCTGTGTCTGTTCTTGGTACAACTCTTGACGTATAGTATACAAGATAAGTGAAATGAATGACGTAATATTAGACTATCACGTGTACTCATTTCTGAACCCTTTGATAATAAAGTTTGTTCGTTCTATGATCTCGTGGATTAGTTTGTTCTTTAAGGACCGCCTTCATTGCACACAGACAACTCCATCAGTGCTCCGATCTCCTCCATTAGATCACACAAGGAGGATCTCAGCACAGTGCACGAACTCCGTAGCATCAGCGAGGATCCCAATGTGTGTATAAAGGAATCACACATTCAATAAATATTTGTGTGTGTAGGTTTCCTAATGATTACATTTAGTCAACGCAGCGGCCGTGTGGCCTACTCTTTACGATTTCCAACTGCTGATGGATTTTTAAACGTGCGCAACATACACACGGTATCTCCTATTTTTCGCCCTCGTCCAAGAAGGCTAGGTATCCGATCTCATTAATCAGGAGATCAAAGGGGATTAAGATATTCTTTGGAACCACTGGTCCGATAAAAAACATTCCATCAGCGATAGTCTCTGTACTGGGAACGAACCCGGTACCTTTAGAATTAACAGTGCACGCTAGCTTAGCAACTCTCACCCCGTAATCTCGTGGATTATTCCCTATAAACTAATTGTCTGTTACCAACAATTAACAAATCTCGATAGCTTTTCAGGAAAATACAGAAAGGCGCACATTGCACAGTGAAAGCTAACACGAACACTCATTGAAAGAACGCGCAGGCCTTGCAATCTTTTCGTGCTGTATTTTCTGTAAAATACACAAAAGCGCGCATTATACCATGAAAGCACCATTGAACACTCATTAAAAGAACACTCAAGCCTTTAATTTTTTTTTTAACACTACAGTGATTCATATTAATTACATGACATCATCATCAGAGGAAATATCTTTACAGATTGGGAAAAATGTAGTTCGTGCGATAGGCCAGGGGGAAGGTAACCAAGGAGCTGTCGGGATCTACTTCAGGAACACACGGCTCTCTAAAGATGGAACTTGGCAAAATTATGTCTGTTTTCAGGTTTCAAATTTATTGAAACTTAGAATAAGTTCAGTCTATATGCAATTTTGATCTCTGCCACACGATATGCTTCATGTAACGTCATCAGCAGAGGTGTGGAAAATTACAAGTACATATTTCACCGAATGTTAACTTCAATTCACACAAAAGAAAGCTTTCTATCTTATACCGTTTACGAACTAAATTGAATATTAGTACGCTAACTTACAACTTGCACAGTGGGCTGATCACCTGCTTGCCAACCAATCTGATTACGGAAACAATGATAGATTGTTTGGTCTGTTTTTGTTCCACAAAGACGCCACTAGGCGTGGTGGAAACAGCGATAGATCGATCAATTTGTTGTTGCCCTAAGACGCCACTAGGCGTACTGGCCACATACTGCTTTGCCGGTTGATGGCTAAGGATGGAAGAAGAGAAGAAGAAGAACTTACAACTTACGAGTTTTCACTGGGAATATGATGAAAGTACTTTAAACCCAAGGAACACCGCACTTTTATGTGCCGGTTTGAGACGGCTAGTCCGAAATTTACCGAGTTTAAACATGTTTTATATTTCCCATCTGTTGCTTGGAGATCTACCAATTGAAACCTTGGGAGCTATCGGAAGATTGACATCGATAAACACAAAAAGTCGAAGGCTGGGGTTCAGGTGTAGATCTTGGAAATTTACCTGTACGTGGTAGCTAGTTTCTGAAAAATAACTCGTAAATTTTGTTGTTTTATATTTCTTTTTTGTACTTCTTTTATTAGCAGTTCTTGAATTTTATAAATAGGCATTATCGCAGTATATTTTGCTGTCTTTGAAACCTATAGGGTTTTCTGCAGGGTTTTTCGACATAATGACTATGAACATTTATGATCAGAGCTAAAAAAAAAAACCCATTAAAAGTGCAAAAAAATCATGAAAATACACAATTCAACGGCGACTGGTTGAGTGGCGCCACCATAAACCAAGCGGAAGTGAGAGGAATTACTTGTCGATCATTTTAATAAGTACACTTTGTCAGGTTTCCTGTTGTCGGAACATTTCTTTTACTGGGTAGCTGGAACAAATGGTTCATCGTTTTTTTATTCACAGCACCTACTGTATATTTAAGTAATGCCTTGTTGTCTGCTACATCCTCCAGCTTTCTATCATCTCCCGTATCTTGTTAAACCGTTGAACTGATCTCTTGCGCAATCTTTCATCTCTGCCGGGGGTTTAAGCTGGAATCTTTTACCTACATCTATAAAGACCGTCCGATTGGCAGTGGGTAAATCGCTTGCGAAGCTACAAGACTGATGTACCGAAACCTGGTAGCGACACGCAACAGTTTACCCAGCTGTAAACGGGTAACTGCCTCTGCTCTTAAGTTAGAAAAGCAAAGTAGCGAGGAAGGGAATTGACCGCCCACCTCATAAAAAAGCTGCACCTAAAGTAAGGTCTCTAACACTTCATTCCTTTACGGCATTATCTGCTATGAGACTACCTATACTTTTCTTTACATCTACAAAAGTGTCACAGATAACCCACTTTAAATAGAAATTATTGTATCCCTTGTTAACTCACAGGGAGCCTGAGCTTCTGTGCGCTGTCGCCAAGAGCTTGAATATCTAACCCCATGGTACGCTCGGGTCGGTATCTTAAAGCATCTCTAATGTCACAGCTGTTATTTCTCAATATCATGCTCCTCCTCATCATCATCATCGTCATCGCCGTCATCGTCACAGGTCCTCAACAACTTACTTACTTAGTCGTTCCTATTCTACGTTGGGGCCTAGAGGGGACCTTTAACAAACTTCAATAAACTTTACAGGTCTTCCTGATCTTTTTAGAGTCTCTCTCTAATTCTCTACTCCAGAAGAAGGACTACAAGAAGGATGTGTTACCGGAGCCGGAAATTGAAGTACAGAATAGTAGTACTACAAACTACCATACGTGCTGTAAGAAAGTTAATAGATTCAACATGCCCCACAATTTAACTATAATAAAAATGTAGAATCAGGGCCGTCTTAACAGCATTGTAGGCCCTGGGCAAAGCAATGCACTGGGCCCCTACCAGCCCTACCCAGCCATGGGAATAACAATGATGTCTTATGAACAATATGGCAGGATCCCAGCATGGGGCCCTAGAATCGTGGGGCCCCTGGGCACTGCCCAGTGTGCTCATGCCTTAAAGCGGCACTGTGTAGAATGAGCTACTGTTTGTTAAATTCTTGAGCCCAATCAAAGATTTCGTAACCAGAAGACGGAAGCTATTTTAACGCAAACATTTAACATAAATGTTATTTTAATTCACATAATAAAACAAATAATTTCTTTCTTAATATTATGTTTGTTTTTGTGTTTTACGTTATGTAAAAAAAACACACACACACAAACAAAGGGGATGGGCATCGGAAAAAAAGGGGGGGGGGGGAAGGGGGGAAGCAACATAAATAGAGCCAGCCCTATGGATTTTTCGGGGGTGGTGGGGTGTTTGAAGTCTTATGTTAGCGGCCACCTTTCTGTATTGTACTCTCCAAGCGAGCACACAGTAACATTTTACAAAAAAAAAAACATAATACACTTATGTTTTAAAAATCTTGTGGTAGGTAAGTAAAACAAAATCATTTTGAAGTACAAATAGGCTCTTGGTTCGTGAGCTGATTTTAAAAATAAAAAATAACTAATATAGAAACGTAAACACGAAAGACGTTTATTGCCCCAAAAATCTTTGTTTTCTACGAAAATTTTTTTATCGTATGCGTGTAGTATCTCTGACACATCTTGTATTTCAACATCACAATTAAAAAAAAAAGTCACTTTTATTTCTCTTCCCTCATCTGAAAAAAGAACCTATATATTGTTTGAGCACGTCTGGAACCGTACGTTTACCTCCGACCCGGAAATAGTTTAAACAGAAGGCCAAAAATAATTCGATAAACAAACACATACAGATCACATGATGGAGTCTGTTTCTCATTTGTTTTGTTACAAATGTTGGGCACTGGAACCAAAGACGACCTCAATCTGGCTGTCATTACAGAGTTTCTTTCCCGTCCTGTGCGAGACAACTGTTGAGATATCCAACATAAGAGATTCAACATGCCCAGGTATCTTTGATTAGGAATAAGCTTCATTTTACCCGAACGAAGATTTATACCGACGGATCTCAAACTTTTCTAACTCATAACCCCACTTTCCTTTTCTCATACTTCAGAAAACCTCATGGCTCCACGCGGTGTTTAAAAAAAAATGTATTATTAAATTTATATCAGATACTTCTTCTTCTTCTTTTTGTCCTTTTTCTTCTTCATCCTCATCCTTCATCACCATCATCATCATCATCATCTCCTTCTTCTTCATTTCTTTCTTTCTTTATTCTTCTTCTTCGTCTTCTTCTTTTCTTTTCATTATTGTTCTTGTTCTTCGTCGACTCCTTGTTTTTTTTAATCTGGTTCTTCTTCTTCTTCTTCACACTTTTTTAGTCATCACCACGAATAAGTTTAAAGACAACAGTAGTCAGTCTGAGGTTGTTGATATCTCCACAGAGTTTGTCCAGAAGTGGTTCTGGTGTCGGACATATGTGCTGTTGAGAACACTTTTGCAGCATATTTTCAGCAGTCATGTTATCGGTGCCACAATTCCCATTTTTAGCTTGTTGAACAGATGGTGTCTCAATTTTTGTTTAGCCCGTGCAGAGTCTGAAGATTACCACTTGTTCTATTCTGATGCGCTGGAAATATGCATATTTTTTAAATGATGTCCTGGATTCTTTACTTCCCGCTTGTTCCTGTATCGTCTATACTGTTCAGTTCTCCAAGGAACATATACCGTCAACAAACGTATACCAAGTCCACATGTCGTTTGTCATCAGCTCAAGGTCTCTCCACGTCTTCCTCACCATTTGCATATCTGTTTCTAGCTTTCTTCTCTCCGGTTTTCGTCATGTCTCTCCTAACAAGTCCCAAGTCGATTCTCATTTCTTTAAATCATAAAACTGTTTACAATAACAACCGCTTTTATTGCAACCATACAACAACAAAAAAAAAAAAAAAAAAAAAAAAAAAATTACAATAAATAATCCC
Organism: Oreohelix idahoensis; assembly: GCA_024509875.1. Classification (NCBI taxonomy): domain Eukaryota; kingdom Metazoa; phylum Mollusca; class Gastropoda; order Stylommatophora; family Oreohelicidae; genus Oreohelix; species Oreohelix idahoensis. Next base: position 486,887 of record JAMPIV010009600.1, read on the forward strand.
AGTTTTTAGAATTTAATTACAGACTGCTTTCATTTATCAGTTAAGGGGTGGAAGTACAGCGTAGTTTAAGTCAAATAAATATTTAATTAATTTATCAAAAATCCAATCTGACAAAAAATTTTAAAATATTATGAAAAACATTCTTTTAACATTTGGTATCGATTGATTAATAAGTAAAAAAGTCTGAGCAAATTGAAGTAGAACAATACAATCCAGGATGGCCGCCGTTTCTATGACAACCAATGTTCCAATACCATCAAACTTTTCATTATGTGTATTTATGATTGATGTAGGTTAACTCTGTGCATTTTCATTAAAATGCTGTGATTAATAACGAAAATTGCTTTGTACTGTACACCCCCCTTTCCCCGCCCCTACACAGAGCCATTTTCGATATCTGTATAACTGCGTTATTAATGAGGACGAAAAAGCTGATTCGCTGAAATAAGCAAGTCCCAAGTCGAGTCGTTAATTAAAAATAAAAGACCTGAATCGAGTCGTTTCGGCAACTCGAGTTCGAGTTAATCGATTCGTGTCAAGTACACCGTTCTTCTTCCAGTGTTGTTCGGGCTATCTCGTTGCTGTTTCTGCCCCTGATAAAACTCTTGGCATGTTCAGAAGTTATGCTTGTATAAAACTGAGGGTAGCTTACCTGCCTACTTTCCTTTGCCAATCTGTCAGCTACTTCATTGCCAGGTATATTGCAAAAAGAGGTCATCCACGGTATCACAACCCTTTTGAATAGCTAGCTCTATAAACGTACCGTTCGCACATAAAAACGTACCGTTCGCACATAAAAAAGTACCGTTCGCACATAAAAACGTACCGCTCGCACATAAAAACGTTAATGAAGACCCAGAGTAGAAACTACTACAGGGGAGTGAAGTGTTAGAGACATCACCTTTCTAGGTCCAGCTTTTTATGAGGTAAGGTGACCAGTTCCTGAAATCGACCCTTTTCCTTCTCTAACTCAACAGCAGAGACAGGTACCACTTTACATCTCGGTAAACTGGATCGTGACGCTACCAGGTTTTGATCCTGGAAGCTGGTAACTGAGTTGCCAAAGGAAACCGCTCTAACCACTTAGCCAATAAGATGCTTAATAAACATAAGGAGTAAAAGAAAGCACACATTTATGGACCCACATTAATTACTGTACCGAATCCACTAAAAAATCTTCAATTTAATTGTTGTTCCCGACACTACGAATAACAATAAAGCTAGAAAAATTAATGTTTACAACGTCACCAAGTTATGTGATTCTGTTCATAATTTTGTGTACAACGTCATCACGTTCTGTGATTCTGTTCACAATTTTGTGTATAACGTCACCAAGTTCTGTGATCATGTTCACAGTTTTGTGTTCAACGTCACCAAGTTCTGTGATCCTGCTCACCAATTTGTGTACAACGTCACCACGTTCTATGATCATTTCACAGCTGTAATTTTGTAAACATTCTATGACTTGTTGGCTTTAATTGATGTATCGAGGGCCCGGGACAGTTCACTTAAGGTTCCATCAAATTTTGTTAGTTTAAAATGTACCATGACAGAGATTCGTATACAAACTTTCAACTCCCCAGCTCGTCTACAACTTAATGAACTAAGAGCTCTGTCGTGAAATGACGTCTGTCTCTCATCACGAATTCTAAATAACTCTGACCATACCGCGCGCCATACATTGTAGAACGATATAATACACTAACCAATGAAAACGCTTTCTTCGTCTTGTGTTTACTACCGCTGGGATAATAAAGATGGCAAGGCCCAATCTGTGTAACCTGATTAACTTCGGAATTTTACTACAGCATTATGGAAGTAAGTTGTCCCTTATGTAAAGTATGCATAACATAAAATGCAATTATGAAACTAAAAGATTATTACATAGCTATATAAAGCCTAATTACGGGTATAATTTAGGCTTTGAACGAATACAATCGCATCAGGAATAACGGAGATAATTTAAAAAGTAGTTTTCCTGAATTGAACGATAGGCAAAAATGTACCCAAATTTTCTGATCGTGATTACATTCCTCGGGGTTCCCATCTCGTATGGCCGAGGTCACACTATAAATAGACGTGCTTAACAAAATCGGGTCAGTCACTATTATTTGAATATACAGAGAGCGGGGAAAAGAAGAGCATATGTTAATGCAAGTGTTTGCCTTCTGTACCTGTTAGCAGACCTTAATCAACCATTAAGGGTTCGTCTGTGTGTGCCTGAGGGTAAGAACGAATATATATATATATATATATATATATATATATATATATATATATATATATATATATATATATATATGTGTGTGTGTGTGTGTGTGTGTGTAATTCTATTGATTAATCCATCTGTGCGATAAGAAGTGGATAGATGTGTTAGGAATGGACAGTGTGTACTGGTGAAACTTACAGGCTCATGTTTAATTCTAGAGGCAAAGCCCGCCTTCGGAATTATTCAAAATATTGAGAATGATGGCTAAGTGTGTCTGTGAGTTTGGAACTGTATTTAAAGAAGTATTTCTTGAATGGAATGAGACACCTACCAGGAACATAAGGAAGGTTGAAAGGGATTGAATTACGGTATAGTTTGACATATTACTTAGTGGATTTATTCACAACCAAATTATTGTAGGGAGGCGAGTCATGGGAAACGAATGATAATTAAGAATGTAGAAGAAAATTATGATCACACTGAACTAAAATGATTGTTGCTACTATACTATACCTTGTGCATCTGCTAGCACGCTAGTCTGAAACTGTCTATCGTCCCCATCTGTGTCATAGAGGGATATGGATAGGCAAATACAGGGATTGCGTTTGACTTCGTTTCAGGTTTAATCCTTTAACCTAAAGCCTATAACAAATAAGTACAGGCTTCTCATACTGAAGTTACAACGTATGCAGTGCCAGTCTATGTAGAGGACCAGCCATATCGTGTGTAACAGTTGGAAGGTTTTTATCTGAAAATTCTCTCCAGCATCAGAGGGAGCCATCTGCAGTGACTCAGTTAAGTTGCTCACAAGGCAACTGTGTAGCTTATTCCTGATCACCAAAATAAAAGCATCCAGTTCGTGATGAACAGAACAGTATAGAGCTTCAATTAGATTGTAATAATAACACTAATAATTCTTCAGTGAAAGATCAAGAAAGCTAGAGTGTCTACAAAATGATAGACATCTTAACACAAGTGAAAGACGTTTGTTGAACTGTTCTTATTTATGTACTTTTGTAAAATATTTGATTAAAAACCTTTTCAAACAGAAAAGAGTAAATGTATAAATAAATTGTAAATATTTACCAGCAGACTTACTTAAATTCCTTAAGTTAAGTTTTTATTCAATGTTGGTAAATTTTAATTAAATAATTTCCCCTGGCAGAGTCAGAAACACTATAAACTACCATAATCACAGAGGTGGATCAGGAGAGGTAGCAGATAAGGACTCAGAGTACTACATCACCATCTTCTCTGGGAACTTACACAGCTTGACCCTACCTTTGTTGTCTATACACCCTTACTTTTTTTCAGAGAAGGGAGTATTACTGATAAGACCAGACTCTTATCTGGCACTATCATAGTATCATCTGATACACCTGTATGTCCAGGATATCTTCTTATTTTCAGTAACATCTGAACCTCTCGCGACAAGCTCAAAGATTTGAAACATCCCAACAACGCTCATAACACATTAAATAAAATTGTTTAAAAAGCATTTTTTTAAAAACTGTTCGTTATAAACATACAACAATGTTTATTTATTTCAACATTTACACAAATTGAAACACACCTGCGACCGAGACAAGGATAAAAACTATATGTAAACAAAGAAAGAAATAACTTTAAAAAAAAAAAATTTACGTAAACTTACATTGATGTAAATTGACATTAAAAAAAAATTAATTTTTCCGTTCTACCGACGCTTACGAAATCCTAGACAAGGAAAACCTAGTATGCTCAACTCATTTAAGATTTCACTGGCAGTAAAGTAGAAATACCTTGGGCAGACTTGGGCGGAAGCAAACTGAAGTATGGTAATTAGCTCGTGGTTTAGGGCGATGGTTCTCAGGTTATTTGTTACACTCAAGCCTCCATCTGAGAAATTAAATTGTTGGCCAGCATCCGTGTTATCGTTATCATTATCATATTCATCATCATCATCATTATTCCAGTACCATGTCTTTCCATAACTTCTTCCTTGCTTCCTTGCTTCCTTGCTTCCTTGCTTCCTTGCTTGCTTGCTTGCTTGCTTGCTTGCTTCCTTCCTTCCTTCCTTCCTTCCTTCCTTCCTTCCTTCCTTCCTTCCTTCCTTCCTTCCTTCCTTCCTTCCTTCCTTTCTATCTTTCTTCCTTCCTTCCCCCCCCCCTTCCTTCCTTCCTTCCTTCCTTCCTTCCTTCCTTCCTTCCTTCCTTCCTTCCTTCCAGCCAGTCTGTTTGTCATTCTTTCTTTAATTAAAAAAAAACCTAAAAAAGAGGTTGCTTTGTGGAATTCAGTTTCAATATAATCCGTCCCATAGATGTATTTTCTTTTTCTTCCCAATAAGTACCTTTAACATTAACGTGAAGTCTACATGCTGAAACAACGCAGACACGTATTGCTTACTTCAACTCTTTGATACATTAGTTCGCGTTCTGATATCGCCTTGTGTGGATAAACTCAAGACAGAAAATTGAGTATTCTCTGTCAGTGTTCATGTATCTGAAATCTAAAACAAAATTATTTCCTTCTGAAACATAGATTGTTAAAGTGTGTATATAGAATGTTGAAACACCCTATATATATATATATATATATATATATATATATATATATATATATATATATATATATATATATATATATATATATATATATATATATATATATATATATATATATATATATATATATATATATATATATATATATATATATATATCTGGTAGAGCCACCACTACATCTGGTACCCTTCGTTAGAGCGACCACTACATTTGATAACCTTACATAGAACCACCACTATATCTGGTAACCTCGCACAGAGCCGTGACTACATCTGGTAGCCTTGCATAGAACCACCACTAAATCTGGTAACCTTCCATAGAGGCACCACTACACCTGGTAACCTTGCACAGAACCACCACTACATCTGGTAACTTTACATAGAGCCACTACTGCATATGGTAACCTTACATAGAGCCATCACTACATCTGGTAACCTTACATAGAGCCACCACTACATCTGGTAACCTTACACAGAGCCACCACTTCATCTGGTAACCTTATACAGAACCATCACTACATCTGGTAATCTTACATAGAGCCATCACTACATCTGGTAACCTTGCATATAACCACCACAACATCTGGTAACCTTACATAGAACCATCACTACATCTGGTAACCTTACATAGAGCCACCACTACATCTGGTAACCTTACATAGAGCCATCACTACATCTGGTAACCTTACATAGAGCCGTCACTACATCTGGTAACCTTGCTTAGAGCAACAACTAATTCTGGTAACCTTACATTGAGCCAACACTACATCTCGTGACCTTACATAGAACCACCACTACATCTGGTAACATTTCATAGAGCCATCACTACTTCTGGTAACCTCCATATAGCCACCACTACATCTGGTAACCTTACATAGAGCCATCACTACATCTGGTAACCTTACATAGAGCCGTCACTACATCTGGTAACCTTGCTTAGAGCAACAACTAATTCTGGTAACCTTACATTGAGCCAACACTACATCTCGAGACCTTACATAGAACCACCACTACATCTGGTAACATTTCATAGAGCCACCACTACATCTGGTAACCTCACATAGAACCACCACTACATCTGCTAACCTTGCATAGAACCACCACTACATCTGGTAACCTTACATAGAGCCACCACTACATCTTTTAACCATACATGGTGTAATCACTACATCTGATAACCTTACATAGAACCATCACTATTTCTGGTAACCTTGCATAGAGCCACCACTACATCCGGTTACCTTGCATAGAGCCACCACTACATTTAGTAACCTTGCATAGAGCCACCACTACATCTGGTAACCTTGCATGGAGCTAACACTACATTAAGTAACCTTGCATAGAGCCACCACTACATCTGGTAACCTTGCATAGAGCCACCTCTACATCTGGTAACCTTGCATAGAGTCACAACTACCTCTGGTAACCTTGCATAGAGCCAACGATACATCTGGTAACATTTGCATATTGCCACCACTACATCTGGTATCGTTGCATAGAGCCATCATTACATCTGGTAACCTTACATAGAGCCACCAATACATCTAGTAACCTTACATAGAGCCACCACTACAACTGGTAACCTTACATAGAGCCACCCCTATGTGTGGTAACTTTACATAGAACCACCACTACATCCTGTAACCTTACATAGAACCACCACTACATCTGGTATCCTTACATACAGCCACCACTACTTCTGGTAACATCCATATAGCCAGCACTACATCTGGTAACCTTGCATAGAACCACCACTACATCTGGTAACCTTGCATAGACCCACCACTACATCTGGTAACCTTACTTAGAGCCACCTCAACATCTGGTTTCCTTACATAATGACGTCACTACATCTGGTAACCTTACATAGACCCACCACTACATCTGGTAACCTTTCATAGAGCCACAATTACATCTGTTAACCTTACATAGAACCACCACTACATCTGGTAACCTTGCATAGAGCCGCAACTACATCTGGTAACCTTACATAGAACCATCACTGCATCAGGTAACCTTTCATAGAGCCACAACTACATCTGTTAACCTTACATAGAACCACCACTACATCTGGTAACCTTACATAGAACCACCACTACATTTAGTAACCTTGCATAGAGCCACCACTACATCTGGTAACCTTACATAGAAACATCACTACATCTGGTAACCTTGCAAAAGCCACAACTACATCTGGTAACCTTACATATAAACATCACTACATCTGGTAACCTTACGTAGAACCACCACTACATTTAGTAACCTTGCATAGAGCCACCACTACGTCTGGTAACCTTACATAGATACATCACTACATCTGGTAACCTTGCATAGAGTCACAACTACATCTGGTAACCTTACATAGAACCATCACTACATCAGGTAACCTTTCATAGAGCCACAATGTCGTGAAATATTCTAATCCACATATATAAATTATCAGGTAAATATAAAGCCTAACAAATAAATTCTAATAAAGAAAAGAGCAATGGTAAAATAACAGTGCTGTCACCAAGAATGTACTCGAAAATCCCCTTTGTTTTATGCTTCGTCTGCAAATTGTAACGCTTTCACGTTGATAGTAAAAGCCTACTATATTATTACCCGCTTTCTTCAATGAAACGTGTGCTGTATTTCTTGGAAAAACATTTGAGATACGCAAGCTGAACAATGACCTAAATTTTAATATTTCATTCATTCCATTTTATACACGGCGTAACTAAAGACAGATGGACTAAAGGTTAGAGAGAAGGGAGAGGCATAAAGCCGAACGCATGCAAAATTAAACACGCGTCTCGCTATTAATGCCACCCCCAACACGCGTCGCGCGATACACAATTACTACTATCACGCGTGTAAGGCCACATGCACTAACTTTATTTCAAATCGACAGTGATAAAATACACTAACCTTCCCAGAGTTAGGTTTTAAAATCACGAAAAACGCTTATTAGAAAAGATAACAATAGATGGGTTTACGTTTGAAAACATTACAGTACCCAGACAGCACATCTTCGAAACAGGAGGTAGAAGAAATTGCATATTTTGAACGCAGCCACTTAGCTCTTTTAAATTTGTATATTTGGGTTCCTTAGGGCTTGCTGACAAAGAATATGTAAAACGTTACGCAAATAGTCTAGGAATTAACAAGTTATAGCCAAAATAAAATGATGGTGCTGTCAGACAACACCCCAAAATCAGAATCGCTCAGTGGTAGATTTTTTAAACCTTACGTACGGAAATAGCCTACCCTGTAAACTCCAAATTGATTGGAGCGCAACAAATATAAGACTAAACACGATTGGTCGGACTATAAATACTATCTTTGGTTGTTAGGGGAGACGTAAAAATTTTTTCAAACACTTGTCGAAACGTGGCTCCATTGGCCAGACTCGCTGATATAATCACTTAGGAGCGTTAGTTCGAGACCACTAGTTCAAATAAGCTTGATAAAGCAACAGTGCGTTGAAGCCAGCTCATATTTTTGCTAAATAAAAGCCTGGAACATAAGCAGATGGGAATTTGTGCCAGTATTTGTGCCAGAATTCATTGCTAGTCAACGTATCTGTGTATTTCCATGAATTGTGGTAGGTTTGAAACATTCAGTATCTTTTAATGAAAATTGAATGTGAATTGTTAATTTATGCCTGTATATATGTGTAGTTCAGTAGCAAACATGATGTAAAGCCTATAATGCTCCAGCCTGAACAGAAGGTGTCGGAGGAAAGTAAAACGGCATGGAATGGCCACACAGTACACTGACACCTAGATGATTGACTAGAAAGAAATAATGCTGGAAGTGCAGAGGCGTAGTAACCATTAAGGAGGTTAATACTGGTATAAAGTATTTCAGATGAAGCTGACAGTTGGCCTAACGCTCTGAACTCAATGTTTGTGGTGTATTGTGCTCAGTGTAGAACTAGAGTATCAATTAGTTATGAAGTAGAAGGTACATCCTTCTTGTTTTCAGGGACCGTGGTCTTGATGGTATTGAGCAGCACCTGGTCAGAGCTTTGCTGAATCCAGAGTCGGACAGCATACTCCTTGGTCCATTTAGCTATCAGTGAGGTGTCTCCAGAGCACAGGGGAGAAATCGAGCAGAGGAGTCTTTTCCTGCCGCCATCACGCAAGATAAGCTGATGTGGCCAGCTGAGCTCAAAATTATGTACCCCATCTTAAAATAACATTGTAACATAAACTTAAGAGGGGAAGTAAATTGTTTTAATATCAGGAACTGAGAACATCTCCAATACTAGTTCCAATAAAGACAAACTATTGAAGTCATGATGACAAATACCAACAGAGCTTGAATAAAACAAAACCAGTATTACCTCATATTACTACTACACAACTGACACACATAGGATACTTTTAATAATATATGTCACTACAATATTCATATTGATAAATTCTGTACATATAACTTGTAATTAAAATTGATTGTGATTCCTGGTTCCCTTTGTATTTGAATCAGGACACATATTTATTCATGACAGCAATGAATACATATTGTTATTTGAAAAGTTATCAGTGACTCCTTTAAGATATCCTTGTAGAGTGTTTTATGTATGTGAGTGTCACAGTGTTGTCACGTGTAGTGGAATAAATTAAATTGTTTATCTGTCTGTTGTTGTTTTGACTTACACTTCATCATACACATACCCTAGACATATAACGTAGTCATCACACTATTCCAGTATAATTCTGACTGAGATATATATATATATGTGGCAGCAAGTAAGGTTATCTATAATACACTACTCTTATTAGATATAGATACCTTCACAGCTGATCTCAGTCAGTACACTAAGTCCCCTATAAATATTTATAACATCCCACTTCACCACATACAACTACATCTGTTAACCTTACATAGAACCACCATTACATCTGGTAACCTTACATAGAACCACCACTACATCTGGTAACCTTGCATAGAGCCAACACTACATTTAGTAACCTTGCATAGAGCCACCACTACATCTGGTAACCTTGCATAGAGCCACCACTACATCTGGTAACCTTGCATAGAGCCACAACTACATCTGGTAACCTTGCATAGAGCCACCACTGCATCTGGTAACCTTGCATAGAGCCACAACTACATCTGGTAACTTTGCATAGAGCCAACGCTACATCTGGTAACATTTGCATATAGCCACCACTACATCTGGTAACGTTGCATAGAGCCACCATTACATCTGGTAACCTTACATAGAGCCACCACTACATCCTGTAACCTTACATAGAGCCACCACTACTTCTGGTGACATCCATATAGCCAGCACTACATCTGGTAACCTTACATAGAACCACCACTACATCTGGTATCCTTACATACAGCCACCACTACTTCTGGTAACATCCATATAGCCAGCACTACATCTGGTAACATTACATAGAGCGGTCACTACATCTGGTAACCTTGCATAGAACCACCACTACATCTGGTAACCTTGCATAGAACCACCACTACATCTGGTAACCTTACTTAGAGCCACTTCAACATCTGGTTTCCTTACATAATGACGTCACTACATCTGGTAACCTTACATAGACCCACCACTATATCTGGTAACCTTTCATAGAGCCACAACTACATCTGTTAACCTTACATAGAATCACTACTACATCTGGTAACCTTACATAGAACCACCACTACATCTGGTAACCTTGCATAGAGCCAACACTACATCTGGTAACCTTGCATAAAGCCACCACTACATCTGTTAACCCCACATAGAAGTACCACTACGTCTGGTAACGTTACATAGAGGCACCACTACATCTAGTAACCTGACATAGAACCACAACTACATCTGGTAGCCTTACATAGAGCCATCACTACTTCTTGTTACGTTGTATAGAGCGACCACTACATCTGGTAACCTTGCATAGAGCCACCACTACATCTGGTAACCTTGCACAGAGCCAACACTACATCTGGTAACCTTGCATAGAGCCATCACTACCTCTGGTAACCCTTCATAGAAGCACCACTACATCTGGTAACCTTACATAGAGCCCCCACTACATCTGGTAACTCTTCATAGTAGCACCACTACATCTGTTAACCTTGCATAGAGTCACCACTACATCTGGTAACCCGTCATAGAAGCACCACTACATCTGGTAACGTTACATGGAACCACCACTACATCTCGTAAATTAACATAGAGCCATCACTACAACTGTTAAACTTATATAGAAGCACCACTACATCTGATAACCTTGCATACAGCCACCACTACATTTGGTAACCTTGCAATAAACCACCACTACATCTGGTAACCTTACATAGAGCCACCAATACATCTGGTAACCTTACGTAGAGCCACCACTACATCTGGTAACCTTACTTAGAGCGACCACCACATCTGGTAACCTTACATAGAACCACCACTACATCTGCTAACCTTGCATAAAGCCACCACTACATCTGGTAACTTTGCATAGAGCCACCACTACATCTGGTAACCTTGCATAAAGCCACCATTACATCTGGTAACTTTACATAGAGCCACCACTACATCTGGTAACCTTACATAGAACCACAACTACATCTGGTAACCTTACATAGAACCACCATTACATCTGTTAACTTTACATAGAGCCACCACTACATCTGGTAACTTTACATAAAGCCACCACTACATCTGGTAACTTTACATAGAGCCACCACTACATCTTGTAACCTTTCATAGAGCCACCACTACATCTGGTAACCTTACATAGAACCACCACTACATCTGGTGATCTTACATAGAAACACCACTACTCCTGGTGACCTTACATAAAACCACCACTACATCTGGTGACCTTACATAGAAACACCACTACACCTGGTGACCTTACATAGAAACACCACTACACCTGGTGACCTTAAATAGAACCACTGTCACCGTGGGGTTTGCCCAAGCATTATTCATGCTATAGGCAAGGTTATAGGAACGCCTAAAGTATGTCACCGTGGGGTTTGCCCAAGCATTACTCATGCTATTTGTCAAGATTAGATGAACGCTTAAGAAAGTTCACGGGGAAGAAAGTTAAGTATGATTAAAATAAGACGAGTGTTCAGTAACTTGGCTCGCGTTAACAAAACGTGAGTATTTTTTTCTCGTGAGTTGTAAATCAAAGGCTTAACCAATGAAAGTAGTGAAAAACAAGTGAAGGCGACGAATTAGAAGTAGCGAGGGAATCGTACGGGAGAACAATGACCAGAGGTCATTGAGGGGAGTCCGGTTTCTGAGTTTGAAGAAACAAGAATTTTTTTGTTCTGGGCGGTTGCCTGCAGACGAACGGATTCTGTGGTTTGACAGATGTAGAATAAGTCTAGCAAGATATAAGAATAAGTCTAGCAAGATATAGAGGTTATAGGATAAGGAACATAAGTCCAGAAATTGTTCAGAGGATGTGTTAGCGCTGGACAGTAACTGTATAAGATAATGAAGAAGTCTTGTGTAGATTATGAGAGTAGTGAATGTATTTCAGGAGATATTCAGCGATTTGATTGTAAGTATGATTTTGAACTTATTATGCATACAAGTAAGAGATTTACAGGAGAAGTAACGCAGATGTACCAAGTCGACGTGTCAAAGATATATGTTGAGAACTTTGTGGACTGAGCAACAAAAGAGTAACGTTAGAGGTGAAGGATAACCACCTTTGTCATGGTGAGTTCACGACAAGTAAACTAATGAGCTGTCTTCAGAGAATAGTTACGACAAGTAAATGAATTGAAGAGTCGACTTTTGTAAGAACTGTTCACACGCCCTCGCACGTAGGTATATGCTTAGATGACATGGTACTTGTATATAGTTTAAGCTAATCTTTCAGCGATAGTAACAGAGCCCTACAGAGGCTAGAAAGAAATAAAGGCAGGAATATAATGAGATGGGAGTGAGGAGATGGAGTATAGAGGTATTTAAATGAACAGGAGTAAAGTTGATTGACTAAACAAGATACAGGAGGACGATGCATATACATGAGATATAGAGCTTTTATATATGAAGCCAACATGAGATAAACGTATGCAAGCTCTGGGATGAGTTATTTGTCTTGCTGATAAAGATATATATACATATTTATGTAAATAAATGTTTTGATGTATACAGCAGATGTTTGAGTCCGTCTGTGAGCATTGATGTATGTGGCCAGCAAATAAGAATAATAAAAACAAACTACCACTATACGAATGTCAGTAGAAACAGCAAAGAAGGAACCGAACGAGTCGTGGGTTACAGAAAAGAGGGAAAATATGTTCATCCAGGAATCTACACCTCTGGCGGAGATGGCCAGTACACAAGTACACTCTTAACCCACTTGGAAGATAAACAAAAAGAGATTTTGTGACTTGAGTAATAATTAGAACAGACCACCCCTGTCACATGCTACTAATTGGTGCCTTTGGACCAGTTTTCAGTCCATTACAATAGACACACGGTTACACCACTACTACATCTGGTGACCTTACATAAAAACAACACTACACCTGGTGACCTTACATAGAACCACCACTACACCTGGTGACCTTACATAGAACCATCACTACACCTGGTGACCTTACATAGAAACACCACTACACCTGGTGACCTTACATAGAAACACCACTACACCTGGTGACCTTACATAGAAACACCACTACACTTCGTGTCCTTACATAGAAACACCACTACACCTGGTGACCTTACATAGAAACACCACTACACTTCGTGACCTTACATAGAAACACCACTACACCTGGTGACCTTACATAGAAACACCACTACACTTCGTGACCTTACATAGAAACACCACTACACCTGGTGACCTTACATAGAACCTGCACCAAACATTCGCTTGCTCTTGCCGCCGTTGTTTTTTCTAGGTCAGCACCGAATACTGGTATTTATTATTCGGCCGAATGCGAATAAAGGCCTTTAACTATTCGGCCGAATACGAATACGAATAGTGAGTGAATGTTGGGCATATAAAGTTGTGTTCAATAGGTCTACTGACATTTTTATTAATTATACAGCGTTACAAAAAATAGGGCAAATATCTTGGAACTATTTAATGCTACTAACTCACCATCTCATCTCAACCCGTAACCCGTTGTGGGTCGTAGGGGTGCCATGGTGGAAGCATCAGCAGACAGGGTCCTCCACTGCTCTCTATCCTCAGCAATGCGTACAAGTGTTGAAAAACCGTGTCTTGTCCATTCTTTGATGTTATCAGCCCAGGATTTTCTTTGCCTTCATCTTCTCCGTTTACCTTCGACTGTTCCCTGGAGGATCGTTTTCGAAAGGGGGTCATGACGAGTTACATGCCCAAACCAGGCAAGCTCTCGACGTTTCACTACTGACAAAAGTGGTTCTTGGTGGCCTGCATACGTGTTTATCTTCTCTCTAACATAGACATTTGTTTTGTATTCTTTATAGCAAATGCGCAAAATTCTTCTATACCATTTATACTCGGAAGCCTGAATTGCTACTACCTAGCCATTAATAATTTAAAAAAAAAATGCTGCATGAAACATGCATTGTCTTTAAAAAAAATCAAGTTTCTCAACATTCTCTGCCAAAATAGAACATGTGTTATCTGCAAACGTGTTGTCGGCAGTGCTGGACATAAATATACTATTCGTATTTGATGGCAGCGTATTGTTCGACCGAATACGTTCACACTCAGATGTCAACTTGAATATGTTCACACTCAGATGTCAACTTGAATACGTTCACACTCAGATGTCAACTTGAATACGTTCACACTCAGATGTCAACTTGAATACGTTCACGCTCAGATGTCAACTTGAATACGTTCACACTCAGATGTCAACTTTAATACGTTCACACTCAGATGTCAACTTGAATACGTTCACACTCAGATGTCAAATTGAATACGTTCACACTCAGATGTCAACTTGAATACGTTCACACTCAGATGTCAACTTGAATACGTTCACACTCAGATGTCAACTTGAATACGTTCACACTCAGATGTCAACTTTAATACGTTCACACTCAGATGTCAACTTGAATACGTTCACACTCAGATGTCAACTTGAATACGTTCACACTCAGATGTCAACTTGAATACGTTCACACTCAGATGTCAACTTGAATACGTTCACACTCAGACGTCAACTTGAATATGTTCACACTCAGACGTCAACTTGAATATGTTCACACTCAGATGTCAACTTGAATACGTTCACACTCAGATGTCAACTTGAATAAGTTCGAAGAAAGCAGTGGTCAGCCTGAGGCTGTTGATATCTCCGTAGATTTTCTCCAGGAATGGTACTGGTGATGGCCATATGCGTTTTCTCTGTTCCTCATATGTTGGGCACCTTTGAAGCAGATGTTCGGCAGTCATTTTATCAGTGCCAGTTACACCCATAGGTAGTTCCTGTCTTAACCTTGTTGAATAGATGTTATCACTATCTGTTGTGACCCGTGACATTAGCATTTGTTAACGTCTGCTGAGCTGATAATACGCATCATTTTTATTGTGGCCTGGATGTTCTGCTACCCACTTGCGCCTGTATCTGTGCTTTCTCTACATGAATTATTTCTCAAAGCTGTATACCATGGAAGAGAGTATGGATCAGTATTAGCAAGCAAACTAAGCAAACTCACTAGAGGTCAAAGCGATGTAGTTTTATAGAAGAACGTCCATGACACCCTAGGGCAGTCATATGAAAATCTGCAGAGAGCGTTACAGAATGAGATCATCTTTAATCTGATCATCAGAAGTAAAGCCACGTCGGGCATGTGGTTCGACTCTTTTTATTTTATTGACGCTCTTGGTGAAAGTGGGCAGGCCCACTTGAGTCTTGACTCCCTAGTGCCAACCTCCTGTTGTTTTTCTGCATTTCCTGCACTGCAATGTGAACGCATTATTCCCTATTCGCAGTCACTAAACTGGCACTGGCAGTAACCATTTTGTCTAACTGAGGCGGTCATGAAAGTACATATTGTCTTGCACAGAAATGATAATAATAATAATAGCCCCTTTAGTCATGACTATGGGAATGCGCCCCTGAGGTGACAGCCCTCAGCTCCTTATTTTCCTGGTGCTCCTTTCGACGTTTTCTCCTCACCTCTGCTTCTTGTGTGAGCCTCTCTTCGCCCAATCTGAGGTGGCGCCGTAAATAGCATCGTCACTTAGTGCGATCGGCAGCTTCATCCTCCCATGTTGCTGGATCCATGTCCAGTGCCCTCATATCTCTCTTGCACACATCTTTGAACCTCAGCTGTGGTCGCCCAACTGTTCTCTTGCCATCAGCTAATTGTCCGTACAAGATATCTTTTGGGATGCGATCATCTTCCATGCGGCGAACATAGCCAAGCCAGCGAAGTCTGCGCTGTCTAAGAAGCGTATACATACTTTGAAGGCCAGCACGTGACAACACCTCGACATTTGTCACTTTATCTTTCCACGAGATGCCGAGGATGCGGCGTAGACACCGCAAATGGAAGGTATTGAGCCTTCTTTCTTGCTTAGCATAGGTCGTCCAGGTCTCGCTGCCATATAGGAGTGTGCTGGTGACGCAGGCATTATATACCGCAGCTTTGGTCTTCATTGTGAGTTTAGAGTTTCTGTGGTAAAGTGGGATGATATAAATATTTATAGGGGACTTAGTGTACTGACTGAGATCAGCTGTGAAGGTATCTGTATCTAATAAGTGTGGTGTGTTACAGATGACCTTACTTTGCTACCACATTTAGACCTCAATCAGACTTATTCTGGAATATTGTGATGACTACGTTGAATGTCTAGGGTTATGATAGTGATTGTCATGAAATATTCTAATCCATGTGCTGTATTTCTTGGAAAAACATTAAGAGGCAGACTGCGTAATGACCTAAATTTTAAATTCCATTCATGTCTTTTTCTACATTACGTTACCAAAACGAACGAACAGATGGACAAAAGGATAGCGAGAAGGGAGAGGCAGAAAGCCGAACATTAAACACGCGTCGCGCGATACACAATTACTACTATCACGCGTGTAAGTCTACAAGCACTAACTTTTTCAGACGGACAGTGATAAAATACACTACCCTTTCCCAGAGTTAGGTTTATAAATCATAAAAAAACTCTTATTAGAAAAGATAACATTAGATGGGTTTACGGTTGAGAACATAACAGTACCCAGACAGAACATCTTCGAAACAGGAGGTAAAAGAAATTGCATATTTTGAACGCAGCCACGTAGCTCCTTTAAATTTGTATTTTTGGGTTCCTTAGGGCTTGCTGACAAATAATATGTAAAACGTTACGCAAATAGTCCAGGAATTAATAAATTATACCCAAAATAAAATATTGGGGGTGCCTGACAGCATAAAATCATTTCTGCTCATAAGATTTTTTTTTTAACGTGTTTGAAAAAAATTTACGTTACAGAAATAGCCTACCATGTAAACTCCAAATTGATTGGAGCGCAACAAATGAAAGCCTAACCACGATTGGTCGGGCTATAAATACTATCTTGGTTGTTAGGGGAAACGGGGAAAGGTAACATTTTTTCAAACACTTGTCGAAACGGGGCTCATTGGTCAGACTCGCTGATATACACACTTGGGAGCGTTAGTTCGAAACCACTTGTTTAAAATAGCTTGATAAAGCATCAGTGCGTTGAAGCCAGCATATATTTTGCTCAATAAAAGCCTGGAACATAGGCAGATGGAAATTTGTGCCAGTTTGTGCCAGAATTCATTGCTAATCAACGTATCTGTGTTATTCGTATGAATTGTGGGACAGTGGTCTTGATGGTACTGAGCAGCACCTAGTCAGAGCTTTGCTGAATCCTGAGTCGGACAGCATACTCCTTGGTCTTTTTAGCTATCAGTGAGGTGTCTCCTGAACCCAGAGGAGAATTCGAGCAGAGGAGTCCTTTCCTGCCGCCATCACGCCAGATAAGCGAATTGGCCAGCTGAGCTCAACATTATGTCCCCTCATCTTGAACTGACTTTTTAAAATTAACATTAAGAGGGGAATTTACTTGTCTTAAAATCAGGAACTGTGAACATCTCCAATACTGGTCCCTAAAGACAAACTATTGAAGTCATGATGACAAATACCAACAGAGCTTGAACAAAATAAAACCAGTATTACCTCATTTTACTACTACACAACTGACACACATAGAACATTTGTAATAATATATGTCACTACAATATTCATATTAAATACATTCTGTACATAACTTGTAATTTAAATTGATTGTGATTCCTGGTTCCCTTGTAGTTGAATCAGGACACATATTCATTCATGCCAGTAATGAATACATATTGTTATTTGAAAGTTTATCAGTGACTCTTTTAAGATATCTTTGTAGAGTGTTATATGTATGTGAGTGTCACAGTGTTGTCAAGAGTAGTGGATTAAATTAAATTGTTTATCTGTCTGTTGTTGTGACTTACACTTCACCATACTCATACCCTAGACACATAACGTAGCATCACACTATTCCAGAATAATTCTGACTGAGATATATAGATATGTGGTAGCAAGTAAGGTTATCTATAATACACTACTCTTAATAGATATAGATACCTTCACAGCTGATCTCAGTCAGTACACTAAGTTCCCTATAAGTATTTATAACATCCCACTTCACCACATATATTGGGGTCTCGCTCTTGGGATTTTGAATCTTTAACTATTAAAAATATTGGGGGTAATTCACTTCAGGGAATATAAGAATTAAAAGGTATCCTTGGGTGGAATTAAATAAGGTTGAGCTCACGGTGCCTGTGTTGTCCATTAGATATATAGTTAGAAATTGAATTGTTGGGTAGACATTATAAAAATTTACCTGATAGACAATGGCGGACCTGGCCAAATTTCGATCTGCCGCTGTTCAGACTGCAAAAGAGTTAGGATTAGATGGGCAAGTTATGGTTGCCTATGTCACGACGGAATGTGACAAATTTATTGAACGCGAAGAAAGAAGGTTTGAAGCCGAAAGAAAGTTAGAGGCTGACAAGGAAATTAAGAGGTTGCAGATTGAGGCTGACAAAGAGGCTAAAGCATTGGAAGCCGAGGAAAGAAGACAAGCTGCAGAAAGGGAAGAGAAGAAATTAGCTGCAGAAAGGGAAGAGAAGAAATTAGCTGCAGAAAGGGAAGAGAAGAGATTAGCTGCAGAAAGGGAAGCAGAAAAGGAGGAGAAGAGATTACAAAGGGAACATGAGTTACGACTAAGGGAGTTTGAGTTTCAAGGCCATGCTCCTGAAAATGGTGCCAGTCCCTTTGCCTCTGATGCTACGGTTACTCAGGGAGCCTCAACCTCAGCTATGAACTTTCATTTAGATCATTTTGTTGAGAAAGACGATGATATTGAGAGCTATATAAATAGGTATGAACTATTAGCCACCACGTATGGGTTAGAGAGAGAAAGGTGGAGCTTAAAGTTATCTCAGGGACTTCGTGGGGCAGCTTATGAAGTTTTTGCAAAAATGAGCAGAGGTGATCAGGAAAATTATGACATGCTAAAGCAGGCTCTTTTGTTAAGGTATGAAAAGAATGCAGAGTTTTACAGGAAAAAATTTAGGAATGCTAAACTACTGTCAGGTGAAACCTATCACCAGTTCTCTGCACGAATCGAGACATACTTGGAGAAATGGACTTCTCTGGGGAAAACCCAAGATCTTAAGGAAATGGTCCTTATAGAGCAATTAAGAGAGTCCATGGCTCCAGACCTGAGAAAGTTTCTCATGGAACAAGGTGCAGAGAGGCTGGGTGAGTTGCTAAATGTTGCTGAAAGGTATCAAGCAGCTCAAGCAGAGGTAACAGGTAATAAAAAGAAACAGGTGGATAACTTTAGGGCACCACAGAACTTTAATAAATTTGATCCTAGGGATCAAAATAAAGGTAAGCACCAATTTGATAGGCCACGGTATGACAATAAAAATAAATTCCCACAATTCGATGAAAGGAAATATAATGAAAGAAAATCTTTCAACCAAGGAAAAAGGTGGTGTAAGAATTGTCAGATGGACAATCATGACACTGACCGTTGCAGAAGGAAACCTGTGTATATGGCAACCCTTCAGGTCAGGTCGACCTCAAGACAGGAGGAGGATATTATGTTAGATACCACTCCAGAAGAGATGAGGAAGGCACAGGCTGGGGATAAAACACTCAAGCCTTGTTTCAGAAAATTGTCAACTTGTCATACAACTCCAGGCAAGGGAGATTTTTACATGAAAAACAAGTTGATGTATAGGAAGGCCGGAACTAGATCCCATGGTCACGGACAGCTGGTTCTTCCAAAAAGATATAGGACAGACTTAATAAGGAGCCTACATGTGAAACCAGATGGGGACCATGAGAAGATAGGTACCATCATTCAAAAGGTGGCTCACAATTATTATTGGCCCAAAGCAAGATGGGACATTGAAAATTTTGTAGAAAGGTGTAGCATAGCACATGAGGGAACACCCACAAGTGGGAACATGGATCAGGACCTGGACACGCCATGGGGCAAAATCAGGCCTGACAATAAAAGGAAAAATAGATTTGATAAAGTGGACCAAATGGAATGGGAAGCCCCTTTTCACGGACAAGCTTCACTTAACTGTTTTACAATGGCCACTATGCGGAGAGTGCAAAAAGATGTCTTACCCCAGGATAAGCCGACAATCCCTCAATCGGACTTAAACAAACTGGAGGAAGAAGATGTAGAGAGGAAATCTCTCATCAAGAATTTTAAGAGGGGAGAAAGCCCCAAAAGAAAAATTGGTAGCGGTCGTTTTGTGAATGATAATTCTGGGAGGAAAAATCATCACTATAAAGATTCGAGTGGAAGAGACCATACCGGTGCATGGACAAATAGGTCCACACAATTAAAGGTCCATATGTAGCTTTGTTAAGAACGTGGACTGATGAAAAGGCAGAGGAAAACATTACATCTTCATACCAATATGTGAATGAGCTGACCACTCGGTTAAAAACTGGCTGGAAACTTGCCAATGAAAATTTGAAACAAGCCAGGAAGAAACATGCTGCCTATTATAACAGGAAGGCGAAAGACAGAAATTTGGCTGTGGGAGAGAAAGTACTGCTTCTTTTGCCTGGGAGTCAGAATAAGTTAAAAATTGGATGGCAGGGTCCATATACAGTTCTAGAGAAGGTGTCTAGAACAAATTATAAGATAGATAAGAAGGGGAAAGAAAAAATCTATCATGTGAATCTCCTGAAGAAATATTTGGAAAGAGAACATCAGGAAGAGACACACTTGTTGACCTTGTCCATCGCCATGGAGATGAAAAAGGAACCACTTTCATCATTTGAATATCCATTACACCCCTGTGAGACAGCAGCACAGGTGAAAATCAGTACACATTTAACGAAAACTCAGAAAGAGAGAGTGCAACAGGTTCTAAATAATCATGCAGAGGTGTTAACAGACCGACCAGGGCATACAAACCTATTGGAATATGATATGAAACTCATAGACTCCACACCTGTCTGTATGAAACCATATTCGATTCCGTTTGCTAAGGAAAAAGCTTTGAAGGAAGAGATAGACTATCTGTTGAAGGAAGGAATTATTTCGCACAGTGAGTCTTCGTATAGTTCCGGTGTTGTACTCTTAAGGAAGCCCTCTGGAGAACATAGACTCTGTATAGATTACAGGAGACTGAATGCTATTACAGAAGGACAGGTGGATCCATTGCCGGATACAAATCAGCTGTTTGCCAGACTAAATAAAGCTAAATATTTCTCAAAAGTGGATCTGAGTAAAGGATACTATCAGATTCCAGTAAAGCCTGAGGTTAGACCATACCTAGCTTTTAGTACCTCAGAAGGACACTATGAGTTTAATAGATTGCCATTTGGATTGAAGAATGCGCCTAGTGTCTTCTCTAGAATGATGAGAAAATTATTGGATCCTCTGAATAATCCCTGTATAACAAATTTTATGGATGATATCCTTATAGCAACAGAAACATTTGAGGAACACATTGACTCTCTGAACATGCTGTTTGATCGACTTAGGGAGGACAAATTTAACAGCCCGACCAACCAAATGTTGCGTTGGATGTAAAGAATTGGAATTTTTTGGGACACACAGTTTATCAGGGAAACATGACCCCTGACCCAAAGAACTTAGAGAAACTACAGAAAGCCCCGAGACCACAAACCAAGAAGGACGTGAGATCCTTTGTCTCATTATGTGGTTTCTACCAGAAGTATATCAAAAACTTTAATTCCATATGTGCACCTTTAACGGAATTGACACGTAAAGGACTTCCAGATCGCATTACATGGACACCACAATGTGAAATGACTTACCAAGAATTGAAGGAAAAGCTCACAAGTAAACCCATTTTGAAATTACCTGACTTAAGTCAAGAATTCATAGTAAGGACGGATGCAAGTAATATTGGGTTAGGTGCAACTCTACTACAGAAATCAGATGCATTGGATGGGGAATTAAGCCCAGTGGCATATGCTAGCAGAAAGTTGAATAAAGCTGAAATCAACTACTCAACTAGCGAAAAAGAATGTCTTGCAGTAATATGGGCAATAAAGAAATTCAATATTTATCTATATGGGAAGGCATTTAAGTTGCAAACTGACCACAAACCTTTATCGTTTTTAGCACAGGCTAAGCATGAGAACTCTAGGTTACTCCGATGGTCTTTGCTTCTGGCTCCATACAATTTTAGCATTGAATATATATCTGGAAAAACCAATCTGGGAGCGGATTTTTTAAGCCGCCATCCGTGTGATGAGAATCACCGTAAACCCCAGAAATAATAATAAATTTCTATATGTGTATATAGAATAAAGGACTGACATATAATGTCTGTTTTAAGAGGGGAGGTGTCATGAAATATTCTAATCCACATATATAAATTATTAGGTAAATATGAAGCCTAACAAATAAAATTAATAAAGAGAAGAGCAATGGTAAAATGACAGTGCTGTCACAAGGAATGTACTCGAAATCCCCCTTGTTTTCTGCTTCGTCTGCAAATTGTAACGCTTTCACGTTGATAGTAAAAGCTTACTGTATTATACCCGCTTTCTTCAATGAAACGTGTGCTGTATTTCTTGGAAAAACATTAAGAGGCAGACTGCGTAATGACCTAAATTTTAAATTCCATTCATGTCTTTTTCTACATTACGTTACCAAAACGAACGAACAGATGGACAAAAGGATAGCGAGAAGGGAGAGGCAGAAAGCCGAACATTAAACACGCGTCGCGCGATACACAATTACTACTATCACGCGTGTAAGTCTACAAGCACTAACTTTTTCAGACGGACAGTGATAAAATACACTACCCTTTCCCAGAGTTAGGTTTATAAATCATAAAAAACTCTTATTAGAAAAGATAACATTAGATGGGTTTACGGTTGAGAACATAACAGTACCCAGACAGAACATCTTCGAAACAGGAGGTAAAAGAAATTGCATATTTTGAACGCAGCCACGTAGCTCCTTTAAATTTGTATTTTTGGGTTCCTTAGGGCTTGCTGACAAATAATATGTAAAACGTTACGCAAATAGTCCAGGAATTAATAAATTATACCCAAAATAAAATATTGGGGGTGCCTGACAGCATAAAATCATTTCTGCTCATAAGATTTTTTTTTAACGTGTTTGAAAAAAATTTACGTTACAGAAATAGCCTACCATGTAAACTCCAAATTGATTGGAGCGCAACAAATGAAAGCCTAACCACGATTGGTCGGGCTATAAATACTATCTTGGTTGTTAGGGGAAACGGGGAAAGGTAACATTTTTTCAAACACTTGTCGAAACGGGGCTCATTGGTCAGACTCGCTGATATACACACTTGGGAGCGTTAGTTCGAAACCACTTGTTTAAAATAGCTTGATAAAGCATCAGTGCGTTGAAGCCAGCATATATTTTGCTCAATAAAAGCCTGGAACATAGGCAGATGGAAATTTGTGCCAGTTTGTGCCAGAATTCATTGCTAATCAACGTATCTGTGTTATTCGTATGAATTGTGGGACAGTGGTCTTGATGGTACTGAGCAGCACCTAGTCAGAGCTTTGCTGAATCCTGAGTCGGACAGCATACTCCTTGGTCTTTTTAGCTATCAGTGAGGTGTCTCCTGAACCCAGAGGAGAATTCGAGCAGAGGAGTCCTTTCCTGCCGCCATCACGCCAGATAAGCGAATTGGCCAGCTGAGCTCAACATTATGTCCCCTCATCTTGAACTGACTTTTTAAAATTAACATTAAGAGGGGAATTTACTTGTCTTAAAATCAGGAACTGTGAACATCTCCAATACTGGTCCCTAAAGACAAACTATTGAAGTCATGATGACAAATACCAACAGAGCTTGAACAAAATAAAACCAGTATTACCTCATTTTACTACTACACAACTGACACACATAGAACATTTGTAATAATATATGTCACTACAATATTCATATTAAATACATTCTGTACATAACTTGTAATTTAAATTGATTGTGATTCCTGGTTCCCTTGTAGTTGAATCAGGACACATATTCATTCATGCCAGTAATGAATACATATTGTTATTTGAAAGTTTATCAGTGACTCTTTTAAGATATCTTTGTAGAGTGTTATATGTATGTGAGTGTCACAGTGTTGTCAAGAGTAGTGGATTAAATTAAATTGTTTATCTGTCTGTTGTTGTGACTTACACTTCACCATACTCATACCCTAGACACATAACGTAGCATCACACTATTCCAGAATAATTCTGACTGAGATATATAGATATGTGGTAGCAAGTAAGGTTATCTATAATACACTACTCTTAATAGATATAGATACCTTCACAGCTGATCTCAGTCAGTACACTAAGTTCCCTATAAGTATTTATAACATCCCACTTCACCACAGTGATGAAGTGTATGTTTACAACAACCAACAGACAGATCAAGTTGTATGTACACAATTTATAGATAGGATCTTTGTATTGGCATATATTATTATTACAATATGTGTGTAAGTTGTGATGTAGTACTATGAGGTAATACTGGCTTTTCAAGCTAGGTTGTTGTTTGTCATCATGACTTCATGTGTTTTTTTCTGGTGGAAATAATATTGGAAAGGTTCACAGTTTCTTTTATTTGAAACAAATAACTGTCCCTCTTGATTTAATGTACAGTCAATTTTAGAGGGGGTATACACAAGATTGAGCTGCTCTGGCCAACGAAATCTTAACTTCTGTGTGGGCGGCAGGAAACAGTCTCCTCTGCTCGCTTGCTTCACAGTTTTCTTGAGAAACAACACTGGTCGATATCTTGACCAAGGAGTATGCTACCAGCCTCTGGATTCAGCAAAACTCAGACCAGTACCACGGTCCCACAATTCAAGGAAATATTAAACAAGTACGTTGACTGGCGATGAGTTATGGCACAATTCCGATCTGCCTCTGTCCCAGGCTTTTATTAGAAAAATATGAGCTGGTTCTCAACGCACTTGCTTCTACAAAGTTTATTTTCAAAAAGTGGCACTGAACAGACGCTCCTAATTGACTATATCAAATGGTCTAGCCAATGAGACCATGTTTACAAAAGCATTTGAAAAAATGTACCCTTCCTACCGTTTCCATCAACAACCAAAAATAGTATCTGCAATCGACTAATCATGTTTAGCCTTACATATAATTCTAGCCAATCAAATCGGATCTAACGTGGTGGCCTCATTTCCTCTAAAGCAGTGTCCAAACACGCCATTATGAGCAAATATGATCCTGTGTTGTCAGACAACACCACTATAGTATTTTGGCTACAATTTGTTAATTATTAGACTATTTGCTTAACAACTAACATATTCTTTGTCAGCAAGTCCTAAGGCACCCAAATATATAAGTTTAATGGAGCTAAGTGGCTGCGTTCAAAATATGTATTTTCTTCTACCACCCGTTCACTTCTATACGATGGGGTGTCTTCTGTACTGTCAGGCTAATGTCAGGCTTTCAGACATAAAACAGTATTGTGTCATGTTTCCTAATAAGCATTAACCATGTATTTTAAAACCTTACCTCGTATTGGTAGTGTTTTTTGTCACTGTTTATTTGAAAAAAAGCAAGCCTGCATGCCTTTCGCGTGGGGTGGCATTAATTTTTATATCGTGAGACGACGTGGTAGTATTGCATGCGTTCCTCCGTACATCTCTCTCTCTCTCTCTTCTAAGCCCGTCTGTCTTTTCGTTTACGTAGTGCATAAAATGACATTAATGTAATATTAATCTAGGTCATTACGCAGTGTGTCTATCACAAGGTTTTCTAAGAAACACAGTACCAGTTTTATTTTTAGAAACGCGTGTATTTGATGCAGTAGGCTTTACTATCAAACGTGAAAGCGCTACAATTATGCAGACGAAGTAGAAAAAGGGGATTTCTTGTTTAGCTATAATACAGGCGTACGCTATTGTGACCGCACTGTCCTTTTACCATTCTTCTTTCCTTTATTGAATTACTTCGTTAGGCTTTACATTTACTTTCTAATTTAGATATGTGGATTTAGAATTTCTCACGACAGTTTCCCAAAACACGCGATGTGAGGCGGGCAAAGGTAGCTGCAGCTTTGCCAATGCGGCTGTCGATTTCTGTATCCAGTGAGAGTTTGTCATTGATGGTAGACCCTAGGTATGTGAAGTGGTGCACCACTGCCAATTCATAGTTATCGATAGTGATAACTGGTGCAGCACCACATCCTGACTCAGCACATTCGTTTTCTTTAGACTTATTGTGAGGCCAAAGTCCTTGCATGCTTTAGTGAAGCGATTCATCAAGCTCTGAAGCTCCTGTTGGCTTTGAGTGACGACTGCAGCATCATCAGTGAACAACAAGTCTCTTATAGTGACCCTTCTGATTTTTGTTTTTGCCTTCAGCCTTGAAAGATTAAACAGACGGCCATCTGACCTAGTGTGAAGGCATATTCCTTCAGTTGCATCTCTGAACGCATGTTTCAAGAGTAAGGCAAAGAAGATTCCGAAGAGGGTCGGAGCCAGAACACAGCCTTGTTTAACGCCACTTCGTATATCAAAGGGCTGTGACGTGCTTCCAGCATATTGGACTGTTCCCTTCATGCCGTCATGGAATGACTTTATCATTTCCAGCATTTTAGAAGGGCAGCCTATTTTCAGGAGGATTTTCAAGAGTCCATCCCTACTAACCAGGTCGAATGCTTTTGTGAGGTCTATAAAGGCGATATATAATGGTCTTTTCTGCTCTCTTGATTTTTTCTGAAGCTGGCGGAGAGAGAAGATCATGTCCGTTGTTGATCTGCCAGCTCGGAATCCACACTGTGCCTCTGGATATATGCGCTCAGCTAACTTGTGTAGTCGCATTAAGATGACTTTGGCAAAAACCTTACCAACAATACTAAGAAGAGAGATGCCTCTGTAGTTATTGCAATCACTTCTGTCTCCTTTATATTTTTATACAGCAGTCTAACCACAATGTTTTACAATCTTGGCATCTCGCAATGGTTCTTGAGGAATAGTTGTCTCTTCCCAGCACTGGCACCAGCATCCTATGCAGGGGAATGTAATAGCGCATACTCTAAACAGCATTTGATTTAAATCAGGAGAAATCCCATCACACTGCCTGACCTTGTGCTTTGCCAGAGGCCAAGCCTATCAATGACCTTGCTGAGTTAAGCCTCTAACTGTTGGTTCGGCATCCAGGCTCCTCCATAGTTTGTGCAGACTGTTGACACCATCAAGGGTGCTGAGGCTGCAGGCCGTAAAACGGTATTGTTCTCTAGCGTAAAAGCTCAGAGTAGTGCTCGACCCCACCTCTCTAGATGGGAGCGCACCAAAGCAGTGCCTTTGTCTAGAGTATCACCTCATGATCCACAAGATAGACACACAGACTAGACAGTCTAATGTCCTGCCCCCCTCGTTGCACACACGCCATCAAGTCTCACTGATAGTCACCACACGCGAGAGTGCTGAATATCCACATGACGCTCCGGAGCTCACAGCTACGAGTAATTTGCACAGCGTCGAGCAGTTGTTGTTTTGAATCTACACTCAGCCTCCCGCCTCTACATACCGCTCAGACGCCTCGACATGGTATGAACGTATCGCGGCGCTATGCCATATCACTCGGTCGCCTCCAGGTTAGGCTACAAGTGTCATCTCATCCCCAGCTATCACCCCCCAATAAGCAAAGCTCAGTCCGTAGATCCTTTAGTCACCAGAAAAGGTGCCAACACATCTGATGAATGAAGCATCTAACCATAGTGTTCTACTTCTCTCTCTGAGACACGCTTGCACCTCTATACATGCTACTTACCACTGTGAAGTTCTTGACCCCTCCAGCAAACTCAACACTACGCTATACGACGGGAGTAAATAGCATGACGCGCGTCCATCCCCTAAGAGAAAGGGAAAGAGTAGCTGCGCGGATCACAACCTAGGATGAGATATCATCGGAGACAAGACTCACGACCTAGCGTTTGCCAAATATCGTCACTACTGACACAACCCTCCCCCCATCTCGGGTTCCTACTCTGTCTCCTCCCTCACACATGAAATGACTCTGTCCTAGAGAAAGCGTCCCCTCGACTGATCACCGGCGGCACTTATACTGCTACCCACTCCACATCGCGACCATGCAGATGACTGAAAATTTTCACGCGCGAGATCATTTGTGCGCTACACGCTGTCTCTCATACCTAGAAGAGACAACTCTGAGCCTACACTCCTCTACGTCACGAATCGCTAGATTATGTCACCTAGAGATCACAGAGAGAGATACTGCAGCCAAACATAGGCACCAGCTATACCTAAGAATAAGTTACACCAACCATAACTCCAACCACCCCCTCTCTCAGATGCTCACAGACTATACCAGTCTCAGCCTTTGGCACTTCAGTATCGTCCCGTCACTTCTCGCCCCGACTCTCACAGCTGTCACTCAGTTCACTCACAGGCATTCAGATGACACAAATACCGACGTAGATCGTCATGGAGTGATATATAAAGAGATACTGACACACACGCTCCTAATGAAAGATATAGAAGATGAGGCACCTTAGGTAGAGTCATGAGATCCAGAGACACTCTAACTCGAGTGAGTTCGTTCACCCAATAGCGAGAATGACCCAGTCTCCTCACGTCAAGAAACGGATCCCTCTCCTCGCCCAACACCCCAGCAGAGTGTGAGCCACCTGCCAAGATCAGTCATATGTCTCGATAAATTTCTGTTTCGCGCGCATCACTCTAGTGAAGAAGCAGACCTCCGCTGTACCTCGCACACATATCGCTCAATTCTCTCTCTCCACAGTGCCAATCCCGTCTATACAGAGTGTGACTACTCACTACACGTGTCAGATCTGTCACCTGTCCCTCGCTGATAGAGTCTTGTTTGTGAAGACGCTGTTGGCATCTTCGATATGGCACCTATGTCAATTCGTGAGTGCCCTACTCCCCGCTGAGAGTGGAGGTATGTGCTAAGTCTTGCTCGATATCATCTCGTTCACCCTACAATACTCAACCGTCTTCCCCTATTAGACCTAAATACACAAGATATATAAAAGAGACGCTAACCCACCCCCCTTCCAAACCACAACCCCCCCAGTTCCAGATTCAAGTAAGACCACTAGCACCACGCAGGTATCTCGTGACCGCTGACCCCCCCGAGAGTCCCTTCTGTGCTCACTCCCTATATCACAACCCCCAGTCAGATACTAAGCCGGCTTCTGTATTTCTCTCTCGAGACGTCGGAGTGCTATAGTGTCACCCAGATCCTCACCCCCTTCACTACTCGCCTGGCTCTGACTGAGATGTCTGTTGACTATAATAATCCATATCATGCGCTGACTGACTGATCTCGGCTGTTCGCGAGATGCCTCTCTCGTGCATCCGGGTCAGGGACTTAAGCTAGTCGACCACTATATAATAGTGCCGACCCAGTACCCACCATGTACCGCTTCACACATTTCCACTAACACCCAGAGCTTAAAAGTATGATTGTATAAACAGCTCACAAAAATACTATTAACCACCACCCCTGTCATGCCTCATACAAAGAGGCACATCAATGCCCCACTCAGGATCAGTGGGATACTGAAATAATTTATAAAAGGATCTCTAGAACATTGTGAAAAATTTATCACAACTTCTACTAGTCCTGAAAGGTTAATTACGGCATCATGATGATGATTGTATTGACATGCATAAGTTCAGCGAGCAATACACTGATGGATCTGTACCGTGGTGTAAATTCCCGGGGACGGACGTGGTCGTGGGGAAGCGCTATATATGCAGAGTCTCTGCGAAAGAGAATGTGTACTCTAGACTGCTTCTGTCACGACACTGCGCGTATACACCAATGGCTCGTACTCGTAAAATGAGAGATGCGCACTGCACAAGGGTTGCGCAACCTCCATTCATGTAAATGATAATAAGCCTATCATGAACACTACCGCTGTAATGAGTAGTTTTCACAGATGCCCCTGACGCAGTGCGAGATCCTACATTGGGTGACCAGTCCACTGACTGGTTTTTCTCGATTTATACGTGGCTATAGTTATTACATGCCGTTAGATGATGACTAATGAGGGAGATGGACGACAACTCACCACACACACAACAAAAACATACTAAACTACTAATAGTATGAAAACACAAGCAAAATATACTCATCCCGCACCTACACAAAACAAGAAGATAACAACCAACATAACATAATAATATAACAAATCTAGCAATAAACAATCCTCAACACCAGCAATAATACAACAGTACTAATCTCAAGTAATACAACATACAACCAAACAATAAACAAACAACAGAAAACATCAACAGCAGCAGCGCTCACAGCTCCCCGGTCACATATGGAAATAGCGACAGCGGTCGACGTTCATACCTCTTTGCCTCTTCTCCCCCCAACACCCCCAAAAACATCTAGGGTTATATTTTTTTGCTAATCAAGTAACCGTTTACATATTCACACTCATCGCAAATTACCACGCGAGCCGTCTGGCATGAAGTGAGATGCACCTGTGGGATCCAAGACGAAGTGATAGAATCAGGCAACGCGCGTAATTCGATTCTTTGATCGAGGGAATTTCACGCGTGGCAAAGGCTAGGCCGTTAACAGTTTCCGTCTTGAAGGAAAGAATCAGATAGCCGGTGATACGTCTGATACGAATACATCCGATGGATATGTTAACAATTCTTCAGGGAGGCGAATTAACACTTACGTAGCCTGATATGTCGCGTCTGGCGGGAGAGAAGTGAAAGACAAGCCCATAAGGTTGTCGCGTTCGGCAAAAGGTGAAGAAAAAAAAACCGTTGTCAATTCAGGAATCGAACCCGTAGATGTGTCCCCGACCTTGGCTCGAAAAAAGGGGGCAAGTGCGACGTTCCGCATTTAAGGAGCGAAAAAGAACGTCTGTTCTATGGAGATATATACCCACCGTCTCTTCTAAAGATTTTACCAATCTTATCAGTTGCTCAGAGAATTTTCTGAAATAACTAGCTCGATATCCTAAGAGTTTTTCGTACAAAGTGAATGCTTAGATTCGTGGAGTTGTTTCCATCTTTCTCTGTTTGCTGCTGATCAAAAAAAAAAAAAAAAAGACCCAGCGAACTAGCGGTCTTAGGGTCATATGAAATTATGGTCATATGAACTTATGTCGTATGAACTATGGTCGTATGGTCCATTGGTCTTATAAGTGTATAAGCAACCAGACACTGTATAATATGGTTGAGTCTTCGGGCTATGACCTGTGCGGTCCATTTTCTTCATTTTATGAGAGAGACCAAACTAGAACAATAATTGTAAATGTTTACTGGACCAGAACTATACCAGATTTACCTATATAAATCTCATCAGCCAGCTGAGGCAAAATATATTGTCAGCAACATTTGTGTAATTTAACATAGTGTCTCAGCAACCAGAGGCTAGACAACACAGGAAATATATGTATTATTCCTCCTATGTCGGTGATCACCACGTATGAACCTTTCTCCAACCAACTGAAAGCAGAGATTCAGTATTTATCCAGGAAAACAATTAAATCACCAACTCCAGCGACTACCGTGAAATTTGCAGTCAGCAACTACGGCTAGTATGGGGCTGGATTTGGCAAAAATTAATATGACACTGAATAGTCTTATTACTTATTAGTGTTTATTTCCACGGAATGCCTGCGACAACTACTGGGTAAGCGAATATGAATGTGGCCACAGTATGAAGGATTGAATGAACTGTAAGAGAGTAACATAATTTTCTGTTGTTACCACTATCATACAAATCTTTTCTTTTGTTCTCACTAACCTGAGTATTTACGGGATAGGTTAATTAGGGACTTGTCCTTTGTTTTCTTTACTGACTATTCCATACACTTCTTGTTAACTTTTGATCTTTTGGGTGAATTAACCTCTGTTGGGGTCTTCATCTCTTTTCCTTTACCAGAGGGAAGAACCTATTTGATTAATTTTTCATTTTTGTCGTAAACCATGATCTATTGATGTATATGATTTATGTTGTAAAGTTCTAGGGATAAATAAACTTAATAAACCTTACGTTATTGTGTTGGTCAACCCCTACCCTATCTGTTATCCATAGTTGTTTTTCACGTTTGTGCGTATTTGTCACAGAATTGTGTGCATGTGGGGGGGGGGGGGGGGCAGTGTAACTTGTATTTTGTACAAGGAGAGAAAGTGCATCTGATTTAAATATAGTCGTACAGATAGGCTGGATTAGAGAAATTACTCAATCCAGAGACTGTCCTTTCTCTTACACTATCATCTCGTGAGAAAAACTATTTCTTACACTTTACTCTCACATAGTTATCACTATCACCTTTGCTCAGACAGGACTATAATCATCTATTACCTATTTTATAAAAATCTACGTCAAACAGTAACAACAACAATAACAATAACAACAACAACAACAGCAACATTAACAACAACAATAACAATAACAACAACAACAGCAGCAACAACAGCAACAACAAAACAACAACAACAGAAACAACAGCAACAACAAAACAACAACAACAAACCACACACATCACATTCACTATCACAAACAATCACCACAAAAATGAAACATTATTATCACCTTACCTTGAGCAATATAATCCTGGTGACCAGATCTAAATCTCGCTAGATCATCCCCGGTACACAAATTGTGAAATTTTTCAGGTAAGTTTTTTTTTTTTTTTTAATTCAAACCGTCTCAAAATGTCAAATGCACATTAGTCCCATACAGAAACGAGAATATACAGGATTGTTACAATCTTCACGCAAAAAAGGATTCCAGTTTTCGCAGATCACGAGTACTTAAATTGAGTTTCTGTGTTCTCAGATTTTGCAAATCAGGTTTTTTTTAATTCTAGAATTTTTACGACAGCTTTGCGCGATGCTTCTAAGAACTATACTCTTTTATGTAAATGCTGCCGTGTTTTAATTTATAAAGGTATAGTTAATATAAAACATACCATTTCTGTATGCTTCTCTCAAAATATCGACAGACTTAATAGCTCTGTTTAGATCCATTGAAGGGTATGGGAAACTGCTACCGAACTCGTACAAATTTTTATAATCCCATACAAACGGTCAACTTTATTTTAAAAGACATTTAAAAAAAAAATGTATTAGCATACTTTACTAGGCTGGGGAGTCATTACAAACTGTGCGTAATCTTGTATTAAAAATATTTGAAATATTTAAGTATTGATTGTCGTTTAATGACTGTAAAACACTACAAATTTTGTTTGTTTGTTTTTACTAACTTTGAGACATCATGCACTTTCTCAAGGTATAGTCAAACATTCTTTACTGCAGAAATCTATAAAAATTGGTTCCCGAATGTCCGTTACTAACTTCAGAAATCGTCAGTTTTGCCGTTGTGTGTATTTCAGTAGTTTATTAAGTTCAGATATCGTTACACGTTTGTTGCTGTATGACCATTATCAACTTCACAGATATGTACATACTACAATTGCACGCCCTTTAATAACTTTAGATACAAATATTGTTCGATGTCTTTCACTTACTTCAAAAATAGTTACAAATTAATATTACTTATCTTTTGCAAACTTTATAAATCGTTATAAATTATTGCTAAATATCTTTTACTAACTTCAGAAGTCGTTACAAATTATTGCTGCTCAACTTTCACTAACGGCAGACATCTTTATATATTTATGCTACGTACCATTCACTAACTTCAGAAAACGCAAAAAATTATGTTTCTTATCTTTAACTCTTAGTATACGAGCGGCCTCTTTGAAAGGCCGATGATCGATCCCCGGCAATAGCGAAAATGTATAGGTGAATGCATGTTTAAAACCACTGAACAATTTAGTTATGTGCATGATATAGGGGTTTCATTTCTTCACATTTTGATATATAACACTTTATGTTATCTTTATAAATAAATTATTTAGTGCAGATCGATCATCGGCCTTTCTAAAAGGCCGCTCGTATACAAAGAGTATACAAAAATCGTCCCAAGCTATTGTTTCATGTAGGGCTTTTATAGAATTTAATGATTATTATTCAGAGTTGATTGACTTGAGAACTAATCTTTTATTGTCCAGACTGTTGTTATTTCTCCATCAGAAACATCAATATCTTTCTTGCTCGCCCTTTTGTTCCATTTCATTATAAGAGAAATGATAGTAATTTTTTATATATTTTATTATGACGTGGCAATCTTTTGAAGTATTAATTAGTAACAATAGTGTTCAAAGTTCGGTCTCGATTTGATTTGGATTAAGAGGTATACTCACAAGCATGAAGTGTTCCTTTCAGAATTTTAAATTACTCGCTCTCAAACATAAACCTGGCTTCACGAAATAAGACGGACGCTAGGCAGGTCGTGAAGTGAAGAAAGTACACATACGTTAAGTGTGTGATAGACTGCACGCGGAAAAAAATAATACCGTCTGACACTAACGAAATGATGTGCACTTACACACGAGCGACGCACGTGCAGGTTAACCATGCCAGCAGGCACCGGGTGAGCGCTGTGTTGATGCTAGGTAGATGATAGGGTGTAAGGTCTGGTCTGGTACAACTTAATGTGCGAACTTAAGATACCCACGCGACACGCGAAGCCACCCGCTAACCTTTGATGCGTGCTAGACCTGCTGTTTAAGATTAGGGGAAGAGCTGTGAAGATGGCGCCACCATGAATGTGCGTGGAAAGGGTTTCCGTAACTAGCTTTTGAACCTGGCCGTAACACTTCACTTCTGTAACAATATGGTGACACTTGAGATAAAACTGAATTGACGTAACAATGTGGTGAGCCTTGAGATAAAACTACATTGACGTAACTATATGGTGTTCCTTTGAATAAAACTCGATTGACGTAAAAACGTGGTGACCGTTGTGATAAAACTAGATTGACGTAACATTATGGCGACCCTTGAGATAAAACTAAAGTTACATAACAATATGGTGAGCCTTGAGATAAAACTACTTTGACGTATCTATATGGTTTTCCTTGGAATAAAACTAGAATGACGTAACAACGTGGTGACCCTTGTAATAAAACTAGATTTACGTAATAATATGGTGACACTTGAGATAAAACTAGATTTAGGTTACAGTATGGTGAGCCCTTATATAAAACTACATTGACGTAACTATATGGTTTTCCTTGAGATAAAACTAGATTGTCGAACATTTTAGGACCATTGAGATAAAACTTAATCGACGTAACAATCTGGTAATTTTTGAGATAAAACTAGATTGACGTAACTATATGGTGACACTTGAGATAAAACTAGATTGACGTAACTATAAGGTGATCTTTGAGACAAAAACTAGATTGATGTATCTATTTGGTGATCTTTGAGATAATACTAGATTGACGTAACCAAATGGTGATATTTGAGATAAAACTAGATTGACAGAACTAAACGGTGGTAGGTAAGATATAACTAGATTGACTGGTCTCCTGGGTAGTGAGATTGGATGCCTAGCCTTCTCGGATAAGCGCGAAGAAATAGGAGGTCCCGTGTGTAAGTTGCGCACGTTAAAAATCCCACGGCAGCTAGAAATCGTAAAGAGTAGGCTTATCAGGCCGCTGCCGTGGCAAAATTTAAAAATTAGAAACCTACTCAACAAACATATTTATAAAATGTGTGATTCTTATGCAAAACACACTGGGATTCTCGCCAGTGCTACGTAGTTCGTGCACGGTGCTGAGATCCTCCTTGTGTGATCTAAGGGAGGAGATTGGAGCACTGATGCAGTAGTCCGTGTGCAAGGAAGATAGTCCTTAAAAACCAAACCAAACCAAACTAGATTGTCGTAACAATATGGTGATCCACGAGACAAACCTTTGCTTATGTAACACTATGGTGATCGTATACAGAAACCTACACTTATGTAACAATATGGTGATCAATGAAATAAACCGAAACTTATGTAACAATATGGTGACCAATGAGACAAAACTAAGTTTATGTCACAAAATGGTGATTAGTGAGACAAACCTACGCTTATGTAACAATACGGTGATTAGTGAGACAAACCTTAGTTTATGTAACAATATGTCGATTAGTGAAACAAAGCTACACTTATGTAACAATTTGGTGATTATTGAGATAAGCCTACACTTATGTAACAATATGGTGATTAGTGAAACAAATTTACACTTATGCAACAATATGGTGATTAGTGAGACAAACCTAAATTTATGTAACAATATGCTGGTTAGAAGGATGGCCGCCGACCGAGCAAAGTGGAATCAATTTGTTGCTGCCCTACAAGACGCCACTAGGCGTGATGGCCACTGACTGCTTTGACGGTCGGCGGCTAAGGATCAAAGAAGAAGATGCTGGTTAGTGAGATAAAACTAAGTTTGTGTAACAATATGGTCATTAGTGACACAAACCTACACTTATGTAACAATATGGTGATTAGTGAAACAAACCTACACTTATGTAACAACAATATGGTGTTTATTGAGATAACCCTACATTTATGTAACAATATGGTGATTTGTGAAACAAACCTACATTTATGTAACAATATGGTGATTAGTGAGACAAACCTACATTTATGTAACAAAATGGGGATTAGTGAAGCAAAACTACATTTGTGTAACAATATGACGACCCTTGAGATAAAACTAGATTTACATAACAATAAAGCGGTGTATGAGACTTATCGATATTTATGTAACAATATAATGATTCTTGAGGTCAAACAAGATTTAAATAACAATATGGGGATCAATGAAACAAACCAACTGCTATAAAACAATATGGTGACTTGGCATATAACATTAACGTATATAAATAATATAATGACCCGTCAGATAAAACTACACTTATCTAAGAATATAATGATCTGTGAGACAAAACTACACATGAAACAATACGGTGATTAGTGAGACAAAACTACACTTATGAAACAATACGGTGATTAGTGAGACAAAACTACACTTATGAAACAATACGGTGATTAGTGAGACAAAACTACACTTATGAAACAATACGGCGACCAAAGGAATAAAACTAAACCTTCATAATGTAACAATTATGGCATGGTGAACTATGAGAGAAAATTACACTTATGGAACAAAATTGTGAACAATGAGATACAATTACACTAATGTAACAAAATGGGGAACTTTTTGAGAAAATTACACATATGTAACAAAATGGTGAACTATGAGAGAAAATTACACTTATGTAACAAAATAGTGAACAATGAGATAAAATTACACTAATGTAACAAAATGGTGAACCTTGTGAGAAAATTACACATATGTAACAAAATGGTGAACTATGAGAGAAAATTACACTAATATAACAAAATGGTGAACTTTGTGAGAAAATTACACATATGTAACAAAATGGTGAACTATGAGAGACAATTACACTTATGTAACAAAATGGTGAACAATGAGATAAAATTACACTAATATAACAAAATGGTGAGCTTTGTGAGAAAATTACACATATGTAACAAAATGGTGAACTATGAGATAAAATTACACTAATATAACAAAATGGTGAACAATGAGATAACATTACACATATGTAACAAAGTGGTGAACTATGAGAGAAAATGACTACATATATGACAACATGGTGACCCATGACATATCTTGGTTATCACGTGATATGCCTGCCTCTAATGCCATTCTCCACATTCTCCCTCTATTTCACTTACCCTGGGGCTTCCCTAGCAACGACTGTCTATGGATTATGTTTACCTGAGCCAAAAATAACTACAGGTAAATAAAACAAATTGTGTGCGCACCTTGTCAAAATGTGAGCGCGTATATTAGGAAGGTCAGGAAGCCAGAGCGTGTCTGATGGAATGTGTGAGTTAAAGAAAAGTGAGCAATAGATGTTTTTTTGTTTGTTTTTATTTTATTTTAAGGACCACAAGTTCTCCGATCTTCTCCCTTAGATCACACAAGGAGGATCTCAGCACAGTGCCTGAACTGCGTAGCACTGGCGAGGAATTCAATATGTGTATACAGGAATCACAGACTGTATGAATATTTTTGTAGTGGGTAGGTTTTCCTAATTTCGTACATTTTGCCTGGGTAGCGGCCGTATGGCCTACTCTTTACGATTTCCAACTGCCAAGGGAGTTTTAACCTGCGCAACGTGCACACAGGACCGACTATTTGTTTTCGCCCTTATCCGAGAAGGCTACCCATCCGATCTCACTACCCAGGAGATCTCACTACCCAGTAGATCTCACTACCCAGGAGATCTCACTACCCAGGAGATCTCACTACCCAGGAGATCTCACTACCCAGGAGATCTCACTACCCAGGAGATCTCACTACCCAGGAGATCTCACTACCCAGGAGATCTTATTACCCAGGAGATCTCACGACCCAGGAGATCTCACGACCCAGGAGATCTCACTACCCAGGAGATCTCACGACCCAGGAGATCTCACTACCCTGGAGATCTCACTACCCAGGAGATCTCACGACCCAGGAGATCTCACTACCCATGGGATCTCACTACCCAGGAGATCTCACTATCCAGGAGATCTCACTGCCCAGAAGATCTCACTACCCAGGACATCTCACTACCCAGGAGATCTCACTACCCAGGAGATCTCACGACCCAGGAGATCTCACTACCCAGGAGATCTTACTACCTAGGAGATCTCACTACTCAGGAGATCTCACGAACCAGAAGATCTCACTACCCAGGAGATCTCACTACCCAGGAGATCTCACGACCAAGGAGATCTCACTACCCAGGAGATCTCACGACCCAGGAGATCTCACTACCCAGGAGATCTCACGATCCAGGAGATCTCACTACCCAGGAGATCTCACTACCTAGGAGATCTCACTATCCAGGAGATCTCACGATCCAGGAGATCTCACTACCCAGGAGATCTCACGACCCAGGAGATCTCACGACCCAGGAGATCTCACGACCCAGGAGATCTCACGACCCAGGAGATCTCACTACCCAGGAGATCTCACGACCCAGGCTATCTCACTACCCAGGAGATCTCACTACCCAGGAGATCTCACTACCCAGGAGATCTCACTACCCTGGAGATCTCACTTCCCAGGAGATCTCATTACCGAGGAGATCTCACTACCCAGGAGATCTCATTACCGAGGAGATCTCACTATCCAGGAGATCTCACGATCCAGGAGATCTCACGATCCAGGAGATCTCATTACCCAGGAGATCTCACTACCCAAGAGATCTCAATACCCAGGAGATCTCACTACCCAGGAGATCTCATTACCGAGGAGATCTCACTACCCAGGAGATCTCTTTACCCAGTAGATCTCACTACCAAGGAGATCTCACTACCCAGGAGATCTCTCCACCCAGGAGATCTCACTACCCAGGAGATTTCACCACCCAGGAGATCTCACCACCCAGGAGATCTCACCACCCAGGAGATCTCACCACCCAGGAGATCTCACTACCCAGGATATCTCACTACCCAGGAGATCTCACCACCCAGGAGATCTCACGACCCAGGAAATCTCACGACCCAGGAAATCTCACTATCCAGGAGATCTCACTACCCAGGAGATCTCACTATCCAGGAGATCTCACTACCCAGGAGATCTCACTACCCAGGAGGTCTCAATACCCAGGAGATCTCACGACACAGGAGATCTCACTACCCAGGAGATCTAACTACCCAGGAGATGTCACGACCCAGGAGATCTCATTACCCAGGAGATCTCACGATCCAGGAGATCTCACGATCCAGATCTCACTACCCAGGAGATCTCACGACCCAGGAGATCTCACTACCCAGGAGATCTCACTACCCAGGAGATCTCACTACCCAGGAGATCTCACTACCCAGGAGATCTCACTACCTAGGAGATCTTACGACGCAGGAGATCTCACGACCCAGGAGATCTCACGACCCAGGAGATCTCACGACCCAGGAGATCTCACTACCCAGTAGATCTCACTACCCAGGAGATCTCACTACCCAGGAGATCTCACCACCCAGGAGATCTCACCACCCAAGAGATCTCACCACCCAGGAGATCTCACCACCCAGGAGATCTCACTACCCAGGAGATCTCACCACCCAGGAGATTTCACCACCCAGGAGATCTCACCACCCAGGAGATCTCACCACCCAGGAGATCTCACTACCCAGGAGATCTCACGACCCAGGAGATCTCACGACCCAGGAGATCTCACGACCCAGGAGATCTCACGACCCAGGAGATCTCACTACCAAGGAGATCAGCGGGGAATATGGCATCATTAGGAACCATTGATTCTGTAGGAAAAAACAATAACTTGCCATCAAACATATTCCCCGTACTGGGAACCGAACCTGATACCTTCAGAATTAGAGGCGAACGGTAAACCTCTTAGCCAATTCGACCCGAGACAGAGATGAGTTAATTAACAGATGAGTGCTTTAGTGCTTAAACAACACGTATGGATGACAATTTGTCAGTAAGTGACAGAGGGGGTAAGAAAATATTCCATGGGTTAATTAAAAAAAAAACAATATTGTAATACGTTTTATTCGGACAAAGGACAAAGAAATTTGCCTACGTTGCAGCCACGAGGCCTTTTTCAGGGACAAGCGAACACAATCAGAAAGGAAAGAAAGCTTTAAACTTGAAACATGAACAATAAATACGAATATTATGTCACAGGAATGGGGCATGGCGTCGTGGGGTGAAACAAGACGCAAGACCTAGAACCTATTTTGTTTTAGGTTGTGGTTGTTGTTTATGAACCTACCGTCTACCACCGTCGTTCAGGCGATTCTTTTAATTTTCTTATAAGAGAATATTTGGGGCAAATGAGAAATGATGTTACCTGAGCCAGATAGGGAAGCAAAGAACAGTAACACTGTGTCCTACCATGCATGTCGTAGGCGCTGACTAAGGAAGGTTGGACATATGACGGTTTAACTGATCATGTAGAAATTTTATTTACACCCCCAAATAAATGTTAGACTGATATGTAAGATACTGTAGTTAAACAGTAAGCGCAATCGTTGCAATACAATACACTGTTGCTAGTCCTCCCTCCAGGAAGCCAGCACCAAACATTCACATGCTCGTGTAGTAGTGGTTGCTGTAACTATTATTTTACAAGATGAAGTTGCCACCCTCACGCACAACCTCACATTAGTTGCCATCTACTACATGCATCAAGGAACAATATTCATATTGTTGTTAGTATCATCAGAGATGCCCGAGGAGCTACACGGATATATAAAGACACAAATATATTATAAAGACAATATATAAAGCAAAAATATTACAGTATAAAGATAAGACATTATACAGTAAATATATTATAAAGAAAAGATAGTGTAAAGCAATGTTATAAAGAAAAGACATTATAAGTCAAATATATTATAAAGAAAAGATAGTATAAAGCATATATTATGAGGAAAAGATATTATACAGCTAATCTATTTATAAAGAAATGATATTATAAAGCAAATATATTATAAGGAAAGACATTTTAAAGCAAACGTTTTAAAGGAAATATATTTTAAAGAAAAGATATTATAAAAGATAGACATAATATAGCATGGGCATTATAACGCACATATATTATAAAGTAAGGAAATTATGAAGCAAATATATATATATATATATATATATATATATATATATATATATATATATATATAATAATAATAATAATAATAAATTCTTTAAGCACCAAACACGGCGCATAAGGCAGAAACCAGTGCTCTCCAGGTTGTTCGTTGTGACGCCACTCCTCTTAGCTCTTGCACATTATTTAGGCCCAACGTTCTTCCTTCTCTTATTATTGTTTCTTCTGAGTGTTTCTTTTGGTCTTCCTTTTTTCCTCTTACCCTCAGGAACCCAAGTGAGCGCCTGTAGTGGTATTCTGTTGTTTTGCATTCGTAGGACATGACCGATATATGACCATCGTCTTTTCCTTATATAGTCGGAGACATATTTCTGCCTAGAGTCTTCTCTTATTTGTCGATTAGTCTTGAATTCTTTCCAACTGATGTTCATGAGTTTTCTAAGACATTTGTTCTCGAATGTATTCAGCTTGTTCTCCAATGATTTTGTTATTTTCCAACTCTCACAGCCGTATGTTAACACTGAGATAACATTTGAATTAAACAGACGAAGCTTGGTATGTATATTCAATGATCGTAATTTCCAAATGTTAGATAATCTATTGAAGGCGCTAGCTGCCAAAGCAATTCTAGTATGGATTTCTCTTGTTGTGTCACCATCCTGAGTCATTTTACTGCCTAAATAATTGAAACTTTCAACTTTCTGTAGTTTTTCCCCGTTCAAGATGATATCAAAGGTCTCGTTAGAAAAGTTCATAGCTTTAGTTTTAGAGGCATTTATTTGGAGACCTATTTTAACCGAGAGATGACACAAATTACACTGGCTAACAAAAAAAAACTTTTTTTTTCTTTCTCTAACATTTCTATGTTTTTCTGGTCAATTTTAATGCGCTGTTTTTAAATCTGCAAACCGTTTTTCTCTATCAGGTCGGGATCTCTAGAAATACGCAATTGAAGTTTTTTAACAACTGCATACAGTATTACAACATCATTTGTACAAGAAGTATAACAGTTATGTAGGCTTGAATTTCTTTGCAGTCGACTTTCGTCGGTGAATGGCATGTGGTACATCGCGATGAAGCATCCAACAATAATCGGCAAGCATGGTCACACTCCACCGTCCTTGATAACGTGACTCCATTACGGCGATATCTTGATAGAATCGTTCTCCATGTTCATCGCTGACTTCGCCAAGGTTGTCAGGGAAAAAGTCAAGATGCGAATCGAGCAAATGGATTTTGAGGGACATGTTACAGCCCATAATTCTGTATGCATCTATGCACTGCTTAACAATATGCACATAGTCGACCGATGTGTGATTTCCCAGAAAGTTATCGACGATCGATTTGAATGCCATCCATGCGCGAAGTTCACTACCATGTAACAAGTTCTCGAATTG
The DNA here is from genome assembly GCA_024509875.1 of Oreohelix idahoensis. Taxonomy (NCBI): domain Eukaryota; kingdom Metazoa; phylum Mollusca; class Gastropoda; order Stylommatophora; family Oreohelicidae; genus Oreohelix; species Oreohelix idahoensis. The sequence continues at coordinate 530,038 of JAMPIV010009600.1, forward strand.
TTTGTCTGCAATAACTTTATTAATCTGAGGTCCTACAAAGATACCTTCCTTTATCTTTGCATCGCTAATTTGCGGAAACTTTTCTCGAAGATAAGTGAAAGCTTTGCTCGTTTTATATAACGCTTTTACGAAATTCTTCATGAGCCCCAACTTTATATGTAACGGTGGTAAAATGATGCCGTCTTTGTTAACTAATGGCTCGTGTATTACATTTTTATGCCCGAGCTGCATACGATCCGTGATAGGCCACACCTTTCTTGCATAATGTTCCTGTCTGTTGCGGCTGTCCCATTCACATAGGAAGCAACAAAATTTAGTATACCCAGTCTGCATGCCCGTGAGAATTGCAATGACCTTTAGGTCTCCACAAATCCGCCATTGGTAGTCATTGTACTTTATTTTTGCCAAAAGTATAGCCATATTGTCATAAGTTTCTTTCATATGAACAGAGTAGGCGACTGGAATTGATGAAAATAAATTTCCATTATGCAATAACACGGCTTTTAGACTAGTCTTGGAAGAGTCGATGAAAAGTCGCCATTCGTTGACTATGTGCTCATGACCGAGGTGCACCATTAGACCTTTTACATCTTTGCAATAGCAAATGTCATCATCCATCTCAAAGTATTGAACAAGTTCTCTGTGTCTATGACGAAATTTAGATATCGGAGTATTGGGCGCTAAAAGATTCCATTCTTTGAGTCGCGAACCGAGTAATTCCGCTTGTCCTTTGGTGAGAGCGAGATCACGTATTAGATCTGAAAGTTCTGAATGGTTAATAAGGTGAACACCATCATTCACTGGTATATAATCCGAGTCAGAATTAGTTTCTAAAGCAGGTAAACTATCACTTTCTGATGGTTCATTCACGTCCAACGGATATTGTTCTGGTGGAACTGGGATCGGACACGTGATTGGATCATGAGGCACTAGTTTCGAAACCGATTCAATATTTGGATAAACCACAGACTTTCTAGTTTTAAAAGTGAAACCATAGATATTTGTCAAGCAGAAGTAACAATCAGTAGCGCGATTTGTCGGTTCACGCCATATTACTGGCACTCCAAAAGGCATCGACTTATGCTTCGGCGATTTTCGTAACCAACCTGCCAATGTATTTGCACAAGTCGAACAAACTGCATTTGGCATCCAAGATTTATTTGCATCATCAACTTTCGAATCGAAATAAAGTTCATATGCTTTCTTTAGCAATGTTGTAAAGTTTTTCTGGTGAACACGATCGGTAAAATATCCGCACACGTAACAGAACAGATCAGCCGAATTTCTACAACTTCTAGAAGCCATATTTCACTCAGAATTATTTCAAAATACAGTAACTATTTGAAATATAACGTAACATATGTCATGCATCTTTTAGCAGTATAAAAAGTAGAATTATTTTGCATTTTATTAATTTTTAAAAAGTTATATAGTAAAAATGAAACGGAGCAAATAACGGTTTCCCAAAAATATATTTATTCACAAATATCTTAAGAACCCGACGTGATAGAGATAAACGGATTTCAAATTTGAAATCAGCGCAAGAAACTGACCTAAGAACACTTATTCTTATATAAGAAAGAAAAATGTTGTTTGTCAGTGTTATTTATTGCTTCTTGGGATTGTCTTGGTGTTGAACTTAAGAATGCTACATCATCTGCGAAATCCAGGTCCCCCAGGAATTTTCCATTTGTCCATTTTATACCTAATTGTTCATTGTGGGTATAGTTTCTCATAACCCAATCAATAGCTATATACATATACGTTAGGGCATTATAAAGCAAATATGTAATAATGCAGAGATATTATAAAGTTGAGAGATGTTAAGAACCAAAGGCATTATACCGCAAAGATGATTAAAAATTATAGAGATATTATAAAGCAAAGACTATATAAAGTAGTGATATTATAAAGTAAAGGCATTATAACGCAAAAATATTCTAAAGTGGAGAGATATTATAACGCAATGACACTATTAAGCAAAAAAAAAAAAAAAAAAAATTATTGCAGTCACTCCACAGTTAACTCACTACCTCATGCATTTACTTATGTACTCACTCAATCATTCGCTCACTCACAGAAATCTAGAGAACGAACGAACTATATTTTAGAAGGGTTAAGAAATGGGAACGCAGGCCTGTCTAACATTCTGCCCTTCCACTTTCACTTATCTTGCATACTATATCCTTCCATTCCCACACGTTACTTTAAGTATTAATTTAAAGGTATGTTTCACGGGTTGCCTCCCCTTTGCTCTGCATAGTGGTACAACAGTGGATAAACATAGAGTAGCTAATGTGGGTCTTCAAAGGTGTCTACCTTCGCAAAAGATTACTCTTCGCAGAGTTGTAGGTAGAAGGATAATGATGTTTCTACCTCAACAGAGTGTTCACAAGACATTTCAGATATCAAGAACAATGCTGCATGAGGCGGAGCAATGTTAACGTTAGTATCTAACCCGCCGCCTTTCGTGAAGATGGGTAGTGCAATAATTAGCTCGTTCAAGGCCCCCAGTACAGTCAGTTCAGCGAAATTCCTTATTATTATTTATTGGTTCTATAGATGTAAATATATATTAAAGAGTCTGATATATACGTAAGCTCTCATCCAATACCATAATTCCCATCGTAAGTACGTCGGTCGGTCGGTCACATCATGCACACCGTCATTTGCGCACTTTTCTATTTTCAAGAGAGTACATTAACTTTCAACGACAGCTAACGGGTGCTAATGTGGTTGAAATTAGACAATAACTGTATTATTTCCCTTATATGCACTCTCCCGAAAATAGAAAAGTGCGGAAATTACGGTTTGCATGAACAGTTTGATTATGGAAAGAAGCCAACAATTGATAAACAGTACACGGACTGGAAATAGGAAGGTGCGGAGATGCAGATTAAATCAACAGACAATCAAGATACTCTTCTGTCCAGTTTCATTCGGGAAAGAGATTTAACTCATCCTTTTTCTTAGAAATAACCTTAAAATGTAAGTTTTTGATTGTTTTTTCAAGACTAAATTTTAATTTAAAGTACTGCAGACTTATTATTATGGATCAAAATGATCCATAATAATAACTTGGTGGTGGTTCGACATGTAACAGAAACAACACACTATAATTAAAAAACCTGTCAATTTTGACAGTAAGAGTAAGAGTTACTAGCAATAACTACTAACTATAAAAATTGAATCAAGTATGAATTTGTAAAATAACACGTAAAAATGTAATAATTAACTATTCTTTTGCAGTTTAAAATGAACACGAATGATGGGTGAAATTAAGATAAATGGTGTCTTCACAGAGACTTGATAGGAGAATTATTAACGTCTGTTGCATTCGCCTTTTAATAAGCACTTTGCTCTTCAAATGATTGAGTACTGCCGCAGGTTTTTCGTCAAGTCTTTTGTGATGAGGGCACTTCTCTACACAGGTGGTTAGTGTCGAATCCCAGCTCTTGAATTACAAACTAGTGGCGTTGAAACTCTTACTACCAACTGGCCTAGTACCACGAGCTTTAGAGAAAATAAAAGAACAAGTGCCTCTGCTAAGTACGCTGTGGTCAGACGATTAAACAGGTGCCTTTTCACGCTGTCCGCCCACCAGTTTTGCCACTTTGAGACTTTATTCTCCATGAGCATATAGAGAATAACTCGGAATATGATTAGAAATCATCGTTATTCTTCTGGTTAATTTAATAGGAAAAATGTGCCTGGACAGCGCGAGTGGCTTGTGCCTGAGGTTTACATATAAATTAAAAATTAAAATATAAACACTATGCACATGTGATGTAATTATCACTCCTCACTGCTCCTTTTCGGAGTCTGGGGTTACTTCTGCTTTCGGTTTTCTGTACGAACTAGCATGAAGCAATCACCAGCGCTTGCTGTAGTGGTGTATGAATATACTTTTTTCATATGTTGTGGTTGCCAGACTCGTATGACTTGTATAACCAATTAGCAAGAACAACATGTCAAATTCACATTTTAAAAAATATGTACAACTGTGACGTATAATGGAAAAAGAGCCTACTGTAATCTGACATCTTCATTCATTCATAACCCTCCACTCCCAAAGGAGCATAGGCCTTCAACAAACACATGCCAAGTCCTCCTGTCACGTGCCATCATCTCAAGTTCTTTCCATGTTCTCCTCATCATTTTCACCTCTGTTTCCAACTCTCTTCTCCATGTACTTCTTGGTCTTCCTCTGCCTCTCTTGCCCTGGGGGTTCCAGAACAAGGACTGTCTTGTAATGCTATCAACAGGTTTCCTCAGTGTGTGTCCTATCCATCGCCATCGTCTTCTTCTCATTTCTTGTTCCACTGGCACTTGTCTAGTTCTTGTCATCAGTTCCACGTTGGTAACCTTGTCATACCATTTTAATCCCTCTATTCTACGCAAGCACCCATTTATGAAAGTCTGTAGCTTTTTGGTTGTTGTCTTTGTTGTTCTCCATGTCTCTGAGCCATACAATAGGACTGACTTCACATTTGAGTTGAAGATTCTTATTTTCGTGTTGGATCCTATTTCTCTTGATCTCCATATATTTCCCAATGCAATGAAACCTCCTCTTGCCTTTTGTACTCTTATTTTGATATCGCTGTCTGTCCCTCCAACTTTGTCTATATTACTGCCAAGATATGTGTATGATTCTACATCTTGTATTGGTGTTTCTTCAAGTTCAACCCTGTTATCATTACCTGCATTTATTCGCATTATTTTGTCTTTTCCTGTGTATTTTCAGACCCAATTGCTGTGACCTCTCATCGAGTGTTTTCAATTTGTCCTGCATCTGATTACGGCTATGGGACAGAAGAGCCAAGTCATCAGCAAAATCCAGATCATCCAACTGCTTATTGAGAGTCCACTGGATTCCATTTCTGTTGTGTGTTGCCGATGATCTCATAACCCAATCTATTGCCAGCAAGAAAAGAAATGGAGACAAGAGGCATCCCTGTCGCACTCCTGTTCTTATCCCAAACGGTTCTGTAAGCTGTCCTTCGTGAAGAACTCTGCATGTCATGTCTTCATATGTTTTCTTTATTAAATTAATGATCTTCAGGGGAACTCCATAATGCCTCAACAATTTCCAAAGTGATTCTCTGTCTACACTGTCAAATGCCTTTTCGTAGTCCACAAATCCGATGTATAGTGGTGAATTCCATTCCAGACTTTGTTCAACTATTATTCTCAAAGTGGCTATCTGGTCTGTACATGATCTGTTTTGTCGAAAACCTGCTTGTTCATCTCTCAGTTTCTTGTCTATGGACTCTTTTAATCTCTCAAGGATAATCCTGTTTAATACTTTTCCTGGCACTGATAGTAACATTATTCCTCTATAATTTGTGCACTCTTGTAAATTTCCCTTCTTAGGCAACTTAACCAGATATCCTTCCTTCCATTCTGCTGGTATCTCTTCCTTTTCCCAGACTTTACCAAGTAATTTATATAACATCTCGGTAGCCGTGTCGATATCTGCTTTGATGGCCTCTGCTGGAATGCCATCAGGTCCAGACGCTTTTCCATCTCTTAGAAGCTTTATGGCTTTCTTTATTTCTTCCTTCGTTGGTCTTTCACCGTTAATTTGTAGCTCTTCTTCTGCTTGCTGGATGTCCGGCGGGTTTTGTGGAGCTGGTCTATTGAGAAGGTCCCCAAAATATTCTGTCCACCTCTTCATTTGCTCTTGTATATTGCTGAGCAGTTTCCCATTCTTGCCTTTTATGAGGCAACGTGTTTGCTTGTATTTCCCTGTTAGCTTCTTTGTGCTGCTATACAGTTCTCTCATATTTCCTTTGGCTGCAGCATCTTCTGCCTCTCTTGCCAACTCCTCAATATACTTCCTCTTGTCTCTTTTGATACTTCTTTTTACTTCTTTGTTTGCTTCTGTGTACACTTCTTGAGCCTTGGCTTTGGAACTTCTGGTTTTGCTTGTGTTTAACTCTGCTTTCTTGTTTTTTATGTCTTTTATCTTATTGATGGTTTCTGTTGTTATCCATGCTTTTTGTTGTCTTTCCCTTTTCCCCAGTATTTCTTCACATGTCTCCTTCCATACACTTTTGACCTGCTGCCAATAGTCTTCTGTATTCTCTACATCTTCCAGCTGTTGGAGCACTTGGAATTTGTTGGATACTGTGACCGCAAATTTGTCTCTTGTTTCTTGATTTCTTAGCTGTCCTACATTATACTGTTGTCTATAATTTTGCATTGTTGCATATCTCTTGAGTTTCATTTTTACTTTGGCTATAAGAAGATGGTGATCTGATGCCACATCTGCTCCTCTATATACCTTTACATCCTGCAATGATGATCTAAACTTCTTGTTTATGCATATATGATCAATCTGATTTTCTGTTCTATGGTCTGGTGATATCCATGTTGCCTTGTGTATTCTCTTATGTGGAAACATGCTTCCTCCTATAGCCAGTTGATTTGAAGCACAGAAGTTTGCGAATAGTTCTCCATTTTCATTCATTACTCCTAGCCCATGTTTTCCCATGACTTCTTCAAATCCGGTGTTCACTGTACCTATCTTTGCATTCATGTCACCCATCAAAATTGTGATGTCTCTTCTTTTTACTTTATCCATAATTTCCTGTAGTTTAGTATAAAATGCTTCTTTCACAGACTCTTCTTTGTCATTAGTTGGTGCATAACATTGGATGACATTTACATGAATTTTCTTTTTAGCTGTTTTGAAAGTAGCTGTTATTATTCTGGGTCCAACAGCTTCCCATTCAATGAGTGCTTTCTGTGCTTCTTTAGATAACATAAGAGCTACCCCTTCACTGTGGTGTGAACTTTCGTCTTCATGTCCTGAGGACAGCACCAATTCACCTGTGATGAGTTTCTTCCTGTCTACCCCCTTCCACTTTGTTTCACACATTCCCAGAACCTCAATTTTGTATTCCCTCATTTCTGCTGCTACTTGCGCCACTTTCCCTTGTTCGTTTAATGTCCGAACATTCCAGGTGCCAAATCTGGAAGTTCTCCTAGAAGAAAGAAGGTTAGTCAGCAACACAGACTCCTTTCGGCTTTCTCTGTGTTGCATCATACGCCTCCCCATGAGAGGACCTTCCTCTGTCTTGGATGGCTGTGTTTTATTTTCTTTATTTGACTTGTCCATATTTGTTGAAGTTTTTTGTGGTTTAAATTTTTTTTACAGGATGGGGTAACCGGCCCCATGCCCAACCCTCCTTAGTCGCTTTCTACGACATGCTTGGCAGGGGACAGTGTTACTATTCTTTGCTCCCCTTTCGGGCCCCGGTAACACACGGGTGGATCTGAATCTTATTGTAACCTTATAGCTGCTCTCTGATTTGCTATCAAAAACATGCATTATACCAAGTCTGAAATTCTGCAAGCTCACTGTTTGTCCCGCCCTCTTTTCTTTAAGCACGGGCTAACGCTGTGTTTACTATCTTCCTGACCTGTCAGTCATAACAGGAAACAAATCACGACTTAGGTTTACTTCCTTCCACTCACGCGAGCTCATCTGTCAATCATATAATACTCAACAGACGCGAGAAAAGCGGAACTGACCGCTTTGATGTTTGTCCAGGGATAGTCTAGCAATCCCTAAGTTTCTTTTGATCTTGGAACAGGCATTCTAGTGAGACAACCGCTAGGAGAAAGAAAGTCTTTTGATGTTGGTCCCCACTCCAGACGAGAACCGCTGGAGAAGACCGAAACGTAGGCCTTTGAACTTTCATCGTTCGCTTCTGAATTTGTGTCTCACACTGGAGGGCGAATTAACGCTATTAGAGATGAACAGGCATTTTCTGAGATACATACGGCTGTGTTTTAACCCAGCTATCAGTCGCCAGTCAGAATTTGAGAAGAAAGTCTAGCTCGCAGTCATAACCATTTTTTCCTCTGGAATCTATTGTTGTTTAAACACAAAAAAATAAATGTGATTCGTGGAGATTTTCATTCTGAATTTTCTGGTAAATAGTGCTAAGTGTTAGAAGTATTTTTACGGTGATAGCATTTAAAGTTAAACGCTTAAATACTTAAACATACAGTAAAATACTTCGCTTAGAATTTCCTTTCTTCTTGCTAGTAATGAAGAGTAAATAAAATAACGCGTAGCGATTTTCCTAACCAGATATTGAATTAAAATGTTAGACCACGCCCACCCGATCGTACCTGCTGAGTCGAGAGGATAAATTGTGTTAACAGTGTAGACCGATGGTAAACCAGACCAGACCGGTTAGGCGACAGACAGTGGGAGGAAGGGATATTTGTTTATATAATTCATTGGAAATCGGTGTTATTATAGTGTCTATTGTTATTTCTAAATGCCGTACGACAAATTAACAGACACCGACAATTAATAGCACTAAAGTATAGGTGATAAGCTGTACATGGCACATTTATGAGGAATAAATAATAAATAACACTGTGACAGACTTGCCAGCCGCGAGAAGGGGCGAGATAGTTTTTAATAGGCTCAGCCTGACCCAACTCTGCAGCCAGCGAAATCTACGTGTAAGGCATAGGAAAATCCCGCGTATCTTTTAGATTCGTCCGGATTGACAGAGCAGACGAGAGACTATCGTGTGCCGTCTATATATAAATATATAAAAATATAAATAAATAAATAAATAAATATAAATAAATATAAATAAATATATATAAATATATATCGTAGAGTCGTAGCATGTTCCCATATATGTTTTATTGTATTTTTCGCAGGCCTGATCAAGTAGACGAACCAGCGGTCTTTTTCTTTTATTTTCTTGGTTGTATCCATTTCATTTACAAGCGTGTAATCGCCAATGATATAAATATAAATACTGGACTTACAAAATCCATATTACAATTTTTACCAGCCCACAGTGGTGTGTACATGTAACATTATTATTGTTCCCCGACTCCTGACAGTCGTATTCACGTGGATTATATATATATATATATATATATATTATATATATATATATATATATATATATATATATATATATATATATATATATATATAATAATATATATATATATATATATATATATATATATATATATATATATATATATATATATATATATATATATATATATATATATATATATATATATACATTGTGCAGAATCGGCGCTCTACCACAGAGTTGGCCGATAGAAGAACAATCGTCATCATTTATTTTTAACATTTTTTTGGGCAACCAGAGGTATCCCAATACTGGAAGTACCCCCTTCTCGTAAAGGGTAACCATCAAGGACTCTCACATTTCCAACTATTCGTAGTAACACTTATATCCAGGAGGAGCACCATATTCGGCGTTCACCTCACTATTTTTTTTGGGGGGGGGCGGATGAACTGGGGCCAATTTGGATTGTCGACAGCTGGGGGGACAGTGTAATCATAGTGAAATAGAAATTATGTTCATGGAATAATTCTGTTACCAAGGGAAACTACAGACCTGAGAAGAGTACCAATAGGTAAGAGTGAGAGAAGTGGCCACCGAATAAGAGAGTGAGTGGTGAATTTGTTCTGTTGCTCACAACTATTTGTTAATTATGTTGTTGATGTTGTTTACTTGACTTGGTCTTATATTTGTACCATTTCTGTATTCTATCACTATTGCTAATCTTCAACATTTTTTTTGGGTTAATAATATTTGTTTTCCCTTATACGGTGAAGGCGCCCCATATTTGTGTACTTCTTCTATCTGTAAATGATTTTCTTGATATCTTTGGTTAATTGATGTTGTAAAACCAGTTTACTGATAATAAACAAGAAGAAAACTTAACTTTTGTGTTGGTCAGACCCATACCCATTTATCCTTAGTATTTCACGCCTGTGTGTCTTGTTGTCACATAAGTGTGTGTGTGTGTGTGTATGTGTGTGTGTGTAGAGTAACCTATTCTTTCATTAGATAGGGAGGCTAAGACTGTCTTATAACAAAACTGTTGTAAGGATAGGCTGGATGAGAAACACATACTCACTCCAGAGACATATCATTCCCAAAGCCTACCACCTGTGAAACCTATTTTTATACATTTTCGTGTATCAGTCAACCATTACTCTTTACCTAGACTGGGCCCAATAAACCAAATAAACCTATCGTACGACACTAACCCCAACTTGGGATCTACAATCTCCTGGCACAGATGAATGGACACAGCAACTTATAGTAGATGCTTCGAACACTTGGTCTGGGGTAAATTTAGAATCCTTCTCATGACAGGTGCTTTGATTCCTAGGTATACAGTCTTGGTATTTGAAAATGCAGGTTTTCTTTTAAGTTTCAAAGATGCCCAAATACTGCAGTCCTGTCCTATTTAATTTGGAATTCTGTTCGATTCTTCTCTGGCTCCTGGAGCTGCTATTTTCACGTTGTAATGCAGTCTGTCTTAGTCTCCAAATTTGCTAGGTTATATTCTCACGTCTTCCTCCATGCTTTCACATTGTGTTTCCGACAAACTTGCTAATTAGAGCTATTGTTTATTTCCTGCTCTCGATTGAACCAATCCTGCTCTTAGAACTAGGTGTTTGGGGTGTTAATTTTAATTCTTCCCCGCGTGTTTAAAATTATCACATTAATATTTAAACTCACGACCTATCTTTCAAATATGGCATGATTACTTCCGTTGCTATAACAAAGACTTGCCAACACATCTGTGATCTCATCCATAATGATTTCCTTGCTCATAATGTCTCTTCAGACATGTTTTATCGGTAATAAAGACGCCGATAATGTCTGGACAAAAATGATCAAGTGGTTATAACGCGTTTTCAAATCTTCCGCCAGACAGATAATCCCTGACGTGCGATGACTACATCCGGCTCCCTCAGACACACAGTATGGCTTCCTTTGTCCCGTCCCGCCGAGGTGGGGGAGGTGCAGTGACCTACCGCGAAACACAGGTGGTCACTCGCCTGCTCTGTCTGGGTCGGAAATAAGTTACGTCAAAGTCAACCATCACTTTCACGTTTACCGTTTATATTCAAGCTGGTGCGACCACTTAAGCGTTTACAATTAATCCTCAAGAAAGTCAATTACCCGTGAAATAACACTATTGCAGATTGAGAAAGTGTATAGAAATTAAAGGAGTGATAATTGCACAAATTTGTGTGCGTAAAATGAAGAAATAAATGGATAATGTAGGAGAGAAAGAAAAAAAATGTAAAAGGACACTCACAAACATCGTCACAGCATGCAACATTATAAAGGCAATATAACAGCACACATTTACAGTATGCAATCGTAATGAAAATTAAGTATGTTTTTTTTTTTAAGCAAACAAGAAAGTAATAAAAAAAAACAAACAAACAACAGAAGCAACATAAACAAATAAAAACGGATAGGGATGAGGGGGAGGGGAGGAGAGAGAAAGAGAGAGAGAAAGAGAGAGAGAGAGAGAGAGAGAGAGAGAGAATAACAACTGGAAAGGACAAAGCTAACACATTATTATTTACTTATTTCCTAACCTCTCAGAAATAACGGCCATTACGATCTCTCCAATCTACCCAGCTGTAATTGGGTACCTGACTCTGCACTTGAGTTAGGGAATGCAGAGACAGTGATGAAGGGAACTGGTCTCCGCTATCTCGTAACGCTGGACCTAGTATAATGAAGTCTCTAACACTTCCCTTTACTACGGCAGTATCTGCTACAGGGACTGCCATACCAGACGTCATCAGGACGACCCCGCGTAGTTTTCAGGGGTATCTGAGGAGACAAAATCACGAATGGGGGCTTCTGCTCCATTAAGCATCTCGTAAGTAGCTATTAATATTAGGTTGTGCAGGGGATAGCAGCCTCATCACGTAAAACAAGAAGCTGCAGAAACCACTACTACATGAGAACAGCTCCAGTAGTGGATCCGTGTCCCTTATGGAACGAAAACGGAAATGACGTTGACTGTCTCTAACATCGAAGTTCACAGACGACAAGACGTAACCCTCGCGCTGGAGATAACAAATTAAAAACAAAAACAGTTTGTACACTATCAAACATATCTCCCTCTTGATAGTAAACAGAAAAACAAGAACAATCTATAAATGAAATCTTTTCAGAGTTTCTTCTCTCACATTTTCTTGCTAGTGAAAAAACAAAAAATTTAACAAGCAACAAAATCTATTTTAATCTCGCGGAAGGTGAAATTGTAACAGGTAGAGGGCATATTCTTCCGGCGGTTGTGACGTCAGACGTGACGTGATTTCTGGGTGTTGAGACGTCTGCAAGGAAGAAAAACACAAAACAAAGGAAGGTGGGCTTTTAACTATTTAATGATGTGGTGATTTCCCTCATGTTTGACGCACAATTTTATTTTACTCGGAGTTTTGTTTCGTGTAGATGAGGCACGAAACCTTTTTTAACCTAAAAACAAGACGGTTCGGTTATATTAGCGTGCATAACTAACTATAAAGAGACCTCGTGGTCTGGTATACAACCAAAGATAGAAAATACAGTGTGAGAATTCGTTTTAAAAACACCAATGTGGTCATACCACTTCACGAATTCTATTCTATACAAGCACCCTTTGATGAAAGTCTGTAGCTTTTTGGTTGTAGCGTTTGTTGTTCTCCATGTTTAACAGCCATACACACTCTAGCCCGACCAAAAACCCTTGAATTTTTCTAACATTTTTTAAAAATAAATCTAATGATGAAAAATATCCCGTTCAACCTCTGATGGATAATGTCACAAACCATTCCCGACAATGATGATGTCACAAACCATTCCTGACAATGATGATGCGTGTGAAGAGGTGATGGAAGTAAGCAGATAAGTTAATTATTTGTTTTCCTGCTGTAAGCATTGACAATAGTTAAAGGAAGAAGCAGACGTCGTTCTCCAAACCCATTGCTCGGTTCGGACCTGATGTAACTGCAGCAGTTTCATTAGCAATGTCCACCTGTGCACCAATAAGTTATTGCCAGACATCACATGACCAAACACATAACCGAGGACGTACAAATAATGCTGAAAACTCCGCGTGCGGTCCAATATTTATTTCAAGAATAAACGAATCTTGGATATTATGAAAATATCTTTCTGGCAGAATAAACAGTTCAAGAACCAGAGAAGTGCTAGTGGATCTACAGATGAGAAGAAGACGCTGGAGGTGGTTCAGATGTATGTACATATTGAGAAAACCTGTTGATGGCGTTACAAGGCAGATCTTGTTCTAGAATCCCAGGGGGTGAGAGATGCAGGGGTAAACCAAAAAAACATATAAAGAAGAGAACTGGAGACAGAGGCGTAAATGTTGAGGGTGACTTGTCCAGCATGAGAATGGAGGTAGAGGCAGTTACTGCAGCACTGAGGTGGCTGTCTGAAACTCCATCAACCAGGGTAGTTATATTGTCAGACTCTCAAGCCATGCTTTGGAAAGTTCGGAACGGATGGCTGCGGCAGGAATGGAAAACATCAATAGAATCCTCAAGTCTTGAAGAACTGGTGTGGATCTACTGTTCTGGTCATGCGGGGGTACGTGGCAGTGAGAGAGCTGACAGACTGGCCTCGAGAGCACCCATAGTAGGGACACTGGACATGGATAAGGGAGAGATACTAAGGGCAATTAATGATCGCCTGCTGGACAATGACACTGCAATGGATGAATCAACAAGGCTGAGACTGTTGGAGTTTGGCATTAAACGTGGGACTAGCAGAAATAGACGGGAGAGAGGATGCATTCTTCGTATGTACAACAAAACGTGCTACAGGTACAATTAGCATTTATACTCTTCGACACCTGCTGAGGGAGATTGAGCACATACGGGTTTGCCCGGAGTGCAGTGAGGTCGATTCTGATTAACAATAACAATAACACTTGAGCTGATGGCACGTGACAGGAGGACTTGGTATGTGTATGTTGAAGGCCTATGCTCCTTGGGGAGCTAAAAGATATTGATTGACTGAGATTGTAATATTATTCATACGTGCAAGACAGAAATATAATCTGAAAAAACTATCCTTCAAAATATAGATCCGATGTTACACAATGACGATGTAACTCAGACGTAAAGAGTTCAAGCAACTGAAAAGTTACTTCCTATTTTTAATTTGTGATTTCTTTAATTCTATCAAACTAATTTTTTTGAAACAATCATCAAAATAAAGAAATTTGAATTTCATTTAACAAAAATAAAATTGTGTGTCACTATAACATTTCAGCTGAACTTGAGATCCTCTCTTGCCAGCACATGGTTGCATAACGGGCTACACATTTAACTGTCTACTGTAACGTTGACTTACTGACAAATTTAGCAGTCTACTGTAACGTTGACTTACTGACAAATTTAGCAGTCTACTGTAACGTTGACTTACTGACAAATTTAGATTCTATTCTATTTTTGTTGTGTTTCAGAAAAAAACTTATTACTCAAATGGCAGTTATTACTTCCTGTTTTGATGTTGTTTCGTGTATATCCAGTACGCACATCTTCAACAAAACCTGCAAGTCTGGAAGAAAGCTGGAGAAGAGAGGGATGGTCAGCAGCCCCAAAACAAAAAAAAAACATGGTGATATCACAAAAGGAAAGAAGGCATCAGATTAAGCTGGGAGAACAGGTCCTGGAGCAGGTCAACCACTTTAAATACCTCGGGGCGGTTTTAGACTCGAAGCGAAGCATCAAAGAAGATTTGGCTACCCGAAGAACAGCAGCTGGCAGACGTTTTCAGAAAATAAATCGAGGATTCCTCAGCAAAAAAAAAAAGGGTTGGCAAGAAGACAAAGATGGCTGTATACCGTTCCATCTATTTCCTAGTCTTGACGTATGGATGTGAGTCATGGGCTATGACTACAACCCACAGAAGCCAGATCCAAACATCAGAAATAAGGTTTCTGATGAAGGTGGTTGAAGTAACAAGAAGAGACATGGTGCGTAACCAGACGATACGTCAAGGCCTGAAAACCCAATCCGTGCAGACCCAAGTAGAACAGTCCCAATTAAGATGGTCTGGTCATGTCTGCAGAATGGGTGAAGATCGGATACCACGACAAATATGAGAAACTAAGAGCCAGGAATTCAGAACTCCAGGACGACACAGAGTTGGCTGGGAGGACATTAGACAATCTTTGAAGGACCGAGGACAAGCATGGAATTAGGCCAGGAGGAAGAGAGCCGATAGGATAGTATGGCGCTCTCTCTTCCAAACCTCTACACCTCACGGTAGAAGAGGAACGACCAAGTAAGTCTATCCAGTAGATACAAGTGAAGACATTAAAAATGTAATAATATGGAGCGGCTTGTCAATGACACTAAAGTAAAGTCAACGTAGTCCCATAGTTGATACTGCAGTAGGGGAGTGAAGTGTTAGAGACTTCAATATACATGGATAATTAGGAAACAAGTAAGGAAAGCCGTAGAGGCCTCACAAACGTGGTTGTGCCTCAGAATATTAAGAATACCAGGAACAGCTAAACAAAGTAATGCGCATGTTTTGATAAACGTCAGTGTGCAGTAGACGTTTATTACTCGAATTAGAAACAAACAATGCACTTTCTTTGAGCGTGGGTATTAGAATTAAGCAGATGGAATATGATGCGTCATCATGAACATTGAAGGAAAATTATATAAAGGACGACAAAGGCCATACATCCCATTTATTGACATATCTCTGACGTCCTACTTTCTAATCTTTCAGGCCCTACATCATATCCACTGACACATCTTTTAGGCCTTACATCATATTCTCTGACCCATCTTTCAGGCCCTACATCATATTCTCTGGGAGCCGCGCTGGTGTATTGGCTACAACGTTGTACTGGCGACCAGGTGTTCATGGTTCAAACCCGGCCGTCGGCGTTTGAAGAAATGTTTACGACCGGAAATTTGACTGAATAACCTGAACGGCTCCTGCACATAAATCCCGTGTGGATGGGAAGGAGCGAAGCTCCTGACCGGGTTGGAAGGAAAGTCCATTGACCCCCCAGCCTCGCAATGACATGTCATTGGGCCGAAAGAGCTAGAAAGCTCGAGTGCCGCTGGTTATAAAAAAAACAAAAAAAAAAAAAACATCATATTCTCTGACCCATCTTTTAGGCCATACTTCATATCCACTGACACATCTTTCAGACCCTACTTCATATTCTCTGACCCATCTTTCAGGCCCTACTTCATATTCTCTGACCCATCTTTCAGGCCCTACATCATATTCTCTGACCCATCTTTCAGGCCCTACATCATATTCTCTTATCCATCTTTCAGGCCCTACATCATATTCTCTTACCCATCTTTCAGGCCCTACATCATATTCTCTGACCCATCTTTCAGGCCCTACATCATATTCTCTGACCCATCTTTCAGGCCCTACATCATATTCTCTGACCCATCTTTTAGGCCCTACGTCATATTCTCGGACCCATCATTGAGGCCTTACATCATATTCTCTGACCCATCTTTCAGGCCTTACATCATATTCTCTGACCCAACTTTCAGGCCCTACATCATATTCTTGGGCCCATCTTTAAGGCCTTACATCATATTCTCTGACCCATCTTGTAGGCCCTACTTCATATTCTCTGACCCATCTTTCAGGCCTTACATCATATTCTCGGACCCATCTTTCAGGCCCTACATCATATTCTCTGACCCATCTTTGAGGCTTTACATCATATTCTCTGACCCATCTTTCAGGCCTTACATCATATTCTCGGACCCATCTTTCAGGCCCTACATCATATTCTCTGACCCATCTTTGACGCCCTACATCATATTCTCTGACCCATCTTTCAGGCCTTACATCATATTCTCTGACCCATCTTTCAGGCCTTACATCATATTCTCTGACCCATCTTTCAGGCCTTACATCATATTCTCTGACCCATCTTTCAGGCCTTACATCATATTCTCTGACCCATCTTTCAGGCCTTACATCATATTCTCTGACCCATCTTTCAGGCCTTACATCATATTCTCTGAACCATCTTTCAGGTCTTACATCATATTCTCTGACCCATCTTTCAGGCCTTACATCATATTCTGAGCATAATTTCTTTCTCGAACGAACGAAATCTTTATTTCATCAGTATAAAGAGGCCCACCCAGCGTTAGGCCTTGTTTGAGAGCAAAATATCAATACCTGGTTATCCGCCCCTGACTGAGAGATGCAGCTTTGTAACAGCGCGCATTAATTCGTTAAGCCATATTACCACCGCTGGTTTAGTCCACTTATTCCGCCACCAAAATCTAATCACAAGCTAACGCACGTTTTTCTGTACCATTTCGGGAAAGGTTTTTAATCGAAAAAACATGTT